>JAJOZX010007941.1:0-210000 GCA_023014485.1 Bathynomus jamesi
GTTCCATTGTATACGTTATATTGGGGTGCAAAGAATTTAGGAAGTTAAAGAATTGTTGCGCTTGTACCGCATTATCAAAGACTGCTATCGAATCATCAACGAAGCGTCGATAGAAAATTGGCTTGAGATGAGTGGGAGATTGTCTAAAAATTACACTTTCTAAATGAGTCATAAAAAAGTCAGCTGCTAACGGTCCGACTGGTGATCCCATCCCTACCCCATCAATTTGTTGGTAAACCTTATTGTTGAAAGTGAAATAGCATTGTTTGAAGACCAATTCTAAAAGTTCCTTAAAATGAGACAATGAAAAACCATGAAAATTATCAACTGAGCTAAAAACCCTATCTAAAATAATGGCAATAGTTTCAGATACAGGTACATTTGTGAAAAGTGACTTTACATCAAAACTGACAAAAAACTTTTTTGAATCGAAGTTTTACCAAGGAGGTCTTTTTGGAATTCAAACGAGTTATTTATAGTGTAAGCATTTTTCGCAAAGGGGACAGGAGACGAACAACAAATTTTGCCAATTGAAAGGTGGGTAAGTTATACGAAGCTAAAATAGGACGGAGAGGTGTTCCAGCTTTATGGATTTTAGGCAGACAGTATAATTGAGCAAGATTAGCACCAGATGCGAACAACTGAGAGTAAGTATCATTTTTTATTATCTTTAAGGACTTTAGTCGTGACAGAAATCTATTAACCTGGTCTTCTAACCTTACAATGACTTTATTTACAGGTTCTAGAATTTGTTTGAATTTAGTAAGATCACTTAGGATTTCATTAGTTTTGTTTATGTAGTCCGATTTATTCAAAATAACCACTCCGTTACCCTTGTCTGGTCTAGTCACAACAATCTCCTGGTTCTTTGCCAAATTCTTAATACACTGCAAATCACTCTTCCTAAATATGAAAGATTGAAATTTAGATTTCTAAGTTTAAGAAAAAATTCTTGAGTTAAATTTGAGAACTGACATTTGAAATTATTGAAATCCCCACATGGGGAACATTTTTCAAGCCATTGAAAAATTTTCAAAGTAAAGAAAAAACGAAGGCTTATATATTTGAAACAACGGAAGCTTAAATTGCAAACCAAGTGACAGTAAAAACTTTTCCCGAGGGGAGAGTGTGTAACTAGAAAGATTCGAAATTACCTTCTGAATTGAAAAAATTTGGTGAATTCATTCCCAAAGCCTTTAACTTACGTTCATGTGTTTCCAAGATGGTAGAGTGAAATTTTTCTAGTTCACGTTGTACAAGAGAAATTATTAATAAATAGTCCAACAACGACAAGGTATTTTTAAGAGTAGTTATATAATGCCCTTGGTTGCAATTAAGCAAGGTATGACAAGATGGCCTCAGGGCTTATCGCCATGTTTGGAAGAATTCACGAAAGTTTCTCAAGTCAAAACTGGACTGTTATTTTTTGAAATGTGTCGGACCTGCAGGATTTTCCCGAAATTTGTTTACTTCAAACTCTACCGTGATAATCTATATGACTCTGAATTTTATCAATCGTCCCTGGAATATTTATTAAATAATGAAATTAATTATAAAATCAAAATTCAGATTCGCATAACAAGTCTCTTGGGCATTATATAACTACTCTTAAAAATACCTTGTCGTTGTTGGACTATTTATTAATAATTTCTCTTGTACAACGTGAACTAGAAAAATTTCACTCTACCATCTTGGAAACACATGAACGTAAGTTAAAGGCTTTGGGAATGAATTCACCAAATTTTTTCAATTCAGAGAAGGTAATTTCGAATCTTTCTAGTTACACACTCTCCCCTCGGGAAAAGTTTTTACTGTCACTTGGTTTGCAATTTAAGCTTCCGTTGTTTCAAATATATAAGCCTTCGTTTTTTCTTTACTTTGAAAAATTTTTCAATGGCTTGAAAAATGTTCCCCATGTGGGGGATTTCAATAATTTCAAATGTCAGTTCTCAAATTTAACTCAAGAATTTTTTCTTAAACTTAGAAATCTTAAATTTCAATCTTTCATATTTAGGAAGAGTGATTTGCAGTGTATTAAGAATTTGGCAAAGAACCAGGAGATTGTTGTGACTAGACCAGACAAGGGTAACGGAGTGGTTATTTTGAATAAATCGGACTACATAAACAAAACTAATGAAATCCTAAGTGATCTTACTAAATTCAAACAAATTCTAGAACCTGTAAATAAAGTCATTGTAAGGTTAGAAGACCAGGTTAATAGATTTCTGTCACGACTAAAGTCCTTAAAGATAATAAAAAATGATACTTACTCTCAGTTGTTCGCATCTGGTGCTAATCTTGCTCAATTATACTGTCTGCCTAAAATCCATAAAGCTGGAACACCTCTCCGTCCTATTTTAGCTTCGTATAACTTACCCACCTTTCAATTGGCAAAATTTGTTGTTCGTCTCCTGTCCCCCTTTGCGAAAAATGCTTACACTATAAATAACTCGTTTGAATTCCAAAAAGACCTCCTTGGTAAAAACTTCGATTCAAAAAAGTTTTTTGTCAGTTTTGATGTAAAGTCACTTTTCACAAATGTACCTGTATCTGAAACTATTGCCATTATTTTAGATAGGGTTTTTAGCTCAGTTGATAATTTTCATGGTTTTTCATTGTCTCATTTTAAGGAACTTTTAGAATTGGTCTTCAAACAATGCTATTTCACTTTCAACAATAAGGTTTACCAACAAATTGATGGGGTAGGGATGGGATCACCAGTCGGACCGTTAGCAGCTGACTTTTTTATGACTCATTTAGAAAGTGTAATTTTTAGACAATCTCCCACTCATCTCAAGCCAATTTTCTATCGACGCTTCGTTGATGATTCGATAGCAGTCTTTGATAATGCGGTACAAGCGCAACAATTCTTTAACTTCCTAAATTCTTTGCACCCCAATATAACGTATACAATGGAAACTGAGCAAAATGGCTCCCTCCCCTTCTTAGATCTTTTAATTTCGAAAAACGGTGATTCTATTACTACATCAGTTTACAGGAAACCCACTTTCACTGGTTTGGGCATGAATTTTTTTAGTTTTACTGATTTCAACTATAAGATGTCTTGTATTAAAACTCTCCTGTTCAGAGGATATAATTTGACCTCTAATTTTACCTTACTTAATGATGAATTTAATAATCTAAGATCATACTTTACTAATAATAGTTTTCCTGTTCAATATGTAGACAAACTAATTAGATCCTTCTTAAATAATGTTTATAGCCCTCAACTTCCATGTATTACAGTGCCGAAGGATATAAAATATTTCTTGGTACCTGAAATGGGTCCTTTGAATAAGGAATTTAAGCTTAAATTTACAAAATTGTTAAGGAAATTTTTTTATCATACTGATTTCCGCATCATATTTATTAATAAAACGTCTTTAGGTAGCTTTTTCTCAGCGAAGGATCGAACCCCTGACTCGTTCGTAGCGGTGTTGTATATTTATTTACCTGCCCTAGGTGTCTCCTTGGAATTACATCGGCAGCACTGTTCGCTCTCTCAGGGCTAGATTTTATTCGCATATGGGAATAAGTGGCCGAACAGGTAAAATTTTAAAAACTAAAGAAGCCTCGAGTATTCGTGAACACAGCATTAAATGTAAAATTGATGTCACTTTAGACAATTTTAAAATTCTTGGTTGTAATACTTGTCCCAACTCACTAAGAATTTTAGAATCGCTTTTCATTAAAGCATTGTCCCCTAGTCTGAATGTTGACTCATCTGCCGTCCCTCTCAATTTGCTATGATCCCTCCTCCTTCCCCAATTCCTTATAATCCCTCCTTCCCCAATCGCCCTCGCCATTCTCGTGTTTCCCGTTCCTTCTCTGCTCAAATTAGTCAGCCGGAAACTGCAGTGTAAGGTAGTAGTTCCATTATTCCAGTGTACTATTGTTAATTTTTCCAGTGTATTAATTTCACATTTACTATATGTATTTAAAAATAACTTCTTAATTTTATATGTAAATCTGTATAACTTAGAATTTAACCCTCTTTTCTCAGTCTTTTAAAATTTGTCTTTACGAATAGGTTATAGAAATTTTCTGTTTTGTTTTTCATTCAATATTGATTTTAATTTCACATTGTTATTAAACAGCCTGAAGATGAGCGTATTGCTCGAAACGTTGCGCATTAAAGAAGACTTTTCATGGCATTTACATTTCTCCTTGTCATTGGATTTCTCCTAAATATTAAATTGAAGCTCTGTAGAAGCAACCCGCATGATTATATATTCAAGGTATGGACAAGATGGCCTCAGGGCTTATCGCCATGTTTGGAAGACTTCACGAAAGTTTCTCAAGTCAAAACTGGACTGTTATTTTCTTGAAATGTGTCGGACCTGCAGGATTTTCCCGAAATTTGTTTACTTCAAACTCTACCGTGATAATCTATATGACTCTGAATTTTATCAATCGTCCCTGGAATATTTATTAAATAATGAAATTAATTATAAAATCAAAATATCAGATTCGCATAACAAGTCTCTTGGGCATTATATAACTACTCTTTAAAAATACCTTGTCGTTGTTGGACTATTTATTAATAATTTCTCTTGTACAACGTGAACTAGAAAAATTTCACTCTACCATCTTGGAAACACATGAACGTAAGTTAAAGGCTTTGGGAATGAATTCACCAAATTTTTTCAATTCAGAGAAGGTAATTTCGAATCTTTCTAGTTACACACTCTCCCCTCGGGAAAAGTTTTTACTGTCACTTGGTTTGCAATTTAAGCTTCCGTTGTTTCAAATATATAAGCCTTCGTTTTTTCTTTACTTTGAAAAATTTTTCAATGGCTTGAAAAATGTTCCCCATGTGGGGGATTTCAATAATTTCAAATGTCAGTTCTCAAATTTAACTCAAGAATTTTTTCTTAAACTTAGAAATCTCAAATTTCAATCTTTCATATTTAGGAAGAGTGATTTGCAGTGTATTAAGAATTTGGCAAAAAAAAAAAAAAAAAAATGGAAGCGTTACTTAGTGATGAATTCACCTACACCAAAGTGAGATCGTCCCCCCTAAAGCGTCTTTCTGCCGAATTCAACAAAACCATCAGGAACTTATTAAAAGATGTCCCGGCGATTGATCCTAAAAGATTTCTACAGATTAACCCCAAACTCCCCCACATTTACGGCCTACCCAAAACCCATAAGATTAATATACCACTCCGTCCCATTATTTCACACAGGGGTTCCTTTAGTTACAGGTTATCTAAATTTCTTGCAGATAAATTATCCCCATTAGTTGGTAAATTTTCAGGCTCGCACATCACTAATTCCTGTGACTTTATTAACAAAGTTATGTCCTTAGATTTAAAACGGGGAAGAATGATAAGTTTTGATGTTGAGTCCTTGTTTACGAAAGTTCCCATTAATGATGTACTTAGTTTTTTAGATAGAAAATTGCCAACATGTAACGTAGAACTAGGCATGCCCACATCTGTATTTTTAGAACTGATAAAACTCTGTGTCACCAATAATGCCTTCTCCTTCGGTGAAGAATTTTATTTGCAACGTTTTGGTATGGGAATGGGGTCCCCTTTATCCCCAATACTGAGTACATTATATATGGAGTATTATGAGTCGGAATTGTTGCAAACAATATGTCCCAGGAATCTAATTTGGTTTCGTTATGTAGATGATATTTTCTCATTTTGGCCTGACCACTGGAACAACTTTGACACTTTCTTTCAGTCATTAACTAATCTTGTTCCCTCTATTAAATTTAAATATGAATGGGAGAACGACAAACAATTACTTTTCTAGATGTTTTGGTCATTAACGAAAGCGGAAAGCCAATTTCACGGTCTATAGAAAAACCTACTCATTGTAATTCGTACATTCATTATTTTTCATATCATGATGAAGGGGTTAAAAGCTCAATTATTTCTTCCATGTTTCTAAGAGCACTCAGGATTTGTAGCCCACATTTGCTGGATCCGGAAAATTCAAAGATTTGGAACATTTTTAAGGATTTAAAATATCCTGAGTGGTTTATCAGAAAGGCGTATTTAAAGCCAGAAAATCTTTTTATGCCCCTCGGGAACCTTCAGTTAACCAAAAACAATATGTGAGTTTGCCTTACATTGCCGGCTTAGAAAGAGTAAAACCGTTGACGAAAGAATTTAAGTTTGCTTTGGCGTTCAAATATTCGTCTACCGTGAAAAGTAAATTGGTTAGGAATAACGTTGCAAAAGAGGAACAAGCCTGTGTCTACAGCATTCCCTGTAAAGTTGTGATTTAGTATACGTGGGAGAAACTGGAAGAAATATTGAAACCCGTATCAAAGAACACAAATATGCCTTCAGAAGTTGTAATACTAATAATGCCATTTTTTATCACGCTAGCCAAAATAATCATGCTATAGATTGGGAATCAAGTAAGGTACTTTATAAATGTAATAATTATGTCAAAAGAAAAATAATAGAATCTGTGTGTATAGAAAAAGTAGATAATTTTAATTTGTGCGAAGGTACTTATAAGTTAGACCCTTTAATGAGATTCTTGGTCAATAAATCCCTTACGGAGTCGTGGGAACGTGTTCGAACCTAAGTGTGAATTTCTTAAATGTCGCTGGATTGGAATGTTTCCTTACTCGCTTTTAGTAAATGTAATAATGGAAGTAATTAATGTGGAAATAAATATATGCAGTAATTATGTCAAACATTAGGATCTGTATGTATAGAACAAGAAGATATTTTTAATTTGTGGAAATGTAGTTATAAGCTGACCCTGTAATAAAATGCCCTTCTGGTTTCGGGAGAACGATATCTAACCTAGGTGCGAATTTCTCAATGGTCTCTGGATTATTTCCTAATCGCCTTTTTTCATTCGTTTTTCGGTTTATAATTTCTGTATAATAAACAACAATGTAATAACCAATGTAATAATAAATTTATAATTTCTGTAATTAATAATTATGCAATATTAAATGTAATAAATTTAATTATAAATGTAATAATTATGTAAAAATAATAGAATCTGTATGTTTAGAACAGGAAGATAGTTTTAAAATTTGTGCGAATGTACTTAATGAAAATGCCCCTCCTGTCTCGAGAGAATGGAATCCAACCTAGGTGCGAATTTCTTAACGGTCGATCCCTGAACTGTTTTTCCCTCTTGTTTTGTTTCATTTGTGTTTCTGTATCCACCCGAGGAGGATGCCAGTGGGCGTCGAAACTGTCGTGGAAATAAACTCTGTCTATTAGAGTGGGTTTTTATTCTCATATTTTGACCTTCACGTAAAAAAGTGAAGTTTTTTGCATTTTTAACCAGGAGATTGTTGTGACTAGACCAGACAAGGGTAACGGAGTGGTTATTTTGAATAAATCGGACTACATAAACAAAACTAATGAAATCCTAAGTGATCTTACTAAATTCAAACAAATTCTAGAACCTGTAAATAAAGTCATTGTAAGGTTAGAAGACCAGGTTAATAGATTTCTGTCACGACTAAAGTCCTTAAAGATAATAAAAAATGATACTTACTCTCAGTTGTTCGCATCTGGTGCTAATCTTGCTCAATTATACTGTCTGCCTAAAATCCATAAAGCTGGAACACCTCTCCGTCCTATTTTAGCTTCGTATAACTTACCCACCTTTCAATTGGCAAAATTTGTTGTTCGTCTCCTGTCCCCCTTTGCGAAAAATGCTTACACTATAAATAACTCGTTGAATTCCAAAAAGACCTCCTTGGTAAAAACTTCGATTCAAAAAAGTTTTTTGTCAGTTTTGATGTAAAGTCACTTTTCACAAATGTACCTGTATCTGAAACTATTGCCATTATTTTAGATAGGGTTTTTAGCTCAGTTGATAATTTTCATGGTTTTTCATTGTCTCATTTTAAGGAACTTTTAGAATTGGTCTTCAAACAATGCTATTTCACTTTCAACAATAAGGTTTACCAACAAATTGATGGGGTAGGGATGGGATCACCAGTCGGACCGTTAGCAGCTGACTTTTTTATGACTCATTTAGAAAGTGTAATTTTTAGACAATCTCCCACTCATCTCAAGCCAATTTTCTATCGACGCTTCGTTGATGATTCGATAGCAGTCTTTGATAATGCGGTACAAGCGCAACAATTCTTTAACTTCCTAAATTCTTTGCACCCCAATATAACGTATACAATGGAAACTGAGCAAAATGGCTCCCTCCCCTTCTTAGATCTTTTAATTTCGAAAAACGGTGATTCTATTACTACATCAGTTTACAGGAAACCCACTTTCACACTGGTTTGGGCATGAATTTTTTAGTTTTACTGATTTCAACTATAAGATGTCTTGTATTAAAACTCTCCTGTTCAGAGGATATAATTTGACTCTAATTTTACCTTACTTAATGATGAATTTAATAATCTAAGATCATACTTTACTAATAATAGTTTTCCTGTTCAATATGTAGACAAACTAATTAGATCCTTCTTAAATAATGTTTATAGCCCTCAACTTCCATGTATTACAGTGCCGAAGGATATAAAATATTTCTTGGTACCTGAAATGGGTCCTTTGAATAAGGAATTTAAGCTTAAATTTACAAAATTGTTAAGGAAATTTTTTATCATACTGATTTCCGCATCATATTTATTAATAAAACGTCTTTAGGTAGCTTTTTCTCAGCGAAGGATCGAACCCCTGACTCGTTGCGTAGCGGTGTTGTATATTTATTTACCTGCCCTAGGTGTCTCCTTGGGAATTACATCGGCAGCACTGTTCGCTCTCTCAGGGCTAGATTTTATTCGCATATGGGAATAAGTGGCCGAACAGGTAAAATTTTAAAAACTAAAGAAGCCTCGAGTATTCGTGAACACAGCATTAAATGTAAAATTGATGTCACTTTAGACAATTTTAAAATTCTTGGTTGTAATACTTGTCCCAACTCACTAAGAATTTTAGAATCGCTTTTCATTAAAGCATTGTCCCCTAGTCTGAATGTTGACTCATCTGCCGTCCCTCTCAATTTGCTATGATCCCTCCTCCTTCCCCAATTCCTTATAATCCCTCCTTCCCCAATCGCCCTCGCCATCTCTCGTGTTTCCCGTTCCTGTCTCTGCTCAAATTAGTCAGCCTCGGAAACTGCAGTGTAAGGTAGCTAGTTCCATTATTCCAGTGTACTATTGTTAATTTTTCCAGTGTATTAATTTCACATTTACTATATGTATTTAAAAATAACTTCTTAATTTTTATATGTAAATCTGTATAACTTAGAATTTAACCCTCTTTTCTCAGTCTTTTAAAATTTGTCTTTACGAATAGGTTATAGAAATTTTCTGTTTTGTTTTTCATTCAATATTGATTTTAATTTCACATTGTTATTAAACAGCCTGAAGATGAGCGTATTGCTCGAAACGTTGCGCATTAAAGAAGACTTTTCATGGCATTTACATTTCTCCTTGTCATTGGATTTCTCCTAAATATTAAATTGAAGCTCTGTAGAAGCAACCCGCATGATTATATATATTCAAGGTATGGACAAGATGGCCTCAGGGCTTATCGCCATGTTTGGAAGACTTCACGAAAGTTTCTCAAGTCAAAACTGGACTGTTATTTTCTTGAAATGTGTCGGACCTGCAGGATTTTCCCGAAATTTGTTTACTTCAAACTCTACCGTGATATCTATATGACTCTGAATTTTATCAATCGTCCCTGGAATATTTATTAAATAATGAAATTAATTATAAAATCAAAATATCAGATTCGCATAACAAGTCTCTTGGGCATTATATAACTACTCTTAAAAATACCTTGTCGTTGTTGGACTATTTATTAATAATTTCTCTTGTACAACGTGAACTAGAAAATTTCACTCTACCATCTTGGAAACACATGAACGTAAGTTAAAGGCTTTGGGAATGAATTCACCAAATTTTTTCAATTCAGAGAAGGTAATTTCGAATCTTTCTAGTTACACACTCTCCCCTCGGGAAAAGTTTTTACTGTCACTTGGTTTGCAATTTAAGCTTCCGTTGTTTCAAATAATATAAGCCTTCGTTTTTTCTTTACTTTGAAAAATTTTTCAATGGCTTGAAAAATGTTCCCCATGTGGGGGATTTCAATAATTTCAAATGTCAGTTCTCAAATTTAACTCAAGAATTTTTTCTTAAACTTAGAAATCTCAAATTTCAATCTTTCATATTTAGGAAGAGTGATTTGCAGTGTATTAAGAATTTGGCAAAGAACCAGGAGATTGTTGTGACTAGACCAGACAAGGGTAACGGAGTGGTTATTTTGAATAAATCGGACTACATAAACAAAACTAATGAAATCCTAAGTGATCTTACTAAATTCAAACAAATTCTAGAACCTGTAAATAAAGTCATTGTAAGGTTAGAAGACCAGGTTAATAGATTTCTGTCACGACTAAAGTCCTTAAAGATAATAAAAAATGATACTTACTCTCAGTTGTTCGCATCTGGTGCTAATCTTGCTCAATTATACTGTCTGCCTAAAATCCATAAAGCTGGAACACCTCTCCGTCCTATTTTAGCTTCGTATAACTTACCCACCTTTCAATTGGCAAAATTTGTTGTTCGTCTCCTGTCCCCCTTTGCGAAAAATGCTTACACTATAAATAACTCGTTTGAATTCCAAAAAGACCTCCTTGGTAAAAACTTCGATTCAAAAAAGTTTTTTGTCAGTTTTGATGTAAAGTCACTTTCACAAATGTACCTGTATCTGAAACTATTGCCATTATTTTAGATAGGGTTTTTAGCTCAGTTGATAATTTTCATGGTTTTTCATTGTCTCATTTTAAGGAACTTTTAGAATTGGTCTTCAAACAATGCTATTTCACTTTCAACAATAAGGTTTACCAACAAATTGATGGGGTAGGGATGGGATCACCAGTCGGACCGTTAGCAGCTGACTTTTTTATGACTCATTTAGAAAGTGTAATTTTTAGACAATCTCCCACTCATCTCAAGCCAATTTTCTATCGACGCTTCGTTGATGATTCGATAGCATCTTGATAATGCGGTACAAGCGCAACAATTCTTTAACTTCCTAAATTCTTTTGCACCCCAATATAACGTATACAATGGAAACTGAGCAAAATGGCTCCCTCCCCTTCTTAGATCTTTTAATTTCGAAAAACGGTGATTCTATTACTACATCAGTTTACAGGAAACCCCTTTCACTGGTTTGGGCATGAATTTTTTTAGTTTTACTGATTTCAACTATAAGATGTCTTGTATTAAAACTCTCCTGTTCAGAGGATATAATTTGACCTCTAATTTTACCTTACTTAATGATGAATTTAATAATCTAAGATCATACTTTACTAATAATAGTTTTCCTGTTCAATATGTAGACAAACTAATTAGATCCTTCTTAAATAATGTTTTATAGCCCTCAACTTCCATGTATTACAGTGCCGAAGGATATAAAATATTTCTTGGTACCTGAAATGGGTCCTTTGAATAAGGAATTTAAGCTTAAATTTACAAAATTGTTAAGGAAATTTTTTTATCATACTGATTTCCGCATCCTATTATTAATAAAACGTCTTTAGGTAGCTTTTTTCTCAGCGAAGGATCGAACCCCTGACTCGTTGCGTAGCGGTGTTGTATATTTATTTACCTGCCCTAGGTGTCTCCTTGGGATTACATCGGCAGCACTGTTCGCTCTCTCAGGGCTAGATTTTATTCGCATATGGGAATAAGTGGCCGAACAGGTAAAATTTTAAAAACTAAAGAAGCCTCGAGTATTCGTGAACACAGCATTAAATGTAAAATTGATGTCACTTTAGACAATTTTAAAATCTTGGTTGTAATACTTGTCCAACTCACTAAGAATTTTAGAATCGCTTTTCATTAAAGCATTGTCCCCTAGTCTGAATGTTGACATTCATCTGCCGTCCCTCTCAATTTGCTATGATCCCTCCTCCTTCCCAATTCCTTATAATCCCTCCTTCCCCATCGCCCTCGCCATCTCTCGTGTTTCCCGTTCCTGTCTCTGCTCAAATTAGTCAGCCTCGGAAACTGCAGTGTAAGGTAGCTAGTTCCATTATTCCAGGTGGTACTATTGTTAATTTTTCCAGTGTATTAATTTCACATTTACTTATGTATTTAAAAATAACTTCTTAATTTTTATATGTAAATCTGTATAACTAGAATTTAACCCTCTTTTCTCAGTCTTTTAAAATTTGTCTTTACGAATAGGTTATAGAAATTTTCTGTTTGTGTTTTCATTCAATATTGATTTTAATTTCACATTGTTATTAAACAGCCGAAGATGAGCGTATTGCTCGAAACGTTGCGCATAAAGAAGACTTTTCATGGCATTTACATTTCTCCTTGTCATTGGATTTCTCCTAAATATTAAATGAAGCTCTGTAGAAGCAACCCGCATGATTATATATTCAAGGTATGGACAAGATGGCTCAGGCTTATCGCCATGTTTGGAAGACTTCACGAAAGTTTCTCAAGTCAAAACTGGACTGTTATTTTTGAAATGTGTCGGACCTGCAGGATTTTCCCGAAATTTGTTTACTTCAAACTCTACCGTGATAATCTATATGACTCTGAATTTTACAATCGTCCCTGGAATATTTATTAAATAATGAAATTAATTATAAAATCAAAATATCAGATTCGCTAACAAGTCTCTTGGGCATTATATAACTACTCTTAAAAATACCTTGTCGTTGTTGGACTATTTATTAATAATTTCTCTTGTACAACGTGAACTAGAAAAATTTCACTCTACCATCTTGGAAACACATGAACGTAAGTTAAAGGCTTTGGAATGAATTCACCAAATTTTTTCATTCAGAGAAGGTAATTTCGAATCTTTCTAGTTACACCTCTCCCCTCGGGAAAAGTTTTTACTGTCACTTGGTTTGCAATTTTAAGCTTCCGTTGTTTCAAATATATAAGCCTTCGTTTTTCTTTACTTGAAAAATTTTTCAATGGCTTGAAAATGTTCCCCCATGTGGGGGATTTCAATAATTCAAATGTCAGTTCTCAAATTTAACTCAAGAATTTTTCTTAAAACTTAGAAATCCTCAAATTTCAATCTTTCATATTTAGGAAGAGTGATTTGCAGTGTATTAAGAATTGGCAAAGAACAGGAGATTGTTTGACTAGACCTAACAAGGGTAACGGAGTGGTTATTTTGAATAAATCGGACTACATAAACAAACTAATGAAATCCTAAGTGATCTACTAATTCAAACAAATTCTAGAACTGTAAATAAAGTATTGTAAGGTTAGAAGACCAGGTTAATAGATTTCTGTCACGACTAAAGTCCTTAAAGATAATAAAAAATGATACTTACTCTCAGTTGTTCGCATCTGGTGCTAATCTTGCTCAATTATACTGTCTGCCTAAAATCCATAAAGCTGGAACACCTCTCCGTCCTATTTTAGCTTCGTATACTTACCCACCTTTCAATTGGCAAAATTTGTTGTTCTCCTGTCCCCTTTTGCGAAAAATGCTTACACTATAAATAACTCGTTTGAATTCCAAAAGACCTCCTTGGTAAAACTTCGATTCAAAAAAGTTTTTTGTCAGTTTTGATGTAAGTCACTTTTCACAAATGTACCTGTATCTGAAACTATTGCCATTATTTTAGATAGGGTTTTTAGCTCAGTTGATAATTTCATGGTTTTTCATTGTCTCATTTTAAGAACTTTTAGAATTGGTCTTCAAACAATGCTATTTCACTTTCAACAATAAGGTTTACCAACAATTGATGGGGTAGGGATGGGATCACCAGTCGGACCGTTAGCAGCTGACTTTTTATGACTCATTTAGAAAGTGTAATTTTTAGACAATCTCCCACTCATCTCAAGCCAATTTTCTATCGACGCTTCGTTGATGATTCGATAGCAGTCTTTGATAATGCGGTACAAGCGCAACAATTCTTTAACTTCCTAAAATTCTTTGCACCCCAATATAACGTATACAATGGAAACTGAGCAAATGGCTCCCTCCCCTTCTTAGATCTTTTAATTTCGAAAAACGGTGATTCTATTACTACATCAGTTTACAGGAAACCCACTTTCACTGGTTTGGGCATGAATTTTTTTAGTTTTACTGATTTCAACTATAGATGTCTTGTATTAAAACTCTCCTGTTCAGAGGATATAATTTGACCTCTAATTTTACCTTACTTAATGATGAATTTAATAATCTAAGATCATACTTTACTAATAATAGTTTTCCTGTTCAATATGTAGACAAACTAATTAGATCCTTCTTAAATAATGTTTATAGCCCTCAACTTCCATGTATACAGTGCCGAAGGATATAAATATTTCTTGGTACCTGAAATGGGTCCTTTGAATAAGGAATTTAAGCTTAAATTTACAAAATTGTTAAGGAAATTTTTTTATCATACTGATTTCCGCATCATATTTATTAATAAAACGTCTTTAGGTAGCTTTTTCTCAGCGAAGGATCGAACCCCTGACTCGTTGCGTAGCGGTGTTTGTATATTTATTTACCTGCCCTAGGTGTCTCCTTGGGAATTACATCGGCAGCACTGTTCGCTCTCTCAGGGCTAGATTTTATTCGCATATGGGAATAAGTGGCCGAACAGGTAAAATTTTAAAAACTAAAGAAGCCTCGAGTATTCGTGAACACAGCATTAAATGTAAAATTGATGTCACTTTAGACAATTTTAAAATTCTTGGTTGTAATACTTGTCCCAACTCACTAAGAATTTTAGAATCGCTTTTCATTAAAGCATTGTCCCCTAGTCTGAATGTTGACTCATCTGCCGTCCCTCTCAATTTGCTATGATCCCTCCTCCTTCCCCAATTCCTTATAATCCCTCTTCCCCAATCGCCCTCGCCATCTCTCGTGTTTTCCCGTTCCTGTCTCTGCTCAATTAGTCAGCCTCGGAAACTGCAGTGTAAGGTAGCTAGTTCCATTATTCGTGTACTATTGTTATTTTTCCAGTGTATTAATTTCACATTTACTATATGTATTTAAAAATAACTTCTTATTTTTATATGTAAATCTGTATAAAACTTAGAATTTAACCCTCTTTTCTCAGTCTTTTTTAAAATTTGTCTTACGAATAGGTTATAGAAATTTTCTGTTTTGTTTTTTCATTCAATATTGATTTTAATTTCACATTGTTATTAAACACCTGAAGATGAGCGTATTGCTCGAAAACGTTGCGCATTAAAGAAGACTTTTCATGGCATTTACATTTCTCCTTGTCATTGATTTCTCCTAAATATTAAATTGAAGCTCTGTAGAAGCAACCCGCATGATTATATATTCAAGGTATGGACAAGATGGCCTCAGGGCTTATCGCCATGTTTGGAAGACTTCACGAAAGTTTCTCAAGTCCAAAACTGGACTGTTATTTTCTTGAAATGTGTCCGGACTGCAGGATTTTCCCGAAATTTGTTTACTTCAAACTCTACCGTGATAATCTATATGACTCTGAATTTTATCAATCGTCCCTGGAATATTTATTAAATAATGAAATTAATTATAAAATCAAAATATCAGATTCGCATAACAAGTCTCTTGGGCATTATATAACTACTCTTAAAAATACTTGTCGTTGTTGGACTATTTATTAATAATTTCTCTTGTACAACGTGAACTAGAAAAATTTCACTCTACCATCTTGGAAACACATGAACGTAAGTTAAAGGCTTTGGGAATGAATTCACCAAATTTTTTTCAATTCAGAGAAGGTAATTTCGAATCTTTCTAGTTACACCTCTCCCCTCGGGAAAGTTTTTACTGTCACTTGGTTTGCAATTTAAGCTTCCGTTGTTTCAAATATATAAGCCTTCGTTTTTTCTTTACTTTGAAAATTTTTCAATGGCTTGAAAATGTTCCCCATGTGGGGGATTTCAATATTTCAAATGTCAGTTCTCAAATTTAAACTCAGAATTTTTCTTAACTTAGAAATCTCAAATTTCAATCTTTCATATTTAGGAAGAGTGATTTGCAGTGTATTAAGAATTTGGCAAAGAACCAGGAGATTGTTGTGACTAGACCAGACAAGGGTAACGGAGTGGTTATTTTGAATAAATCGGACTACATAAACAAAACTAATGAATCCTAAGTGATCTTACTAAATTCAAACAAATTCTAGAACCTGTAAATAAAGTCATTGTAAGGTTAGAAGACCAGGTTAATAGATTTCTGTCACGACTAAAGTCCTTAAAGATAATAAAAAATGATACTTACTCTCAGTTGTTCGCATCTGGTGCTAATCTTGCTCAATTATACTGTCTGCCTAAAATCCATAAAGCTGGAAACACCTCTCCGTCCTATTTTAGCTTCGTATAACTTACCCACCTTTCAATTGGCAAAATTTGTTGTTCGTCTCCTGTCCCCCTTTGCGAAAAATGTTACACTATAAATAACTCGTTTGAATTCCAAAAAGAACCTCCTTGGTAAAAACTTCGATTCAAAAAGTTTTTTGTCAGTTTTGATGTAAATCACTTTCACAATGTACCTGTATCTGAAACTATTGCCATTATTTTAGATAGGGTTTTTAGCTCAGTTGATAATTTTCATGGTTTTTCATTGTCTCATTTTAAGGAAACTTTTAGAATTGGTCTTCAAACAATGCTATTTTCACTTTCAACAATAAGGTTTACCAACAAATTGATGGGTAGGGATGGGATCACCAGTCGGACCGTTAGCAGCTGACTTTTTTATGACTCATTTAGAAAGTGTAATTTTTAGACAATCTCCCACTCTCTCAAGCCAATTTTCTATCGACGCTTCGTGATGATTCGATAGCAGTCTTTGATAATGCGGTACAAGCGCAACAATTCTTTAACTTCCTAAATTCTTTGCACCCCATATAACGTATACCAATGGAAACTGAGCAAAATGGCTCCCTCCCCTTCTTAGATCTTTTAATTTCGAAAAACGGTGATTCTATTACTACAGTTTACAGGAAACCCACTTTCACTGGTTTGGGCATGAATTTTTTAGTTTTACTGATTTCAACTATAAGATGTCTTGTATTAAAACTCCTCCTGTTCAGAGGATATAATTTGACCTCTAATTTTACCTTACTTAATGATGAATTTAATAATCTAAGATCATACTTTACTAATAATAGTTTTCCTGTTCAATATGTAGACAAACTAATTAGATCCTTCTTAAATAATGTTTATAGCCCTCACTTCCATGTATTACAGTGCCGAAGGATATAAAATATTTCTTGGTACCTGAAATGGGTCCTTTGAATAAGGAATTTAAGCTTAAATTTACAAAATTGTTAGGAAATTTTTTTATCATACTGATTTCCGCATCATATTTATTAATAAAACGTCTTTAGGTAGCTTTTCTCAGCGAAGGATCGAACCCCTGACTCGTTGCGTAGCGGTGTTGTATATTTATTTACCTGCCCTAGTGTCTCCTTGGGAATTACATCGGCAGCACTGTTCGCTCCCTCAGGGCTAGATTTTATTCGCATATGGGAATAAGTGGCCGAACAGGTAAAATTTTAAAAACTAAGAAGCCTCGAGTATTCGTGAACACAGCATTAAATGTAAAATTGATGTCACTTTAGACAATTTTAAAATTCTTGGTTGTAATACTTGTCCCAACTCACTAAGATTTTAGAATCGCCTTTTCATTAAAGCATTGTCCCCTAGTCTGAATGTTGACTCATCTGCCGTCCCTCTCAATCTTGCTATGATCCCTCCCCTTCCCCCAATTCCTTATAATCCCTCCTTCCCCAATCGCCCTCGCCATCTCTCGTGTTTCCCGTTCTGTCCTCTGCTCAAATTAGTCAGCCTCGGAAACTGCAGTGTAAGGTAGCTAGTCCATTATCCAGTGTACTATTGGTTAATTTTTCCAGTGTATTAATTTCACATTTACTATATGTATTTAAAAATAACTTCTTAATTTTTATATGTAATCTGTATAACTTAGAATTTAACCCTCTTTTCTCAGTCTTTTAAAATTTGTCTTTACGAATAGGTTATAGAATTTTCTGTTTTGTTTTTCATTCAATATTGATTTTAATTTCACATTGTTATTAAACAGCCTGAAGATGGCGTATTGCTCGAAACGTTGCGCATTAAAGAAGACTTTTCATGGCATTTACATTCTCCTTGTCATTGGATTTCTCCTAAATATTAAATTGAAGCTCTGTAGAAGCAACCCGCATATTATATATATTCAAGGTATGGACAAGATGGCCTCAGGGCTTATCGCCATGTTTGGAAGACTTCACGAAAGTTTCTCAAGTCAAAACTGGACTGTTATTTTCTTGAAATGTGTCGGACTGCAGGATTTTCCCGAAATTTGTTTACTTCAAACTCTACCGTGATAATCTATATGACTCTGAATTTTATCAATCGTCCCTGGAATATTTATTAAATAATGAAATTAATTATAAAATCAAAATATCAGATTCGCATAACAAGTCTCTTGGGCATTATATAACTACTCTTAAAAATACCTTGTCGTTGTTGGACTATTTATTAATAATTTCTCTTGTACAACGTGAACTAGAAAAATTTCACTCTACCATCTTGGAAACACATGAACGTAAGTTAAAGGCTTTGGGAATGAATTCACCAAATTTTTTCAATTCAGAGAAGGTAATTTCGAATCTTTCTAGTTACACACTCTCCCCTCGGGAAAAGTTTTTACTGTCACTTGGTTTGCAATTTAAGCTTCCGTTGTTTCAAATATATAAGCCTTCGTTTTTCTTTACTTTGAAAAATTTTTCAATGGCTTGAAAAATGTTCCCCATGTGGGGGATTTCAATAATTTCAAATGTCAGTTCTCAAATTTAACTCAAGAATTTTTTCTTAAACTTAGAAATCTTAAATTTCAATCTTTCATATTTAGGAAGAGTGATTTGCAGTGTATTAAGAATTTGGCAAAGAACCAGGAGATTGTTGTGACTAGACCAGACAAGGGTAACGGAGTGGTTATTTTGAATAAATCGGACTACATAAACAAAACTAATGAAATCCTAAGTGATCTTACTAAATTCAAACAAATTCTAGAACCTGTAAATAAAGTCATTGTAAGGTTAGAAGACCAGGTTAATAGATTTCTGTCACGACTAAAGTCCTTAAAGATAATAAAAAATGATACTTACTCTCAGTTGTTCGCATCTGGTGCTAATCTTGCTCAATTATACTGTCTGCCTAAAATCCATAAAGCTGGAACACCTCTCCGTCCTATTTTAGCTTCGTATAACTTACCCACCTTTCAATTGGCAAAATTTGTTGTTCGTCTCCTGTCCCCCTTTGCGAAAAATGCTTACACTATAAATAACTCGTTTGAATTCCAAAAAGACTCCTGGTAAAACTTCGATTCAAAAAAGTTTTTTGTCAGTTTTGATGTAAAGTCACTTTTCACAAATGTACCTGTATCTGAAACTATTGCCATTATTTTAGATAGGGTTTTTAGCTCAGTTGATAATTTTCATGGTTTTTCATTGTCTCATTTAAGGAACTTTTAGAATTGGTCTTCAAACAATGCTATTTCACTTTCAACAATAAGGTTTACCAACAAATTGATGGGGTAGGGATGGGATCACCAGTCGGACCGTTAGCAGCTGACTTTTTTATGACTCATTTAGAAAGTGTAATTTTTAGACAATCTCCCACTCATCTCAAGCCAATTTTCTATCGACGCTTCGTTGATGATTCGATAGCAGTCTTTGATAATGCGGTACAAGCGCAACAATTCTTTAACTTCCTAAATTCTTTGCACCCCAATATAACGTATACAATGGAAACTGAGCAAAATGGCTCCCTCCCCTTCTTAGATCTTTTAATTTCGAAAACGGTGATTCTATTACTACATCAGTTTACAGGAAACCCACTTTCACTGGTTTGGGCATGAATTTTTTTAGTTTTACTGATTTCAACTATAAGATGTCTTGTATTAAAACTCTCCTGTTCAGAGGATATAATTTGACCTCTAATTTTACCTTACTTAATGATGAATTTAATAATCTAAGATCATACTTTACTAATAATAGTTTTCCTGTTCAATATGTAGACAAACTAATTAGATCCTTCTTAAATAATGTTTATAGCCCTCAACTTCCATGTATTACAGTGCCGAAGGATATAAAATATTTCTTGGTACCTGAAATGGGTCCTTTGAATAAGGAATTTAAGCTTAAATTTACAAAATTGTTAAGGAAATTTTTTTATCATACTGATTTCCGCATCATATTATTAATAAAACGTCTTTAGGTAGCTTTTTCTCAGCGAAGGATCGAACCCCTGACTCGTTGCGTAGCGGTGTTGTATATTTATTACCTGCCCTAGGTGTCTCCTTGGGAATTACATCGGCAGCACTGTTCGCTCTCTCAGGGCTAGATTTTATTCGCATATGGGAATAAGTGGCCGAACAGGTAAAATTTTAAAAACTAAAGAAGCCTCGTATTCGTGAACACAGCATTAAATGTAAAATTGATGTCACTTTAGACAATTTTAAAATTCTTGGTTGTAATACTTGTCCCAACTCACTAAGAATTTTAGAATCGCTTTTCATTAAAGCATTGTCCCCTAGTCTGAATGTTGACTCATCTGCCGTCCCTCTCAATTTGCTATGATCCCTCCTCCTTCCCCAATTCCTTATAATCCCTCCTTCCCCAATCGCCCTCGCCATCTCTCGTGTTTCCCGTTCCTGTCTCTGCTCAAATTAGTCAGCCTCGGATACTGCAGTGTAAGGTAGATAGTTCCATTGTTCCAGTGTACTATTGTTAATTTTTCCAGTGTATTAATTTCACATTTACTATATGTATTTAAAAATAACTTCTTAATTTTTATATGTAAATCTGTATAACTTAGAATTTAACCCTCTTTTCTCAGTCTTTTAAAATTTGTCTTTACGAATAGGTTATAGAAATTTTCTGTTTTGTTTTTCATTCAATATTGATTTTAATTTCACATTGTTATTAAACAGCCTGAAGATGAGCGTATTGCTCGAAACGTTGCGCATTAAGAAGACTTTTCATGGCATTTACATTTCTCCTTGTCATTGGATTTCTCCTAAATATTAAATTGAAGCTCTGTAGAAGCAACCCGCATGATTATATATATTCAAGTATGGACAAGATGGCCTCAGGGCTTATCGCCATGTTTGGAAGACTTCACGAAAGTTTCTCAAGTCAAAACTGGACTGTTATTTTCTTGAAATGTGTCGGACCTGCAGGATTTTCCCGAAATTTGTTTACTTCAAACTCTACCGTGATAATCTATATGACTCTGAATTTTATCAATCGTCCCTGGAATATTTATTAAATAATGAAATTAATTATAAAATCAAAATATCAGATTCGCATAACAAGTCTCTTGGGCATTATATAACTACTCTTAAAAATACCTTGTCGTTGTTGGACTATTTATTAATAATTTCTCTTGTACAACGTGAACTAGAAAATTTCACTCTACCATCTTGGAAACACATGAACGTAAGTTAAAGGCTTTGGGAATGAATTCACCAAATTTTTTCAATTCAGAGAAGGTAATTTCGAATCTTTCTAGTTACACACTCTCCCCTCGGGAAAAGTTTTTACTGTCACTTGGTTTGCAATTTAAGCTTCCGTTGTTTCAAATATATAAGCCTTCGTTTTTTCTTTACTTTGAAAAATTTTTCAATGGCTTGAAAAATGTTCCCCATGTGGGGGATTTCAATAATTTCAAATGTCAGTTCTCAAATTAACTCAAGAATTTTTCTAAACTTAGAAATCTTAAATTTCAATCTTTCATATTTAGGAAGAGTGATTTGCAGTGTATTAAGAATTTGGCAAAGAACCAGGAGATTGTTGTGACTAGACCAGACAAGGGTAACGGAGTGGTTATTTTGAATAAATCGGACTACATAAACAAAACTAATGAAATCCTAAGTGATCTTACTAAATTCAAACAAATTCTAGAACCTGTAATAAAGTCATTGTAAGGTTAGAAGACCAGGTTAATAGATTTCTGTCACGACTAAAGTCCTTAAAGATAATAAAAAATGATACTTACTCTCAGTTGTTCGCATCTGGTGCTAATCTTGCTCAATTATACTGTCTGCCTAAAATCCATAAAGCTGGAACACCTCTCCGTCCTATTTTAGCTTCGTATAACTTACCCACCTTTCAATTGGCAAAATTTGTTGTTCGTCTCCTGTCCCCCTTTGCGAAAAATGCTTACACTATAAATAACTCGTTTGAATTCCAAAAAGACTCCTTGGTAAAAACTTCGATTCAAAAAAGTTTTTTGTCAGTTTGATGTAAAGTCACTTTTCACAAATGTACCTGTATCTGAAACTATTGCCATTATTTTAGATAGGGTTTTTAGCTCAGTTGATAATTTTCATGGTTTTTCATTGTCTCATTTTAAGGAACTTTTAGAATTGGTCTTCAAACAATGCTATTTCACTTTCAACAATAAGGTTTACCAACAAATTGATGGGGTAGGGATGGGATCACCAGTCGGACCGTTAGCAGCTGACTTTTTTATGACTCATTTAGAAAGTGTAATTTTAGACAATCTCCCACTCATCTCAAGCCAATTTTCTATCGACGCTTCGTTGATGATTCGATAGCAGTCTTTGATAATGCGGTACAAGCGCAACAATTCTTTAACTTCCTAAATTCTTTGCACCCCATATAACGTATACAATGGAAACTGAGCAAAATGGCTCCCTCCCCTTCTTAGATCTTTTAATTTCGAAAAACGTGATTCTATTACTACATCAGTTTACAGGAAACCCACTTTCACTGGTTTGGGCATGAATTTTTTTAGTTTTACTGATTTCAACTATAAGATGTCTTGTATTAAAACTCTCCTGTTCAGAGGATATAATTTGACCTCTAATTTTACCTTACTTAATGATGAATTTAATAATCTAAGATCATACTTTACTAATAATAGTTTTCCTGTTCAATATGTAGACAAACTAATTAGATCCTTCTTAAATAATGTTTATAGCCCTCAACTTCCATGTATTACAGTGCCGAAGGATATAAAATATTTCTTGGTACCTGAAATGGGTCCTTGAATAAGGAATTTAAGCTTAAATTTACAAAATTGTTAAGGAAATTTTTTTATCATACTGATTTCCGCATCATATTTATTAATAAAACGTCTTTAGGTAGCTTTTTCTCACGAAGGATCGAACCCCTGACTCGTTGCGTAGCGGTGTTGTATATTTATTTACCTGCCCTAGGTGTCTCCTTGGGAATTACATCGGCAGCACTGTTCGCTCTCTCAGGGCTAGATTTTATTCGCATATGGGAATAAGTGGCCGAACAGGTAAAATTTTAAAAACTAAAGAAGCCTCGAGTATTCGTGAACACGCATTAAATGTAAAATTGATGTCACTTTAGACAATTTTAAAATTCTTGGTTGTAATACTTGTCCCAACTCACTAAGAATTTTAGAATCGCTTTTCATTAAAGCATTGTCCCCTAGTCTGAATGTTGACTCATCTGCCGTCCCTCTCAATTTGCTATGATCCCTCCTCCTTCCCAATTCCTTATAATCCCTCCTTCCCCTATCGCCCTCGCCATCTCTTCGTTTCCTTCCTCTGCTCAAATTAGTCAGCCTCGGAAACTGCTGTAAGGTAGTAGTTCCATTATTCCAGTGTACTATTGTTAATTTTTCCAGTGTATTAATTTCACATTTACTATATGTATTTAAAAATAACTTCTTAATTTTTATATGTAAATCTGTATAACTTAGAATTTAACCCTCTTTTCTCAGTCTTTTAAAATTTGTCTTTACGAATAGGTTATAGAAATTTCTGTTTTGTTTTTCATTCAATATTGATTTTAATTTCACATTGTTATTAAACAGCCTGAAGATGAGCGTATGCTCGAAACGTTGCGCAATAAAGAAGACTTTTCATGGCATTTACTTTCTCCTTGTCATTGGATTTCTCCTAAATATTAAATTGAAGCTCTGTAGAAGCACCCGCATGATTATATATATATATATATATATATATATATAATATATTATATATATAATATATGGATCGAGATATATATATATATATATGTATATATATGGATCGATATATATATATAATGTTATAATAATGTTATAATGTTTCAGACCAACAAAGACCCTAGGATCCACTCACGGCTGGTCTACCTAACTGTGTTTGTAATTGTGTATTGTGCATGTCCTCCGTGGTGGAGGAGGGGATCTACAATTTTACGTGGGTTCCGGACCACAAAGCCTTAATTTTACTACCTTAAACTATACCCAATCTATCAACATATGCGTGTAATCGTTTTTTAAACATGTTTATAGACGTGCTACTAATTACTTCTACCGGCAAACTATTCCACCTATTTACTATTCAATGCGTAAAAAGTTTTTGGCAACTGCTGTCTCGAACCTTCTACTTGTCAACTTACACCCGTTATTTCTAGTCCTATTATATTGAGATATTTCGAAAAAGCTCTCGCTATCTACGTCATCAAACCCATTCATAATTTTGAAAACCTGGATTAGATCACCCCTTCGCCTCCTAGTCTCGAGTGTAATCAATTTTATCTCCTTCAGCCTATCCTCGTACGAATTTGACCTAAGTGACGGAATAATCTTAGTTGCTCATCTTTGAACTCTTTCGATTTTGTCCATATCTTTGCGCATATGCAGATTCCAAAATTGGATCGCGTACTCCAAATGGGGTCTAACTAATGATTTATAAAGAGGGACTATATTATCGCGCAATTTGTACTCAAAATTCCGAGCTATAAAACATAACACTTTGTTCGCTTTATTGACCACTGCTGTTCTTTGTTTCACAACTTTTTAATCACCAGTGACTATAACTCCTAAATCTTTTTCCTGCTCTACGCTTGCTAACTCTTTCCCTGACATACTATACGCAAAATTACCGTTACGCGAACCTACAGTATATGTAAAATTTTGCACTTATTGACGTTAAATCTCATTTGCCATGTGACTGACCAATTAACGATTTTATTTAGATCTTCCTGGATTTTACCTTTATCTTCGTCATTAATCGCCCTACCACCCAGCTTCGTGTCATCCGCAAACGTTGAAACTGTACTAACTAGCCCGACATGTAAATCGTTAATATATATAAGAAAAAGCAATAGGCCCAATACAGAAACCTGAGGAACGCCAATCGCTACATTAGCCAAACACGACTCAGCTCCATCAACAACCACCCTCTGTTTCCTACCTCGCAACCACTCTTCTATCCAATATATTACTACACCCTTGATTCCATGAGCCTTGGTTTTTTCAATGAGTCTTTTGTGTGGTACGGTGTCAAACGCTTTTTTAAATCTAAATACATTTCATCAACCGCCCGATGACTATCGTAAACGTCAACCACGCTTTGAAAAAATTCTAAAAGATTAGTTAAGCAAGATTTGTTTCGCCTAAAACCGTGCTGCTTATTTCTAAGTTATGTAATTCTAAGTGTTCGACTATACGATCCCTAATTATTGATTCCAGTAGCTTACCTACAACAGACGTTAAACTGATTGGCTTATAATTTCTCGCCGCACCTTTATCGCCTTTCTTAAAGATAGGTGTTACATTTGCTAACTTGAAATTATCTAGTACGCACCCCTCAGAAATAGACGTATTAAAGTCACACATAACTAAAGCCTGCTCACTAGTCACTACCTATTATTCTCTTTAGTTCACGATATAACGCTTTGCCTGTATCAGCTGTTTGATTAGGGGGCCTATATATAACCGCAACAAGAAGTGTGAAATCGTTCAATTTAAGTTCTGCGATAGTCGAGTCTATCGGTTCTGGAATTGTGTGCTTTACTTCTATAACGTTCGCAATATTATCTTTGATATACAACATAACACCGCCTCCTCGCCTACCTATTCTGTTTTTAACAAAAAGTCTATAACCTCTAATTTGATACTCCCTTACAAAGTCACGTGTTTCAGTGCTAAGCCACGATTCATTTATCGCAATTAAATCATAGTCTTTATAAGCAATTAAGGAAAAAACTTCGTTTATTTTATTTCGTAGGCTACGAGCATTTAAGGATAGAACCTTCAAATTGTTTGTAATTGTATCTTTTGTGTTCTTTGTATTGAGCTAACATGGATTCAAGGTATGTGAATCTGTCCGAAAGGGCGTGGACGAAGCGATTGTTTTCGTGTAGTGACCTAATAGTTTGCTCTAACATGTGTCCATTATACGTACTGTCGATTTCGCGCGAAGAGATTCAATTTGAATTGGATTCTTTTTAAATCTTCTTCGGTTGATAATCCGAATAAACCTTTCAACAGTTTCCCTCCTATTTCTATCAGTCCCCTTTTACTTCTTTCGTTAAAGTTTTCTGAGTTTTTAGTTTCAGTTTGTATCCATGGTAAGGCTAATATTTCTGATAGGCGCGTGCTGTAGTTTGAATATTTTCGAGGGTATTTTCTAACAGAACGCGACTAATCTGATCTTTTCCTTGGAAAGAATTCTGGACTTTCCTTTCAAACGTTTTTAATTGGGTTTGTATCTGAAGGAGATTGATTTTAATTCTAGCAGTGGGTTGCAAATCTATATAAAGGTCTGCGTGCCCTTTCAAAAATTTACCTCCTGCAAGTTTTTCTATAAAAACTCCGGTAGAAATTTTAATGCTAGGGCTACAAGAGTAAATAATTTGGAAAATTATAAGGGGGACAATTTTATTCATTTCTACGCCTTAGGTTATACGGAGCTGGGGATGGCTGTGTGGATACTTGTGTTTGTGGACGAAGGGGTCGGCCTTGTTTTGGTGGCAATGGGGGTCGACCGTTGAGCTCGGATTCTGAGCGGGTTCGTTTCTTATGTGAAGGTTCTAGTTCACGTGGTTGATGCATTTGCGGGCGGTATGTAGGGTCCGTGCGTCGATCATCAATCGGTGAGGGTGGTGACAGAGGAGATGGTGGAGTTGGAGGAGATGGTGGAGTTCCACTAAGTGATCCTCTTGGAGAAGTTTCTCCAGGGTCTGGGCCCGATGGGACTCTTGTTTCTGGGGCCTCCTCTTGTTCAGAGATTGGCTCGAGTACTGGTGGTATTACGAGGTACCAATGTTCGTCATGGGTAGTGGTTCCCGCGGTGACCACTTCGGTTTTTTTATTCCTGCTCGATTTATTAATACCTTGACCTTTCGAAGGATAGGCGGCTCGAACGCCTGGCAGCTGTTTTTTGGGAAGGTGTTGTTCGGAAGCTATCTTCAAATTGTCAGCGTGAATGATCTTTAGTTTGGAATGATCCCGAAGGTCGAGGATTTCATAACGATTTTTTCCGAGGTTTTTCATAATCCTATATGGGCCATCCCATTTTGGGTATAATTTGCGATGAGCACCTGGTGGTTTCACGCTCTTCAGATAACATCGCATACCGACGATTATAGTCCGTTGACGGGATGACGCCTATGTTGCTCTTGCTCCATCTGTTGGTTTCGTTGGTCGAGGGCATAGCGGATTATGTCAAAAATCTTGAAAGATCGGTTTGGTCGGTTTGGTCGGGCAAATCAAAAGGTAGACGCTTGTCGTAGTGATATAGAACGAAATGAGGGGTGTTCCCGATGGACACATTATAGCCATTGTTGATGGCTGTTTGTACCATGGGAAGGGAATCATCCCATGTACGGGAGGACGCATCGACAACGTGGCGAAGGGCTTCTAAGATCTTTCGATTGTGCCTTTCCATTAAGCCGTTTGCCTGCGGATAGTATGCCACAATGTGTGTATTTTTAATTTTACACATGTTACAGAGTGACTCAAATAGTTTGGAAGTGGAACTAAGGGCGTTATCCGAGATTAGGATGGAAGGAGTGGTATGATTTTGGATGACGCGTTCCAATAGGGCTCTTGCCACAGTTTCCGAGGTCTGGTCTGGAATGGCGGCTACTTCGCTGTAACGCGAGAAGTAGTCCGTAAACACAATGATGTACTGATTTCCCTTTGATGGTTTGGGAACTGGTTCCAGTATATCCATTCCGGTTCTTTGCCAGGGCCTTTGGCATACTGGATATTTATGCATCGGAGCTGTGGATGGTACGTTGCCCTTATGTTTTAAACACGACGGACATTCGGCGATGTATTCATGTCCCTTTCTGTTCATTTCGGGAAAATGGTATCGATCCAGAAGACTCTTGATGGTGCGATCCGGCCGCATGTGGCCATACAAAGGTGAGTCGTGACAAAGTCCAATGGCTATATCGACGAGATCCTTTGGTATCTCCACGAGATCGTTTCCATCTTCGTTCCTGAAATGTACGAGCCCATCTTTGAGGTTGTACTGTTCTTTTACCTTTGATGGTTCCTTTTGTTCCAGGCGTGCGCGAAGGTTTTGGGTGTGTTGGTCCTGTTGTTGGGAGTATTGCAGACACTCGTAGTCGAACACAGGAAGAATTCCTATTTTATTCACTGGGCGTCGGGCTTGAGTCTCGACAATCCGTCTGGAATAACTTGCAGTTTTCCCGGTTTGTATACGATTTTCGCTGCAAAGTCCTGAATCAACAGAGCCCATCTACTCAATCGTCCTTCAAGTAGCTTGTCCTTGAAGAGGTACGTGAGTGGCTTATGATCAGTCTTGATGGTTACATCGTAGCCATAGACGATATTTCGGAATTTTTTCAAAGCCCAATATACCGCTAGGGCCTCTCGGTCCGTAGTGGAATAATTCCGTTGAGGTGCAGAGAGAAGTTGACTGGCATAAGCAATGGGTAATTCCACACCGTCTACGTCCTGTAACAGGACGGCTCCTAGTCCATAGGAGGAAGCATCTGTGGCTATGATGAAGGGTCTTGTGTAATCAGGATATTGTAAAATGGGATGACAGGTTAGTTTATTAATTAAAGTTTCAAAGGCATGTTGGTGATCGGATTCCCAGTTAAATTTCGAATTTTTCTGGAACAAATTAGTAATGGGTTTAGCAATATTCGAAAATTGGGGGATAAAGTTCCGATAGAATCCGACAAAACCAATAAATGCACGGGCGTCGTCGATGGTCTTGGGTACAGGGTACCTTTCCAGGGCTTCGAGTTTGGCTGGATCAGGTTTAATTCCTGTGGACGAGAGTAGGAATCCTAGGTATACCAGGGATTCTTGTAAAAAATTGCACTTTGCAAGCTTCAGTTTAAGGTGTGCTTTTCTCAAGTGTGATAGCACATTCTGAAGGCGTTGAAAGTGTGTTTTTATGTCCGAACTGTAGACGATAATATCGTCAAGATAAACGAGAGCTTCGACACCTAATAGGTCGGAAAGGACTATATTCATCAACCTAGAGAAATTAGCAGGCCCATTTCGGACTCCGAAAGGTAAAACCTGGAATTCGTAATGGCCTCGGTTAGTGGAGAAAGCAGTCAATGCCCGAGATTCGGGACTGACCTCCATTTGCCAATAACCCGATGCTAAATCGAGGGATGAAAAAAAGTTCGCTTTCCCTACGTTCAGAATTGTTTCCTGCATGTTTGGAATCGGGAAACGGTCTGGGATGGTAATGTTCAGGCGTCTAAAATCTATACAAGGGCGAGATGTTCCGTCCTTTTTGGAGACGAGAATCATAGGAGCGGACCAGGGACTAGCTGAAGGCTGAATGACATCCTGCTCCAACATGTCCTTGATGTGTTCCTCAATAGTGACTAACTGGAATGTGGAACCCGATAGGGAGGAATGAAAATGGGTTTGGAATTGGGTTCCAACTTGATTTCAAAAGGGACCAAATTAGTTCGGCCCAGAGGATCTCCTTTTAGGGCAATCACATCTATTTCTTATCAGGAAATCGAGAAGTGATTCCATTAGTTTGGGATCCTGTAAAGCTGGTGACTCCTGAAGGGAGTGCTCAGACATTTCTTATATTCTTCTTTTAATACTGAAGGATTTAATTCTAAGGAACTGGAAACACGATTTATCATACTGATGGGGAAATCTGAATCTACTTCTACTGTGGAAACAGTTCCTATTTTCTGATTTGAAGTTAATTCTATAGGACTTTTTCCTTTGTTTAAACAAACAACAGGGATAGCTGAATTCTGACTCTGACTAAGGACTTGGGCAATAAGAACATCTCTTTTGAAATTACTTTTCTCTGTAATCAGAGTACGCTCTGACTCTAATAATTTTCCTTGACTGTTAACTACTTTTGCTAGGAAACAAATCTTCTCATAAGGTGCTACTGTTATATGCTCGGTAGGGCATATGAAAAATTGTGAATCTGATTCTGGTTCGGCGACTAAAATTTGCCTTATTGGCTGAACTGAAGCTGGCTGACTGGAAACTGGCTGACTGGAAACTGGCTGACTGGAAACTGGCTGACTGGAAACTGGCTGACTGGAAACTGGCTGACTGGAAACTGACTGACTGGAAACTGACTGACTGGAAACTGACTGACTGGAAACTGACTGACTGGAAACTGCTGGTTGATCCAACTGGATTCAACAACTGGAACTGATTACCCTGGGGTCTGATTTCTGGAGCGGTTGTCCCTCTGGATGCAACCGGCTGACTTGATCTGCTATCAAGTGGAGGGGGTTTCCTATTTCTTTCGGAAATCTGAACTGAACTAAGTCTATTAGCATTAAGTTGTCTGTCATTCTCGCGGAGATGGTGTGTCCTATTTCGACACTTTACTAACTTTCCGGCTGGGTAAATCTCCCATTGATTCCGGTTAAAAAAATCCATACCTAGTAGGATGTCTGTCTGAAAGGTGGCGACTGTGTCCACTATACAACATTTCGCGGGGTATACCGCGTTTCCAACTTCTAAATATAACTCAATTTCTCCGTATGTGGGTATGGGTGTGCCCGTAACTCCTCTGAGTTGGCAGGATGGTGCCTTAAGTTCATATTTGTAATTTGTACTCTCTAGTAATTCATCTACACATTGTTTCTTAATTAACGTCGCGTGTGCTCCTGTATCTAGGAGAGCAGTTAAATCTTGGTTATCGGTGCTACAATTTATTATTAAATCTAGGAGGTCCGCACCTATTATCCTGATGGGGAGTTTGTGTGCGTATCTGGGTTCATTACTGTAATTTAGGAGGGAGGAGGTTGAACTGCTGCCTCCAATGTAGGGTCTAAAAAAGGGCTCGAATGGTCTTCTATGGGAGGACCTGGGTCATATTCTACGGGATATCATACGCTGGAGGGTGTTCTTGAAAACTGTCTCTGGGGAAAATGATTCCTCCCGGGTACTTCTACGTACCGAACTAGTTGACCTTGCTGGTTGTATTGGGTTTGTACATGGGGTAAGAGTGTGGTTGACCCTGTGGTCGTGATCTATTGGGTTGGTAGTTCGACTGAGGCTGGGAATGGACTGGTTTCTGGGGATTGGATGACTTTTGGGATACGTTTTGGGAACGTGGTTGGTTTGGTTTCTGAAAGTGGGGTCTATACCCTGCAGGGGCTTTATCAGCACACTTTTGGCGATCGCCACGGCGATGACCATGTTCGTGACAGTGGGAGCAATAAGAGGGTAATTACTGACTTATCATGTGCCCAAACTATCGCAGTTAAAACACTGTGGAGGAGGGCGTGTATTCTGGGTTTGGGGGCTTGTTTCTGGGGTGTTCCCTGCATTGCCTTTTATAGGTTGTTGTTGTTGCTGTTGGTGTGTGGTTGCTGCTGCTGAATATAATGTACAGGGGTTTCTCTACCCTTTCGGTAGTTTTGGTTTGCTAAATCGGGGTATGTTCCCGTGTTTTGTTTATGGCTACACTTACAGGTTTGTCAACATTTAAAAACTCCTGAAACTTTTTTTTAGGTGCTCCGGGTAGGTTTTGGTAAATGGTTGTGGCTACTATTAGATTTCTTTGTTTCGAAGTGAAAGTTATGCCACATGCATTTTCTGCGGCGGCACAAGTTTATGTGTACGTGTAATAAAATTGTTTAAATCTTCGTGTTCCTCTTTCTTCCATTTAGCTTGGAAGACTGCTTCTAATGTGGCTAAGGGTTGTGCAAGGGTTATTTCTTTAAAAAATTCTAATAAGTTTTGTTTAAAATCGTCCCATGTTGTAGCTTCGCTAATTGATGGGACGTAAGTGACTGTGTCATGAGCATTTCCCTTTAGGGTCATAAATCTTTTTGCTTCTCTATTTTTATATCATCATCGGTAATATTTTCGCGTAAGAAATGTTGCTCTAAAGATCAACCCAAGGTCTTACGCGTGGTTCAACAAAACGATTATCTATGGTCCCCTTAAAAATTAAAACAGTATGAGGAAGGTTTACTAGTCTGCCTAAGTTAATGTATGCTGGGGCGGGGGTTTGAGACTGAGACATACTGACTGTGTGTGTTTGGGAGTATGTTTGAAGGGCGCGGGGTAGGTGGAAAAATGGGTGTAGGTAATTTTCGATGTCAGAAAGCGCACCGTCTGAATCGCTCATATGTGAAGGTACTTATTAATGTGTTAATTAGGTCTGCTTGACCGATCTTAATTCATGGAATGATCACTTAAGGGGTTTTCCTAACTACACTATCTAAAAAAAATAATGCACAACAATTTGCCTAACTCGGGGAAAATTTGAAAAGATTGCAAACAAAATAAAAATGTAAACAAAATTTCACTCGAATGTACGTATGAAGGTATGGTAATACTATGTTTGGTACATTAAATAAAATTATACTATACTAACTACAATAGTGAAAATAAATGTGGAAATAACTCTCTGAAACTAACTCTGTGACAATAACTCTGTGACAATAACTCTGTGACATTAACTCTGTGACATTAACTCTGTGAATTTTAATTGTGCAATAATTCTGTGAAAATACTGTTTTCAATAAAAAATGTATCACTGGTGTCTGAAGTGTTCACTGTGTTTTTTGTTAATTCTGGCTCAATACTAAATAGTAACTGTTAATAACACTGACTTTTCAAATGTTTAGAGATTATTTAAAAAAAGAGTTTTGTACTTAACAAGATTCCTACGGCGAAATCCTTAGAGAAGTGTCCTGAAGACGTGTCTTGCTGGCCACTTGTTCTTGGATGAAAACTAGGCGTGGAGAACTTGAAGTCGTGACGCACCGGTTCAAGGGTGGATGTGACGAACTAGAAGTCGTGACACGCTGGTCAACTGGGTGTTGGTTCTAGTTCCAGGGTCTGGTAGACTGGAAGAATCCTGGATGCAGAAGTTGTCAGTCGTGAAGATCCTGGTTAAAGGGTCGCCAGTTGTTAACCCCTCCGTCTGTGGCCTGGGTTGGTTCGAAGTCAACGGGGGCTCTAGTTAGGTAGCAGCAACGAATATGTAACTTGTAGTAGTTTTCTTCTATATTACACTCCGAGTTCTTCTATAGTGGCTCGGAGGACTCTGGTAGACTTACTAAAATTTTCTGAAGATTCCGGACTCTTCTTATAGCGTATCCGGAAAGTTTAATGACTAAGTTCTTCTAAAGAGAGCAAGGCTCGAAGGATAAGATAAAGACTATCTTTTACTGTAATTTACTGCTAAAATGTACAGGTAGTGCTCAGCCTCTGAATTAGCTTCTGAATGACAATGGAAGATTTTTACTGGGGTTTATATACCCCAAAACTGCTAACATCATTATTATTAAATGCTAAAAAGGCTGCATTATTTTTGCACAATACTCGAAAATAAAGTAAATTTTTTAGCTGTGGTAAGGCTTGAACGAGTAAATAAAATATTTGAAGATGAAACCATATTTTTATCTAAAACCGCGACTTTTCAGATCTGATGTTATCATGATCTGCCAAGTTAACTAAAAGTGGAAATCGGACTATGCATCTTTACACTAAAATATGCATATGATTAAAATTTTAAGGTTTAAGATGTACAATTTAAATGCTTAGGCAAGACATGATCTCTTCTTTTATAACGGAAGAGAATGTATACAAAATATGAACATTGCAAAGCTTAAGCAGGATTCCTTATTAAGCGAAATCTAAAAAAATGATTATGAGATTTTAAAAAAGAACAGGTCACCAATTATTTCGCAAAGTAGAAAGCAAATCAAAATTTTTATCCAAACTCGCGTTGGGCAATTTTTGTCCTTTTGTAAAAATGAACACACACACACGTACATACATATGAATATAGGCATTATATAAAGTTAAATATATAAGAATATACAGGATTATATAAATACATGAACCATATAAACACATGAATTTTAAAATGGATACAAGAACTATATAAATGAATACAAGAATTACATGAAGAATATGATAGTATAGGAATATGGGAATTATTTATGGTTCATTTTCACACACACACACACACATACATATATATATATATATATATATATATATATATATATATACAAACTCAGAATGGTCCCCTGAGAAACTTATATGTTAAACACAGACCGTGCATGGAACAAGGAACTCTTCTGGGAAAATTAAATCCACGATAGTACGAATAAGTAATGGTAAATGACAAATACCATAGTTTTTCTTTTTCATGATGCTAGCCCAACGTGGGCAACGGGTCTCTCGCAAAGAGGTCCCATAAATATAGCTTCCCTCACCAGCTATCTGCAAAGCAGACAGGATCCAGCTTTGGGACAATATATATATATATACATTATACACACACATATATATATATGGATCCCCGCAAGGGGGTTCTAAGCTCGTGCTTTTGAGTGCTCTTTGTGCTCGTTTGTACGTGCTTGTTCCTGGAGGTTTCACGTGCGCCCTCCCGGCCCTAGCACCCAAGGATGATGGGGCTCGACCCTGCAGTCTTTCTCATCCTTGGTCTTTTTCCACTTCGACTGTCCCCTCCACCCTTTCTTTTTCCTCTGTCTTTCCTCTCACTTTTTCTTTGTTTTTCCGCTGAGATATGCCCTTTTAAATAGAGGCGAATCGGTTCTTCCCGAACATAAAAAAAAAAAAATATATATATGGATATATATATATATATATATATATATATAGTTATCACATCTGACCGGCAATCGGAAGATCCCGGATTCGATTCCCGGGTGGGTACCTCATTTTTTCATTTGTTTCGTTCTTTCGCTCTCATCTTGCGCGGATAATTCTCCTATATAAAGCGTCGTTCTTTACGTTAATTATACTGCGTGTTTGCAGTTATAATGTATATATATAGATATGTATGGATATATTAATGTAAAGGACGACGCTTGTGTAGAAGAGCGTTCCGCACAAGATGAGGAGGGAGAACGAACAAATGAAAACTGAGGTACCTCCCAGGAATCGAACCTGGGATCATCCAATTGCCGGTCGGATATGCTATCCACTACACCAAGGACCTCGATCAATCAGAAGTCGTAGTTCTCCTACATACGAGCGGAATCAAATGCCCTGAGGGGGCACCTTCGCATGCCGTACATAGATACATTTTAACTGCAAACAACACAGCATAATTAATGTAAAGAATGACGCTTGTGTAGAAGAGCGTTCCGCACAAGATGAGGAGGGAGAACGAACAAATGAAAAAAGGGGTACCTCCCATTTTTCATTTGTTCTTTCTCCCTCATCTTGTGCGGAACGCTCTTCTACACAAGCGTCGTTCTTTACATTAATTATACTGTGTGTTGCTTGCAGTTAAATTGTATATGGCAGGGTACATACAGTGTGTTTCAGGAGGAAAGGTCAATACTTTGGGAGCTAATAGTATCGGTCATTGTGAGAAAAAAAGTTCATATGAACATGTGTCTAATTCTGAATGGTTACGGAGATAGAGCTGTTTGAATCTACAAATACAAAAGCATTGTCAATGGTAATCAAGAAAGAGAAACCAATTACTGTTTCTCACATTTAAAGTTTAAACATTGGCATTTTGAATGGTATCAGAGACACAAATGACAAATTTGTTACACTTTACAATACATTCTCGAAAATCCCACCGTCAACCTCAATGCACTTTGCAACTCGTAGACATACACCATATCTGCATATTTGGCATGTTTGAAGGTGTGTGGCATTCTTAACACTGCTTCATACACCAAACAATGTCACTCACAACAGTCAGCTGTACATTGGCTTATGTTACATGCTTACATTACAGCTTACATGGTTCAAGGTTATAGAGGAGGGAAGGGGGAGGAAGAGCTGCGCGCGCATCAGATTCAAACAGCTCTATCTCCGTAACCATTCAGAATTAGACGCATGTTCATATGAACTTTTTTTCTCACAATGACCGATACTATCCCCTCCCGAAGTATTCACCTTTCCTCCTGAAACACCCTGTATATACATATATATATGTACAGGGTGTCCATAAATGATTACCTGATTAAAGCATGCTATAACTTTTAAATAAACACTCGTATTCAAACACAGTTTTAATCATAAGTACATAAACATACAAAGTTTTGATACATAGTTAATGAACTTAATAAGCTTCCACATGTGCACCCCTAGTGGAACGTAAAATGCCTAAACGTTATTCACACTCACGCCACACATTTTCCAACATTTGTGGGTTAACTGTTGCAATTGCATCCGTAACGCGTTCTCGTAATGTCCTGATATCTGGAACAACTGTGGCATAAACCAAATCTTTAACATGACCCCCAGAGAAAGAAATCCAGCGGGGTAATGTCTGGTGATCTTGGGGGCCATGGGATTGGCCCGTCCCTGCCAATCCATCGATTTGGAAATGTTGCGTCGAGAGTTTCACGAACAACATGCGCCCAATGAGGGGGTGCCCCATCTTGTTGGAAGATGACAGTTGGCTGCCTCTCCTGCAGCTGGGGGATGGCGTAATTGGTGGGCATATCCAGGTACACAGTTGCGGAAACAGTGTTCTCAGCGAAGAAGAAAGGACCAATTATCTGGTCATGCATTAGTTCACACCAGACATTGATCTTCGGACTGCCCCGAATATGCTCCCTTACGGCACGTGGGTTTTCCGATCCCCAAATACGCACATTGTGTCTGTTGACTCTACCACTAAAATGAAACATAGCCTCGTCTGAAAAGCAGACACGTAACAAGAAGTCATTATCCTCGTCAATGCTGTTCAAAATGTCAATAGCGAATTGTTCACGTTTTGGACGGTGATCAGGCTTCAGTTCTTGAACAATTTGTACCTTGTAGGCGTGTAACTTCAAACGTTTGTGTAGCACCTTGTGCACCGTAGACTTCGGTATCTTTAGTTGGCATGAAGCTCACCGATTTCCTTGGTGACCGTGTGAAAGCAGTTTGAATGTTTTCCACCGTCCCATCGGAAACTGATGGTCTACCACTGCTCTTTCCCTTTTCCACGTTTCCAGTTTCCAAGAATTTTTTCATCCACGACTTAATTAACTTCACATCAGGTGGATTCTTTTCATATTTTGTTCTGAACCTTCGCTGAACACTGACAGGAGATTTTTTTTCTGCAAGACACACAACACATTGTGTCTTCTCTGTCACAGACGCCATCTTAACTGAACAGCTACTACAGCGCTCCCAGCGGCGAATGCGGTAGACGAAACACACCAGCACAGAAACTCTATGCGTGTACGAGATCACCTGTAAAAAGAAAACGGATGTAAGATTCGTCATTAAAACATGAGAGCATACTGTTTTCAGGGTTAACATTTATGGGCTCCCTGTGTACACACACACATATATATATATATATATATATATATATATATATACAGGGTGTCCCATAAGTCCGGCATCATAGGAGAAATTCATATTTTTCTATTTCTACAAACCATAATTCATATTTTTCTCTTTCTACAGGCCATAATGTCTGTGAGCAAGGAAGAACGAATCCAGATAATTCTACTTATAGGAAATCGGAGTCAAAGAGAGGCCGCTGCTGAATTTAACAGACTACATCCAGACCACGAGCCAATAACACAGAGTTGTGTTAGCAGACTTGTTGCAAAGTTTAAGGAAACGATGATACAGCGACTGCTATCCTGGCTCATTTTAACAGAAGTCCCAATAAGTCTCTTCGGCGATTGTCCGGCGAGACAGGAGTGTCGAAAAGTAGCATCCATCGCATTCTTCAGGCTCACAAATGGCATCCATATAAACTTCAGATCCTACAGAAATTAAGCGAAGATGATCCCGACCGGCGGATGGAATTTTGTGAATGGGCTACGGAACAATATGCTCGGGATGCCAATTTCCCGTCCACCATTCTGTTCAGTGACGAGGCTGTTTTTTTTATGGAAATGGTGAGGTAAATCGACAGAACACCCGCTACTGGTCTCAAAACAACCCTCACTGGTATACCTCTTCAAAGGAACAAGGTGCATCTCGGGGGATGGTATGGTGTGGCATTTGGAAGGATCGCATCATAGGCCCCCTCTTTTTCGATGAACATGTCACTGGAGGCACCTACCTACGTATGCTCAAGGAAGAAGCATTTCCCAGGGTCTTGAACGAAGAAGGAAATTTCCCAACATGGTTCCAGGAAGACGGCGCTCCTGCACATTACAGCACCCAAGTAAGGGAATACCCGTACCAACAATTCCATGGTCATTGGATAGGACGTAGAGGGCCTGTGGAATGGCCAGCTAGAAGCCCGGATTTCACGCCACTAGATTTTTATCTCTGGGGCCACTTGAAAGCGCTGGTATACGCAGAGAAAATTAGGAGTGTTGAACATTTGCGGCAGCGCATTATTGGGGCATGTAACACCATTACTCCTGACATCATTCACCGTGTGCTTGCTGACTGGGTATCACGTCTGAATTTGTGTATTGAAAATAATGGTGGACATATTGCGCACGTTCTGTAAATAAAAGCTTTTGTTTTGCCTTTTTTTATTATTTTTCCTATGATGCCGGACTTATGGGACACCCTGTATATATATATATATATTTATATATATATATATATGATGAATAAAACCACGAAGGAAAGGAAACACAAACTGGCACCTTGCCTGTAATAATCCTTGCTCAAATGATTCTCACTGTAAACTCATAGATAGGTATTATAGTAAGATAATATCAATGTTAAGAGAAGCATGAAGCCCCCTGATTAAATCTTACAACTATCATACTAAGATTATTCCTGGATGGAATGATTTTATTGCCCCCCTGAAGAGGGAATCGAAAGACGCCTATGATTTGTGGTGCTTTCATGGTTGACCCAGATTAGGACCAGTATACTTGAATATGTGTAGAAGTCGGGGTCAGTAGAAGGCGGCCATAAGGCGATGTAAACAGGAAGAAGAGTCTATTCGAGCATCAAAACCCTGTGAAGCTCGCATAAATAACGATAATAACAAATTTTGGAAATTTGTTAAGAATCAAACGGGTGTTAAAAATTTCCTCCCTCCGACAATCGATGGGGTGTCGGGGGAGGATGAAATTGCAAAGCTGTGGAAAAACCACTATTCTAACATTCTTAACAGTGTGGGTAGGGATAATCTTAAGATAGATTGCAGCGAAACGATTGTGGGAGGGACAAGGGAAAATACTTTGATATCATTTTCTGAAGTAAAGAGGTTAATTAAAGAGTTAAAGACTGGTTCTGCGTCAGGGGTGGATAACTTATCGAATGAGCACTTAAAATATGCAAATGACGTAGTATGTCTGCATATATCATTGCTCATAGCTATATCCCTGCAGGACAAGGGAAAATACTTTGATATCATTTCCTGAAGTAAAGAGGTTAATTAAAGAGTTAAAGACTGGTTCTGCGTCAGGGGTGGATAACTTATCGAATGAGCACTTAAAATATGCAAATGACGTAGTATGTCTGCATATATCATTGCTCATAGCTATATCCCTGCAGGACAAGGGAAAATACTTTGATATCATTTTCTGAAGTAAAGAGGTTAATTAAAGAGTTAAAGACTGGTTCTGCGTCAGGGGTGGATAACTTATCGAATGAGCACTTAAAATATGCAAATGACGTAGTATGTCTGCATATATCATTGCTCATAGCTATATCCCTGCAGGAGTTCATGACGGTATATATCTTGCCCCTGGTCAAAAATAAGTACGGAGACATTCTGTCCAGCAATAATTACAGGCCTATTGCTGTCGCTCCCTGCTTCTCGAAACTACTAGAAAAACTCTTGTTACGCCGATTAAATGATTTCCTATGGACACCTCCTTATCAGTTTGGCTTTAAAAGGTCCCACTCAACTGACCTGTGTATCTATGTACTTAAAGAAACAATATCTAAATACATTGACAGTAATTCAACTATTTATAGCTGTTTCCTAGATATAAGTAAGGCATATGAGAGGGTGAACCACAATATTTTATTTGCAAAACTAGAAGACAGGAAGGTTCCAATGTACATATTAAATTTATTGAAATTTTGGTATTCCCACCAATCTTTCACTGTTAGGTGGGGCAATGTACTAGCCGAGTGTTTTGGCTGCTCTTGCGGGGTGAGACAAGGCTCCTTGCTCTCCCCTATTCTGTCTAATGTGTAAATCGACGGATTAATTGCTTCACTTAATGAGGCAACAGTGGGATGTTGTATAGATAACTTAGTTTATGCCGATAATATGGTGTTAATAAGTCCCCCTGTTAAAGGTCTGGATCGGCTACTAAAAGTCTGCGAAGTGTATTCGCAGAATCATGATATTCTTTTTAATGTTACAAAAACTAAGGTTATGCAATTTCATCCTAAAAGCTGTAATCAGCCAGCTGATATAAGGTTTAAAATGAATGGTGAAGTAATTGAGGAAGTACAAGAGTTTAAGTATTTGGGTCAAACTATTACCAGCTCCTTGAGTGATGACTCGGATATAAGACAACAATCTCGAAGCCTGTGTGCTAAAGTGAATATGACCATAAGGAACTTTCGCTTCTGTACAAGTGAAGCTAAAGACACTCTCTTTCGTACTTTCTGCAGTAATATATACGGACAGCAACTGTGGGTGAATTATAAAAAAGGTTCTGGCAGAACTCTAAATTTGCTCTACAATAGATCTTTTAAACTCTTACATAAATTGCCCCCGAGATGCTAAGCTTCGCAAATGTTTCCTACCCGGAGGTAACAAGACGTGCTCAATACAGTCTAAATCAAAGAATTAAAAAATCAACCAACCCGATCATCCAAGCTATCCATGAGTCCTGCCATTTATCCTCTAAGCTATGGACTTCTTGGTACGAAAACGTCTGTCTGTAGCTCCACTTAACTTCGACATTGCAGTATTATTTCTAATCAATTGTATATATTTCTATCCTTAGTATATGAACTGTCATTGTATTAATAATATTTGTCATATGGACTATAGTCTGCCAATAAACCTTTTCATTTTCATTTTCATATATATATATATACAGTATATACAGTATATATATATATAAATATATATATATATGTTAAACACAGACCGTGCATGGAACAAGGAACTCTTCTGGGAAAATTAAATCCACTATAGTCCGAATAAGTAATGGTAAATGAAAAATACCATAGTTTTTCTTTTTCATGATGCAAGCCCGACGTGGGCAACGGGTCTCTCGCAAAGAGGTCCCATAAATATAGCTTCCCTCACCAGCTATCTGCAAAGCAGACAGGATCCAGCTTTGGGACATGGATCTAGGGTTTAAAGCAGCCTAGCCCTGCTACATTTAGAACCTCAATAAAAGCAAAAGACTCGTTGCATTCACGTCGGATTGAATACATCAAAGAAAAAGGGGTAACTATTGTATTTTTAGCCAAAAAAAACAGAACTTAAACCTCAACCGGGACATTGAGCGTCCACTTTTCAAGGCACATAACACGTCTGTTTAATATACACAAACTCAGAATGGTCCCCTGAGAAACTTATATGTTAAACACAGACCGTGCATGGAACAAGGAACTCTTCTGGGAAAATTAAATCGAGATGTGATTGCCCTAAAAGGAGATCCTCTGGGCCGAACTAATTTGGTCCCTTTTGAAATGAAGCTGGAACCCAATTCCAGACCCATTTTCATTCCTCCCTATCGGGTTCCACATTCCCAATTAGTCACTGAGGAACACATCACGGACATGTTGGAGCAAGATGTCATTCAGCCTTCAGCTAGTCCCTGGTCCGCTTCTATGATTTTCGTCTCCAAAAAGGACGGAACATCTCGCCCTTGTATAGATTGTAGACGCCTGAACCACATTACCATCCCAGACCGTTTCCCTATTCCAAACATACAGGAAACAATTCTGAACGAAGGGAAAGCTTACTTCTTTTCATCCCTCGATTTAGCATCGGGTTATTGGCAAATGGAGGTCAGTCCCGAATCTCGGGCATTGACTGCTTTCTCCACTAACCGAGGTCATTACGAATTCCAGGTTTTACCTTTCGGAGTCCGAAATGGGCCTGCTAATTTCTCTAGGTTGATAAATATAGTCCTTTCCGACGTATTAGGTGTTGAAGCTCTCGTTTTTCTTGACGATATTATCGTTTATAGTTGGGACATAAAAACACACTTTCAACGTCTTCAGAATGTGCTATCACGCTTAAGGAAAGCAAACATTAAACTGAAACTTGCAGAGTGCAACTTTTTACAAGAGTCCTTGATATACCTAGAATTTCTACTATCATCCACAGGAATTAAACCTGATGCAGCCAAACTCGAAGCACTGGAAAGGTACCCTTTACCTAAAACCATCGACGACGCTCGTGCATTTATTGGTTTTGTCGGATTCTATCGGAATTTTATCCCCCAATTTTCAAATATTGCTAAACCTATTACTAATTTGTTCCAGAAAAATGCTAAATTTAACTGGGAATCTGACCACCAACATGCCTTTGAAACTGTAATTGGTAAACTAACCTGTCATCCCATCCTCCAATATCCTGATTACACAAAACCCATTGTCATAGCCACAGATGCTTCTTCCTATGGACAAGGAGCCGTCCCATTACAGGACGTAGATGGTGTGGTATTACCCATTGCTTATGCCAGTCAACTTCTCTCTGCACCTCAACGGAATTATTGCACTACGGACCGAGAGGCCCTAGCGGTATATTGGGCTTTGAAAAAATTCCGAAATATCGTCTATGGCTACGATGTAACCATCAAAACTGACCATCAGCCACTCACGTATTTCTTCAAGGACAAGCTACTTGAAGGACGGTTCAGTAGATGGGCTCTCTTGATTCAGAACTTGGCGGCAAAAATCGTATACAAACCGGGAAAACTTCAAGTTATTCCAGACGGACTGTCGAGACTCAAGCGCGACGCCCAAGTGAATAAAATAGGAATTCTTCCTGTGTTCGACTACGAGTGTCTGCAATACTCCCAACAACAGGACCAACATACCCAGAACCTTCGGGCGCGCCTGGAACAAAAGGAACCATCGAAGGTAAAAGAACAGTACAACCTCAAGGATGGGCTCGTACATTTTAGGAACGGAGATGGAAACGACCTCGTGGAAATACCAAAGGATCTCGTAGATATAGCCATTGGACTTTGTCACGACTCACCTTCGTATGGCCACATGGGGCCGGATCGCACCATCAAGAGTGTTCTGGAGCGATACCATTTTCCCGAAATGAACAGAAAGGTACACGAATACATCGCTGAATATCCGTCTTGTTTAAAACATAAAGGCAATGTACCGTCCACAGCTCCCATGCATAAATATCCAGTATGCCAAAGGCCCTGGCAAAGAACTGGAATGGGCATACTGGGACCATTCCCCAAACCATCCACTTCTCGCATTACAGCTCAGTAGCTGCCATTCCAGACCAGACCTCGGAAACTTTGGCAAGAGCCCTAGTGGAACGCGTCATCCAGAATCATACTACTCCTTCCATCCTTATTTCGGATAACGCCATTAGTTTCACGTCCAAACTGTTCGAGTCACTCTGTAACATTTGTAAAATTAAAAACAAATTTTGTGGCATACCATCCGCAGGTAAACGGCTTAGTGGAAAGGCACAATCGAAAGATCTTAGAAGCCCTTCGCCACGTTGTCGATGCATTTTCCCGTACAGGGGATGATTCCCTTCCCATGGTACAAACAGCCATCAACAATGGCTATAACGTGTCTATCGGGGACACCCCTCATTTCGTCCTATATCACTACAAGCGTTTACCTTTTGATTTGCCCGACCTAATCGACTCGGCAGTTCTAACATCTTCCGAGATGGCAGAAGCAAATCAGCAACTAGCTGAACGATCTTTCTAAATTTTTTGACATTATCCGCTATGCCCTAGGGCCTAGACCAACGAAACCAACAGATGGAGCAAGAGCAACATCGGCGTCATCCCCATCTACGAACTATAATCGTCGGTATGCGATGTTATCTGAAGAGCGTGAAATCGCCTGGTGCTCATCGTAAATTACACCCAAAATGGGGTGGCCCAGGTAGGATTATGAAAAACCTCGGAAAAAATCGTTTTGAAATCCTCGACCTCCGGGATCATTCCAAACTAAAGATCATTCACGCTGATAATTTGAAGATAGCTGCCGAACAACACCTTCCCAAAAAACAGCTGCCAGGCGTTCGAGCCGCCTATCCTTCGAAAGGTCAAGGTATTAATAAATCGAGCAGGGATAAAAAAAACTAAAGTGGTCACCGCGGGAACCACTACCCATGACGAACATTGGTACCTCGTAATACCACCAGTACTCGAGCCAATCTCTGAACAAGAGGAGGCCCCAGAACCAAGAGTCCCATCGGACCCAAACCCTGGAGAAACCCCTTCGAGAGGATCACTCAGTGGAACTCCACCATCTCCAACTCCACCATCTCCTCTGTCACCACCCTCACCGATTGATGATCGACGCACGGACCCTACATACCGCCCGCAAATGCATCAACCACGTGAACTAGAACCTTCACATAAGAAACGAACCCGTTCAGAATCCGAGCTTAACGTTCGACCCCCATTGCCACCAAAACGAGGCCGACCCCTTCGTTCACGAACTCAAGTATCCACACAGCCACCCCCAGCTCCGTATAACCTAAGGCGTAGAAATGAATAAAATTGTCCCCCTTATAATTTTCCAAATTATTTACTCTTGTAGGTCTAGCATTAAAATTTCTACCGGAGTTGTTATAGAAAAGCTTGCATAAGGTAATTTTTGAAAGGACACGCGGACCTTTTCTTCAATTTGCAACCCCCTGCGAGAACTAAAATCAATCTCCTTCAGATAAAAACCCATTTAAAAACGTTTGAAAGTAAAGTTCAGAGTTCTGTTAAAAATGCCCCAGGAACTAACCAGATTAGTCGCGTTCTATTAGAAAATACATTCTAAAATATTCAAACTACAGCACGCACCCTATCAGAAATATTAGCATTACCATGGATTCAAACTGGAACTCAAAATTCGGAAAAATTTAATCGAAGAAGTAAAAGGGGACTGATAGATATAGGAGGAAAAATATTTAAGGGTTTATTCGGATTAGCAACCGAAGAAGATATTAAAAGAATTGAACTCAAATTGAATCTCTTCGCGTGGAATCAGCAATATGATGGACACATGTTAGAACAAACTATTAGGTCACTACACGAAAACAATCGCTTCCTCCACGCCCTTTAGGACAGATTCACATACCTTGAAGTCCTGTTAGCTCAATACAAAGAACACAAAAGATATCTAGAATTAATAGAAATAATTAACCTACAAGTAACCCTAATCGATAAGTATTTACAACAAATAATTACGATTCATTCCAAGGTTTTGCGTGCAACCCAGCTAGCCCATGGAAAAATCACTCTTTCCACACTAATACCCTTGGAAACACTTCAGTCCTTGGTTCACACCGCCCAGACACAATTAAAATTATCACCCATATTCCCACTCAACCATACAAATTACCCCCAATTTCCAGAATACACCTGGAGTGTACATGGACCACGCCCCTACACATACCTCATAATTGTACCATTTTTCGATATACTCACTTATGACGTATATAAATTTCACCCTTTCCCAACACCCGACCAAAACGTCATTCTTCCAACTACTAGGTCTTGCTTTATCGACTTAATTCGTGACCGTCATGCCCCGGTATGTTCATTTACAAAATTTCATTCCTCTAAAACCGTCCAACTTCGAATTGGACCAGACATCTGGGTTTCTTTCGCGAACAGGACTGCCGCTACTCTCGAGTGTCCGTCAAATTATTCCCTCATCACAATCCCTATGGTTATTCGGCTACCAATTGGTTGCTCCTTGCGTTCAAAAACCTTCCAAATATACAACCCGTACAAGGTTACCATTAATGACTCATACCCCTTTCCGTCGCAAATTAAATTTAAACCCGTCATAGAGATCTTAAATCTCTCCATGAAACCTGTAACCATCCTACCCGAGCTACATGCCCCTGAATGGAATGATCAATTAAGTCGGTTTAAAATTTCGGATGATAACCAAAATAACCTCTTACAAATACTACAACCTGTAACAATTTTTTCAACATCTGCCGTTAGTATCATTATTGTATGTGCTATTATCCTTGGTATATTTGTGATAAAAAGATCGTTCTTGGAACAAAGAAAAACAAGAGACACCGAACCACGTGAAACTATTTATGCTCAACCAAGAGTGCGTACCCAAACCACATGAACTAGACTTAGTCACCCTGAATTATGTTGTGTATATAAATCTATATTACAAAACCAATGGTTATCATCTAGTTAGCATTAGTAAGGATGTTATATTATCGTAGTAATATCATTCTAGAGGGAAGAGCCCTGTAAAAATGAACAATGAATAATTCCTATATAATCTTTTTTTCAATTATTAATTTTTACATAAGGACCAAACTCGCACAACGCAAGTTATCTGTTATTCAATTCATTTGTCCATGTCCTTTCTTGACCTTTATCTTGTGTTATATTTTTTTTAATTGTTCCCTCGCAAGATACTCGTCATGCTGACACCCGTGTTCAAATTCTGCTGACCAACACGGACGGCGGGCATCTAATTACGAAATCTCCTCTCTTGTTTAATTCTAATTCAAAGGCATGATTATGTTATATATCATTATGCGTGTTATGTATATATATATATATATATATATATATATATATATATGTGTGCCCATGTACTTTGTGTTAAATCTCAAAATAAGAGTTATCCTAATGTAAATATGAAACACTGTAAACTATTGTTAACTGTAGTCAATTGTAATTAACTATAATGATTTAATATGATGTAATTAATGTACTTTAATGAAACTGTAGTTAACGAGTTAACGATAATAAATGAATGAGAATTAATTGGTAATTATAATCATAGTTATAGTAAACCAAAATTACTGTACAATATACTCAATGTCTTTCCTTGTGAACAGACGTGTTTTATCGAGTGTCCTGTTATCAATTGAATAAGTGGTTTTCGTTGAAGTGTTTTAAAAAAAAAATAGTGTTCGGTGCATTCATAACTAAATTACTTCGTGCTACTAATCATTCATTAACGAATATATTTCATTTATTGTCGTTATTCAATACTATATTATTTGATCAAACGTGGCTTGCCGTGTTGTTTTTCAAATCTATCAAAAAACGTGCTGACATAAGGTTCATTTTTCCTTCCTTCGAGAGGTCAGGTAGAGTGTTGTCCCGCACTGTGTGAAGAAAAGGGAAAAAAGTCGGGTCAAATCGCGGACAGATAAGTGTTATAAATACTCTTCTTTTACAGATCTTTTGTCGGTAGCTTAATTCTATATGCATTTAGTATAAATTTGTGTTACAAGAACCTGTTTCTGCGTTTCAAAAACGCGGTAGACCTACATTGTAATTTATTAATTTCCAAACGCTCGTATTTTTGTTTTTGTTTTTTTGTTGTTTAACTAATTAAAAGCATGGCACCCCCGTCAAGTACTTGCAGTCGCTGTGAAGGGAAATTTGCCGCTTACGCGTTTACAATGGCTAATAATAATGAACAGTTAGTTTGCAGGTGGTGCTCAAACTTAAAAGTGCTGAGGAACGAGTTAGAACGTGAGAAGGAGGCCAGAGTAAGCCTTGAAGAAAGGGTGATGCTCCTGACGGCAAAATTAGAATCCCTTGAGACTCCAGTTGCGACCCCTCCTGCCTCAGTTTCTAATAATAATATAAATAGTATTAATAGCCCTCTCTCTTCTCCTAGCTCCCATCCCTTCGTTCGAGTGCGTAATGGAGCCCCATTTAGAAAACCTAAGAATGTCTACCAGTAATAACAAACAATAAGTTTTCTGTTTTAGGTTTTGAAGATGATGATGAACCGGAAATACGACTCGTTGGCGATTCCATTGTTCGAGGACAGCTCGAGGAATTCTGTGGGAGAAACCCTCGTCGTAGGCGCCGTTACTGCTACCCTGGTGCAAGGGTGGAGGATATAACTAATAGTGTTGACCAATTTACAGATGGTACCTCCGAGGACACAACGTATGTTATTCATGTTGGTACTAATAACGTTTTAAATTCTAGATCGGAAGAACTGCTGGCTAGGTAGAGGGACTTACTAGAGCGATTAAAGGAAAAAATTAATAAGATTGTTTTAACAGGTATACTTCCTCGAATTATCCATCGTAACGATTTCTACAGCAAGGCGACCTATATTAACAATAACCTAAAGTCTCTTTGCCAACAGGAAGGAGTGCATTTTGAGAATTTTTGGAACAGTTTCTGCGGCAGGAGGGACTTGTTCCTCGGAGATGGACTTCATCTTAATGACGTAGGAGCTGCGCGTTTAGGAAGACTATTTCATAATACTGTCTCTTCTTTTCAGGCTGCCGTAACTCGAACGGTCCCAGCGTAAATTCCATAAATTTCCACTGCGCTCGCGAAGTTGTCGCAATTACAAACAATTTGAAGGTTCTATCCTTAAATGCTCGTAGCCTACGAAATAAAATAAACGAATTTTTTTCTTTAATTGCTTGTAAAGACTATGATATAATTGCGATAAATGAATCGTGGCTTAGCACTGAAAATCGTGACTTTGTAGGGGAGTATCAAATAAAGGTTATAGACTTTTGTTAAAAACAGAATAGGTAGGCGAGGAGGCGGTGTTATGTTGTATATCAAAGATAATATAGCGAACGTTATAGAAGTAAAGCACACAATTCCAGAACCGATAGATTCGACTATAGCAGAACTTAAATTGAACGATTTCAAACTTGTTGTTGCGGTTATATATAGGACCCCTAATCAAATAGCTGATACGGACGAAGCGTTATATCGTGAACTAAAGCGAATAATCGGTAGTGAGCAGGCTTTAGTTATGGGTGACTTTAATTGCGCTAACGTAAATTACGATACAATGCAGGGAGACGCGGAAGGTAATCGTTTAGTTAATTTTCTCGAGGATAGCTTTCTTATTCAGAGGTTGGGGAACCTACGAGGTTGGACAGTATTTTAGATTTAGTAACTACGGATGATAGGCTAATTACTGATCTTCAAATAATAGAACCGTTGGGCAATAGCGATCACAATATGGTAGAGTTTGTCCTCTCAGTAAGTCACTCGAAACCAGCTAACTCGACGAAAATTCCTAACTTCCAGCACGCAGACTTTAGTAAATTTCGAAATAAATTGTCACACGTCAATTGGGAAAACGTGATGGGGAACTCCAACGCAAAACTAATGTGGGAATCGTTCGAAACAGTATTTAGGACTATAAATGAGGAATGTGTACCGTACAAAATTAAGCGTGCGAAAGTAAACAACAAACCCTTGTGGTTTACTTCTAGAGTAGGAGACATTATAAAGAGTAGAGATAGGGCTTATAGGCTACATAAGTGCGATAAAGACAATTTGTGGTTACGAAACAACTACATATCTCCAAGGCGTGAAGCGAAAAGTGTAATAAAAAAGTCCAAGCGCGAATTTGAAATCTCCATAGCTCGTGACGGTAAAGAAAACCCCAAGCGATTCTTTCAATACGTCAATAATAGAAATCCAGTAAAAAGCGTCTTGGGGCCTTTGAAAATCTAAACGGAGATCTAGTTTCTGAAAACAAGGAAATGGCTACCTTGCTAAACGAATTTTTTACGTCAGTTTTTACTATAGAAGATGTAACAAATATCCCTACGGTCACGGACATAATACCGTTTGATAATGGTAATATTTTGGATAATATAGTGGTTAGTGAAGGGGAGGTAACGCGCTATATTGATAAAATGAAAACGCGTAAATCACCGGGGCCGGATTCCATATATCCCATACAACTAAAAGAATTAAAAGATAGCATTGTTGTGCCGCTAACAAAGATTTTCAATGCGTCTATTTCTGAGGGGTGCGTACCAGATAATTTCAAGTTAGCAAACGTAACGCCTATCTTTAAGAAAGGCGATAAAGGTGCGGCGGGAAATTATAGACCAATCAGTTTAACGTCTGTTGTAGGTAAGCTACTGGAATCAATAATTAGGGATCGTATAGTCGAACACTTAGAATTCCATAAGCTAGTTAGAAATACGCAGCACGGATTTAGGCGAAACAAATCTTGCTTAACTAATCTTTTAGAATTTTTCCAAAGCGTGGTTGACGTTTACGATAGACATCGGGCGGTTGATGTAGTGTATTTAGATTTTCAAAAAGCGTTTGACACCGTGCCGCACAAAAGACTCATTGAAAAAACTAAGGCTCATGGAATCAGGGGTGTAGTAATAAATTGGCTAGAAGAGTGGTTGCGAGGCAGGAAACAGAGGGTGGTCGTTGATGGAGCGGAGTCGTGTTGGGCTAATGTAGCGAGTAGCGTTCCTCAGGGTTCTGTATTGGGCCCCTTGCTTTTTCTTATATATATTAACGATTTAGATGTCGGCCTAGTCAGTACAGTTTCAAAGTTTGCGGATGAAACGAAGCTGGGTGGTAGGGCGATTAATGACGAAGATAGAGGTAAAATTCAGGAAGATCTGAATAAAATCGTTGATTGGTCAGTCACATGGCAAATGAGATTTAACGTTGATAAGTGCAAAATTTTGCATATAGGTTCACGTCACGGTAATTTTGCGTATAGTATGTCAGGGAAAGATTTAACAAGCGTAGAGCAGGAAAAAGATTTAGGAGTTATAGTCACGGGTGATTTAAAAGTAGCGAAACAAAGTACAGCAGCGGTCAATAAGGCGAACAAAGTGTTAGGTTTTATAGCTCGAAATTTTGAGTACAAATCGCGCGATATTATAGTTCCACTTTATAAATCATTAGTTAGACCCCATTTGGAGTACGCGGTCCAATTTTGGAATCCGCATATGCGCAAAGATATAGACAAAATCGAAAGAGTTCAAAGACGAGCAACTAAGATGATTCCGTCGCTTAGGTCAAAGTCGTACGAGGATAGGCTTAAGGAGTTAAAATTGACAACACTCGAGACTAGGAGGTTAAGGGGTGATCTAATCCAGGTCTTCAAAATTATGAATGGGTTCGATAACGTAGATAGAGATAGCTTTTTCGAAATATCTCAATATAATAGGACTAGAAATAACGGGTGTAAGTTGACAAGTAGAAGGTTCGAGACAGCAGTTGCGAAAAACTTTTTTACGCATAGAATAGTAAATAGCTGGAATAGTTTGCCGGTAGAAGTAATTAGTAGCACGTCTATAAACATGTTTAAAAATCGATTAGACGCATATGTTGATAGAAAGGGTATAGTTTAAGGTAGTAAAATTAAGGCTTTCTGGGGATAGATCCCACAGCTCAACACAAGTGTTGTGGGATATAGGGAGGCAGCGTCTTGGGTTAGGGGATACTCTCTGTCCTTACACACCCCATTTAAAGAGATTCCTCTGCCGAGCGGTGCCCCCCATAATACTGTGAGGTATTGAAAAACTCATGATCTTCACTTGCCCCACAAACACCTTTAAATGGGAGACCCAAAATGGGTGCACACACATTTCTACATTACTGTACAGTCTTTACAGCCACACCTACACTTTTTCTCGTAAGTGTATATATTGTAATGTATATGATTGTAAATTTTGACTTGGTCCGCAATCGGCGGTTTTTACATAAATTTCTTATGTTCTTGTGGTTCGGAACCCACGTAAAATTGTAGGTCCCCTCCGCCACCATGGAGGACATACACAATACACGATTACGAACACAGTTAGGTAGACCAGCCATGAGTGGATCCTAGGGTCTTTGTTGATCTGAAACATTATAACATTATAACATTACATTATAACATTAGGAATATATACGCGGCGATATTGTTATTATTTTTTTATTATTATTTTTTCCTTGGGATAAATTTTTTATGTGCTTTCGACTTTGCCAAATAATTGGTGACTTGTTCTTTTTAAAATTTCTTAGTAATTTTCTTAGGTTTAGCTTAATAATGAATCCTGATTAAACGTTGCAGTGTTCATGTTTTGTAAACATTCTCTCTTTGTTATGAAAAATGAAGTCATGACTTGCCTAAGCATTTAATTGTAAATCTTAAACCTTTAATTTTGACTCATATGCATATCTTAGTATAAAGATGCATAGTTCAATTTCTGTTTCTAATTAACTCCTCGGCGGATCAGGAAAACAGCAGATCTAAAAATACGCGGTTTAAGATAAAAATATCGCTTCCTCTTCCTATATCCTGTTTATCTGTTTAACCATTGTCACAACAAAAAATTTACTTTATTTTTAACTATTGTGCAAAAATAATACAGCCTCTTCAACATTTAATAATGATGATGTTAGTAGAATCGGGGTATATAATCCCCCATAATTTCTTCCATATTCATTCAGAAGTAGACTCAAAGGCTGAGAACTGCCTGTACATTTTAGCAGTAAATTACAGTAAGAAATAGTCTTTATCATCTCCTTCGAGCCTTGCTCTCTTAAGAGAACTTAGCCATTAAAATTTCCCGATACGTTATAAGAAGAATCCGGGAATCTTCAGAGAATTTAGTAAGCCTCCCAGAATCCTCCAAGCCACTACAGAAGAACCCGGAGAGTAGTATATAAGAAACCACTGCAAGTAACAAATCCGTTGCTGCCACCTAACTAGAACCCCCGTCGACTTCGAACCAACCCAGGCCATAGACGGAGGGGTTAACATATATATATATATATATATATATATATATATATATATATATATATATATATATATATGGGTGTGTATATATACCTTACAAAGGTTTCGCGCGATGATTTCTCATTTCGCGAAGGTCAAGCTTGTCGCCCCTCCTCTCGAGTTGGCCTGGTGAAGTAGTGAGTAGGATTCTTGCGCTCTCCACCTCACATAGCCAGGTGCGCCCGGGTCATCGGGGATTGTTCAGAGCCAGGCGTCTAGTCTTCTTTTGAAGATTTCCACTGCAACTCCTTTCGTGTTTCTTAGGTCTTTGGGCAACTGGTTAAACGGTTTTGGTCCTCTCACTACAAAACTATTTTCTTTCAGGGTTAAGGATGTGTCCTGTCTCACCTTCAATTTGGGAATACGACACAGTCTACCGTTTCTACTTTCCACCGTTGTTTGGGGAGTTATAGGGTTCAGAGTAAGATTAGGGACTAATTTCTCCATTATTTTCCAAGTGTAAATAATGGTGTATCTCTCTCTTCTCCTTTCCAGTAAATATAGGTCTAGTTCGCGTAACCTTTCCCAGTAATTTAGTTCTTTGCACCCATTGATCTTGGCTGTGAAGCTTTACTGGATCCCTTCCAGCTGTCTAATGTCTTCTTTTTTATATGGGATGTTAGGACCGAGCAGTATTCCAATTTGGGTATTATCAGGGTTTTCAGTAGAGGAATCATTACATTCCTATCCCTTCGTTTAAAGGTTCTCAATATCTGACCCGTTATTCTCTTTGCTCTGTTTACTGCTATCTTATTTTGTGTTTCAAATTTCGCATCATCTGTCATTACAACCCCTAAATCTTTTGCTCTGGAATTTCTCTGAATTTCCTGTCCATTTGGGGTATAATATTCCATGGATTTTAGGTCTTCTCTTTTTCCGTACCATAATAGCTGAAATTTCTCGGTGTTAAACTTCATATTGTTGTCTTACGTCCACTTATAGATTCTATTTATGTCGGTTTGTAGAGATCCTATGTGTTCTGGGTTTCTTATTTTTCTACTGATCTTTGTGTCATCCGCAAAGGATGTTAATGTGCTGTCTCTGGTAACGTCCTCATCTATGTCAGTTAGCATGATTATGAAGAGTAGTGGAGCTAATACTGTTCCTTGTGGTACTGAGCTGAAGACCTCTGATTCTGATGAAGATACTCCTTGTACTGTAACGACTTGCCCCCACTCACTAAGGAAATTACGTAGATTTTCTGTCTATTCTTTCAAATATTTTAGTGAGATGGGATGTAAGCGATACTGGCCGATAGTTTTTGGCCTCGGGTCGATCTCCTCCTTTATATATTGGGACTATGTTCGCGCTCTTCAGGATGCTCGGTATTTCTCCCGTGTCTAGTGATCGTCTCCATAACCAGTATAGGGGCTCAGCGATTGCATTCTTGCAGTTTTTGATCAGTGTGGCATTCTATTTATCCGGTCCTGCCGCTGAGTGTGTTTTTAGTTTCCCTATGGCTTGTGTAATATCATCCGCCGTAAAGTCGAAATCAGTTATACTTTCCCCTTGTGGTTCTTTTTCAAAGAACGCGTTTCTATCGCATATCAGTTTGTCAGTTTTTGGGATACTGAAAGATGATTCGTACTGAGCTCTTAATATTTCAGATACCTCTGTTAGATCATCAGATAAAGCACTGTTCTCCTTTTTTAAAGGTCCGATAGTCGTATGGTTTTTCGACTTTCTTTTTGCGAAATTATAGAAGTACTTTGAGTTAGCCTTTATCGCTTTTATAGCGTCGTCTTCTTTTTCTGTATGCTTCTCGATTAGTTCCTGTACGACGACATCGATACTTTGCAGTTTATCATTTAATATTTTTCTGATGTTATCTTTACAATTACTTAATTTTGCAGTCACTCTTTTTCTTTTTCGGAACAATGACCTCATTTGTCTCTCGAACCTGCTTCTCTTTCCTCTTTGTTGTATTTTTTGAACATGTTTTTCCACAATTTATAACGTCTTCTCCTCTAACGTCATTAGTATCTCCTCCGTTGTCTTGGCCTCGAGAATGGTTTTCCAATCTATTACTTCCATGCTGGAAGTCACATCTTCCCAGTTTATAGCTTTGGAGTGAAAATTAAAAATTTCGAATTTGCTTCTTTCTGTTGTGCGTGTTCTTTCCTTCCCTGTTGCCTTTATATCAGTTGTTATTTCAATGATGTTGTGGTCCGATATCATAGTTGGGGATATTTCTACATTATCAATTAGATTACTGTTGTTTGTGAATACCAAATCGAGGCAGTTGTTTTTTCCTGTTTTCTGTTATTTCTTGCGTTAACATAAATTCATCAGCTAGAGCTAGTAGCATTTTTACCTGCTCCTGGTCTTCTCGTGTGCCCCCCTTGTCCTGGTGTATACATATATTTTTTACTATCCTCTTATATTTCATGAATGGGAAATTAAAATCACCACAGAGAAAAATATTTGGGGTTGGAGAGTGTAGATCTTTTACCAAGTTTCTTACCTCTGTAATGGAATCTGAAAATTTTGAGGTTGGCGTGTTTGGGGTCTGTACATTACAATTAGTACCATATTTAATTTTTCACTTTTTGCTGCTACACATTCTACGTAGTTGTTTGAGGTACTTATAGCCATTTTTTGCTATGTGCCTTTCGCGTATGTAAACAGCACATCCACCGTTACGTCTCACTGTTCTGTCGGCTCGGAGGATGTTATAGTTGTCAATTTCTATTACTTTTTTGTCAATACAGGACTCACAATTTTCACAGTTCGCCTGGCAGTCCTTGAGATGAGTTTCCGTGAGGCATGCAAAGTCTGCTACGGCTTGCATGAGTCCTTTCAGGTATACAACTTTGTTGTGTATATATATATATATATATATATATATATGGGTGTATATATATATTATATATATATGGGTATGTATATATATATATGGGTGTGTGTGTGTGTGTGTGTGTGTGTGCATATATCCATATATATATATATATATATGTATATATATATATATATATATATATGTGTGTGTGTGTGTGTGCATATATCCATATATTTATATATATATATGGGTGTGTGTGTATATATATATATATACAGGGTGAGTCAAAAGTCTCCATACATAGGCAAAATGGTCACTTTATTATGCAATCACATATAAGTCACAAAATATGCTCTATGTGGGCACCATTACACTGAATGCACCTACAGATGCGTTCCTCCCAGTTATGGCAAACGCGCGTTAACACGTCTGGTGTTATGCATGCACACGCATCACGAATGCGTTCCTTTAGGTGGTCTGTGTTTTGTATTTTCACCTGGTACACCATGGCCTTCAAGTACCCCCACAAGTAAAAATCAAAGGGGTGAGGTCTGGGGACCTCGGAGGCCATCCAGGGGACCACGGCGGCCAATCCAGTGACCCAGAAACTGCTGAGCCAGCCACTGGCGCACGCAGATACCGTAATGGGGTGGCACCCCGTCTTGCTGAAAGTACGTTGGAAATCCCCCGTCCTCGTTCAACAGGGACGGGATGACTGTGTCTTGCAGCATGTTTAGATAGATTTCGGCATTCAGACTGTCGTCAATGAAAAAAGGGCCAACAATTGTGTTGCCCCATATCCCGCACCACACCATCACTTTTTCAGCGCCTTGCGTCTTTGAGGGACTCATCCAGTGCGGGTTGTCATCACTCCAATAACGTACGTTTTGACGATTAACCTCTCCAAGAACATAAAAGTTGGCTTCATCTGAAAACAGGATGCCAGCCGAGAACTCCGTATCTTCGTCCACTTTTGTTCTTGCCCATTCACAGAATTCCAGCCGCCTGTCCGGGTCGTCTTCGCTGAGATACTGCAACATTTGCATTTTGTATGGATGCCATCTGTGCTCTTTCATAATGCAGACGATACATCTTTGGCTGACAACGCATTCTGCAGACATCCGTCGAGTGCCTTTTTGGGGACTCTTTGCGAACGCTGCCAGCACTATGGTCGCTGTGCCTTCATCGGTGGCTTTTCGTGGACGGCCACTTCTCGGTTGGTCTGCAACACTTCCAGTCTTCTTGAACTTCTCAATGAGTTTGGCAAAGGTGTCGTATGTGATGTGGTGCCGGGGGCGTGTCTCCTGTTAAAATCCTCGGCAACCTTGCGACAGCTTCCTGATCCTGCCAGAAGGATGATCTCTATACGCTCTTCTTGGGACAAAGGCATCTCAGAACATCACCTGCAAAAAAATAAAAAATAAGAAATCATTTATTTATCATGACCATTTTGCCTATGTATGGAAACTTTTGACTAACCCTGTATATATATATGTATGGATATATATATATATATATATATATATATATATATATATATATATATATATATATATTATGGGTGTGTGTGTATATATGTATATATATATATATATGTTTGAATCCTCCGTCTATGGCCCTGGGTGGTTCGAATCGACGGGGGTTCTTGTTTGGGAGGCAGCAACGGATATTTTCTCGCGATACTTTTCTTCTATAACATTCTAATTCTTTTCTCTCGCTATAGGGTCGACAGTTGTTAATTCTTCTCTCTCTATAATACTCTGATACTTTCTCTTGGTACTAAACTTATCGATCGACTTTACTGACTAAATTCCTGAAGAGAACAAGGCTCGAAGGAAAAGATAAAAAACTTCTTTTACTGTAGTTTACTTCTAAAAATGTACAGGTAGTGCTCTGAATTTACAGGGGTAGAGGTTCGACCTCTTTCGACCATGGCTCAGGCCGGAATCTAAAAAAATTAAGGAGGCAAGGGGCCTCTGCCCCCTCCTTGCAGCGAGGCTGCTAACAAGGGAGTCTCGTAGCAGTGACCAAAGAAGAGTGCCGTAATGAAGTGAAGTCAATTTTACAAATACATGTATCATATAAGTCTAAATGTTGGGGGAAGGCAGTTGAAGGTTTAATTCTCCCCTTTTAAACACATGATCAGATGTTTGAAAGATTCCAAATAAAAATAAAAATATAAAAATTAAAATTAATCGTACACCACTGAACACATTTTCGTTTTGGTCTATTACAATTATGATTGCGATTATGGATTACTTCACATTCGCTTATGATTGTCCATTACAGTTCTATTAAAGTACATTTTTACATTATATATTAAGTCATTACATTCAATTACAGTTTCATTGAAGTACATTACGTCGGTTACCATTCTTACAGTGTTTTTTTTATATTTATATATGGTTATAATATATGGTTATAATATATGGTTATTATATATGGTTATTATATATGGTTATTAGTACAACACAAGTACATGGGCACATACGAGATAATTTATCTACAACATAATATGTTATAAATTTGGATCAGAGCGAGAGGAGATTTTTATCTCAGAAACGTTCGACTTTGCTGTGATCAGCGAATTCGACCACTTACCCAAGCATTTATGAATATCTTGCGAGAGGTGAACGCACTTGAAAAAAAAATACATGTGGACGTATTTTATATGTACGTAACACAATAGGTTGTGTGCGTAATATAGACACGCGTAAAATATGGACTGATAGGTTGATAGGCATCAGTAGACAATAGGTAGGACACAACATAAATAATGATGTATAGAAAATGAAGTTGTTTTTTTTTATTATTATTATTAAAGAATTTACCATATATTGAACATGAAAGCTATCCACATACCAAATGGGTGATTCAGTATTGGCGGTATGGAAACGTGAAGAGAATTAAGTTACTTTATGACGTCATAGTTATTCACATTATGTCATACGGACAGTGTAACTGTAAGTCATTATTTGGGAGGACCTAAAAGAAACGAATTAAAGACAAAGAGTGGGTATCAAGGACTAAGAAGCACAACTACGGGTTCCAATCCTGTTATATGCAATGTGCATGCATAATCTAGGGTCGAGGGTGAGATGCAAGACAATCATAATTAATTATAATAACTTCTATAACAAATGGAAAATGGATACGACTAAACCATAGAAATGGTAGATCGTAGGGTTGTGACACAAACAAAAATAGGAAGCTACAAGTAAAATTATTATCCAAACTCGCGTTAAGCGATTTTGGTTCTTATGTAAAAATGAGTATTAATTATCACCGTGTAACACAAAATTTGTCCATGAGTTAAAACTATTATTTTCTGATTTTTTAGGGCATAAATAAGTAAAAATGAGCAGTCACCAAGTTCAGACTTCGGTTCTGAGTTCATGAGATCGATTTATTGATTTTCTGCCATTTTTGCTTATTAATTTAAGGGTTTTTTACACTATCTGCTTTTAAATCAAATGAATCCTGTTAAGTATAATTTTAATTGATGTTAACACGATTATTATGATAAATCAATGATGAAAAATGAAGTTCTCCAGGCCCCGTCTTTAGAAATGAAAATAAAAAGAAGGAAACGAGTAGTGAATAATTATGTATTATAATATGTTAATACACAGACAGTGATACAGTGCAGTGATGCAGAGCGTTGATAAAGAGTATTGCTACGGAGAATTGATACAGAATTGATACAAAAATTCTAGCGTTATAGTTTAATCAAAAAGAAGTTTGTCTATGAGATTGGCGATTGTATTTCAGTTCACTCTCACGCAAAAGGTTCCAGATATAGTCCCCCATCATACTTTCATTGTACTGTCCCTTGTAGCGTTCCTCGAAAGAGCTGACATCCTGGTGAAATCTTTCACCTTGTTCTTCTGAGTAGTCTCCCATGTTTTCTTTGAACTCATCAAGGTGGGCGTGTAGTACGTGCAGTTTCAGCGACATCCGGCAGCCCATGCTCCGGTACGTGTCCACAAGTTCGTCAACGATTTCCCTGTAGTTCTCTGCCTTGTGGTTTCCGAGGAAACCTTTGACTAGAGAAACGAAGCTTGTCCAAGTTGCCCGCTCAACCTCAGACAGCTTCTCAGGAAAGCTGTCGGAGTCAATAAGTTGCTTCACCTGAGGGCCCACAAATACTCCTGCTTTGATCTTCGCCTCCGACAACTTCGGGAACAGCTCCTGGATGTGCTTCAAGGCCTCACCCTCTGGATCCAGCTGTTTAACAAACTGCTTAATGATGCCCAATTTGATGTGCAGGGGTGGCATCAGCACTTTCGTTGGCTCCACCAGCGGCTCTTGCTTCACGTTATGGGCCCCAACCTCATAGCCGGTCCTGAGGGGCCAGTTCCTCTTCTCGTAGTGAAGGGCTGTATTTCGGCTATCCCAGAGGCACAGATAGCAAGGGAACTTGGTGAAGCCTCCCTGAAGCCCCATCAAGAAGGCCACCATCTTGAAATCGCCAATGACCTCCCAGCTGAATTGGTCGTACTTCAGTGCACTCAGCAGGATTTTGACGTTTTGGTACTCTTCTTTCATGTGCACTACTGAATGAGCCAGAGGAATCGAGGGCCACTGATTTGTGTTGTGCAGTAAAAGAGCCTTGAGGCTTTTAGATGAACTGTCGATGAAGAGCCGCCAGTCAGAGGTATTGCAGGGAATGCCCACAGCGTCGATGAGTCCTCTGATGTCATGGCAGTAGCACAACCCATCTCTAAGAGTGAAGAACACTGAAAAGCCGCGATGCCGCTTCCTCTGGGAAGTAATTCGAACGCTGTCGTCCAGTAAGTCCCACTGCTTCAGTCTGGAAATGAGCAGCTCGGCGTTGGACTTTGTCAAGGCCATTTTCCTGATGAGGTCGTTGATGTCCTCTTGGTTGGGGTAGTAGGGGCACCTTTCACCGGCCACCCGGCGTCGACGGCGCGCAGCAGATGACGCACCTTGCTCCTCCTCGGAATCATCATAGCTTGCTTCTTCTGCTGGACAAGATTGATCTCTCAAGGGAGGCTGTGGCACAGGTAGGTCCGTCGCGTTATGGGGAACAGGTGCAATAGATGACGGAATGTCAGGGTACTCAATGGGAGGCGCATTCTTCCCCTTTCTTCGTTTTGTTGGGTCCACCATACAGAAATAGCAGTCCGTGAGATGGTCTGAGGGCTCACGCCAGACACGGGGGATAGCGAAACGCATTGCCCTCTTCTCTCCTCTAAACCAACCTTCAAGAGTGCGGCGGCAGTAGTCACAGATGACATGTGGTGCCCAGCGTTTGTCTTGGTCACCGACTGGCATTCCGAAGTAGGCATGATAGGCTTCCTTTGCACGGGTGCAACTGTCCAAGCAGTGTTTTTTAGCCGTCTTTGCGAAGAACTCGCCGCACACGTAGCAGAAGGAATCCGCTGGGTATTTGCAACCACGAGCAGCCATAACAGTAACTTCGTCACACGTCACACGTCTGAAAAAGTAAAAATAATGGATTAATTTAACCCTATATGGACATAATTCTTATTTTTGTCTTAAATTTTTTTTTACCTATATTAAACATTCATTTAGAGTACTTTGAACATAAATATGTGATTTTTAATGTAATATATATATATATATATATATAATAATATATATATAAATTATATATATATATAATATATATAATAATATATATAATATATATAATGTAATATATAATACAAATTGGACAACCTTATACCACGTGGCAAAGAAGGCATGGATGTCAGAGCCATCAATATTGTTACGTTTCAATAAAATATTCTAGTGCTCGGTTTATCAGAATTGTTTTATATTACTTCAGCCACTCTAACAACATATATTGAGCAATAAAAAATTATTCAACTTACCTTTAATCAAATAAAGTGATAAAAAATAAAAAACGAACTGCGTAACCATACACTTTTACTTCTACTGACGCACTAACTTATTTTTTTTTCATTAAAGCTCGGTTTTCTGCAGTAGAAGTTGCCAATTCGTGATATAAACTCCTTGAACCGTTACAAATTTGACGATATCGTCATTTAAGTTAAAATGTACTTGTTTCGGTAAATATATAGTAAATTTTGAAGCGTTTACAGATCTGTCGCAGATGTCCATATAGGGTTAAAAAATAATAATATTCTTATTTCAACAAAATCGATGTACTGACAACAAACCAGAAGTTTAAAATCACTGACAGCTTTTTTCCAGTGATTTGAAGCATAATGAATCAGAAAATAAAGGTTATTGCCCAGAAACAAAGAAAAATTTTTTTTTTGTTACACGGTGAATTATAAATGATTACCCTGATTAAAGCATACTATAACTTTTAAATAAACACTCGTATTCAAACAGTTTTAATCATAAGTACATAAACATACAAAGTTTTGATACATAGTTATGAACTTAATAAGCTTCCACATGGGCACCCCTAGTGGCACGTAAAATGTCTAAACGTTATTCACACTCACGCCACACATTTTCCAACATTTGTGGGTTAACTGTTGCAATTGCATCCGTAACGCGTTCTCGTAATGTCCTGATATCTGGAACAACTGTGGCACAAACCAAATCTTTAACATGACCCCCAGAGAAAGAAATCCAGCGGGGTAATATCTGGTGATCTTGGGGGCCATGGGATTGGCCCGTCCCTGCCAATCCATCAATTTGGAAATGTTGCGTCGAGAGTTTCACGAACAACATACGCCCAATGAGGGGGTGCCCCATCTTGTTGGAAGATGACAGTTGGCTGTCTCTCCTGCAGCTGGGGGATGGCGTAATTGGTGGGCATAGCCAGGTACACAGTTGCGGAAACAGTGTTCTCAGCGAAGAAGAAAGGACCAATTATCTGGTCATGCATTAGTTCACACCAGACATTGATCTTCGGACTGCCCCGAATATGCTCCCTTACGGCACGTGGGTTTTCCGATCCCCAAATACGCACATTGTGTCTGTTGACTCTACCACTAAAATGAAACGTAGCCTCGTCTGAAAAGCAGACACGTAACAAGAAGTCATTATCCTCGTCAATGCTGTTCAAAATGTCAATAGCGAATTGTTCACGTTGTAGGCGTGTAACTTCAAACGTTTGTGTAGCACCTTGTGCACCGTAGACTTCGGTATCTTTAGTTGGCATGAAGCTCACCGATTTCCTTGGTGACCGTGTGAAAGCAGTTTGAATGTTTTCCACCGTCCCATCTGAAACTGGTGGTCTGCCACTGCTCTTTCCCTTTTCCACGTTTCCAGTTTCCAAGAATTTTTTCATCCACGACTTAATTAACTTCACATCAGGTGGATTCTTTCCATACTTTGTTCTGAACCTTCGCTGAACACTGACAGGAGATTTTTTTTCTGCAAGCCACACAACACATTGTGCCTTCTCTGTCACAGACGCCATCTTAACTGAACAGCTACTACAGCGCTCCTAGCGGCGAATGCGGTAGACAAAACACACCAGCACAGAAACTCTATGCGTGTACGAGATCACCTGTAAAAAGAAAACGGATGTAAGATTCGTCATTAAAACATGAGAGCATACTGTTTTCAGGGTAAACATTTATAGACACCCTGTATTTAGTTTGTGAATTTTGTAAATTTTGATAATTTTATGTATTGATTAAAACTTTGTGTGTATGAATGTGTGTGTGATCATGTGTGAAGGCCGCTTGGTCTCAAACATGTAACTAATAAATGAAATGAAACATTAAGTATGTTATTTTTAAAATTTTGTATTTAGTTTTTTACACATTTTAAAAATTTAGTTTCAAAGTTTTCATTTAATTTATAATTTTTCACATTGTATTGCACACACAAAATTTTGTGTGGATTTTGTTTGGATTTTTTATTTCATTACAATGGACTTTAATGTTATGGTTAGTAATAATTCCTATTTCTATTTGTAACTTTGAAGAGTACTATTTTCAGTTGTCACAGGACTAAAGATAATGGACCGTTATAAATTTTTCAAAAGAAAAAATGTCCAAACTGACAGTGGTTCTACAGAGCATGATGATCAACGTACTGTTAATCCCAGTAAAATTGCTAGGTTACAACAGGATGAGAATGAAAGTGAAAAAATTTCGCCGCCTTCCGCGCTAGCTCTTGCCTCCCCTACTACTAAAAATCTAAAATGGCTTAGGATCCCGAAAACTCTTAATCCGACCCTGAGAATAATTTTCGTTTATAAAGGTACCAGTCCAAGGAAATGCTTAATCTCGAAATTAACACTTTTTTATTCTTATATTAATACAAATCTGAGCATCCTAATTGCGGTTTGCATTGAATATTATGTTACTAATCAGATTTTTATCATAATTTTTATATTTTTTATATAATTTTTATTTTTATTTTTTATAATGTGTCTAGCAGTAGCTAGTTAATCATCTCTAACTGAACGATAAGCTCATCATGAAAGTACATAAAAATTATTTATCTCTATTTCAGTTATACTTCTACGATTAGTTCCAAGTTCGCCTCCCCCCTTGGAAAATTTCTGGGTACGCCCCTGAATAGAGCTGGATTATGTTTAATGGAATGCGCTGCGCATCAGCTTTGCGATTACAAAAATGAAGCGGACCAGGCCACGGGCTTAAAATGCATTCTGTGCAATAACGTTAAACACTACGAATGCATGAACTTAAATGGAAAAGATAAGAAAATGATAAATAGAATAAATAACAAAATAATAGGCATTTACGGCTTCTTGTGCATCACATGCATGGAAAAAAAAAAGAATATGGTACAAAAAGCAATGAAAATGGGCAATACATGTTTACCGATAGAGGACAAGGAGACACTAGGAAAGGCTGACACAAACAATCACGAGGCGCAAGATAACGCACTACAGGAAAGCACGCTACAGCAAGACAACACCATAGAGGAAAGCACGCTACAGCAGGACAACACCATAGAGGAAAGCACGCTACAGCATGCAACGCTACAGGGAGATGAAAAAGTAGCCTCAGAGAATGAAATATCTACTGCCAGAAACACAAAAGATAACAGAAACACAAAAGAGAAAGAGAGGGATACCAGGAATACAAAGGAGAAAGAGGAAGATACCAAGAACACTAATGAAAACTCGTCGAAGACAAAAAAAACACTGAGTAGGTAAGAAGTGGTGGCCGAACAGAAAAAAGCAATTGAATCACATAGGGCTCGTAAGGAGATTAAACGACGGGCCATATGTGAATACTATAAAACAGGGTCGTGCATATATGGTGCAAACTACAGTTACAGTCACCCAAAAAAATGCTTCGATATGATGAGGAATGGAAGATGCAGATACGGACAAAACTGCCACTTTTTCCACCCTCCTATGCGCAGACAGTTAGTGACAGAGAGAAAATGCCTAAATATAGAGTGCCCATATTTTCACATAAAGGGTACCCAAAGAAGAGAATGGGGAAGAACAGACCCTATCCGTATTAGAAGTAACAACAGGAGCAAGGAAAGAAATTTGTTAGAGGAAATGAGAACTATAAAAGCACAGCTTGCCCTGCTAACAAGAAAGGACAGGACTCCGCAGGTATATTCCCCACACCATTACATACATCACCCCTCTATCCAACACAGCTCACCGAGCATACAACCACAGTGGTATCAAGTGCTGCAACCCCAATTCTCCCAAATGCAGCGGCCAAACCAATAACACCAAACAGGAACCACAAGGGACAGTATTAACTCGCTTGCTGTTCATAATAATGATTGCAGATATGATGCAGATATTAAGGACAGTATTGTATCATGCTTCGCAGATGACAAAGATATGTAAGGAAACACTGAACGAAGGTGACATAAGAAAATTACAAAACGACATTGAAACATTATTCCACTGGGCAGAAGACAACAATAAGAAGTTCAACGAAGAAAAATTCCAACTTCTAAGATATGGTAATAACAAGGAGCTACAGAAAAAGGGTACAAAACTATGCAAGCCAAACAGATAACACCAAATCCACAAGTCAGGGATCTTGGAGTAATAATGTCGTCGGATGCAGAATTCAGAGAGCACTATAACATCAAAATTACAACGACTAGAAAAATAATGGGAATCATCTGGAGGAGCTTCCGCAGTTGAAAAGCAAACATCGTGCTCAAATTCGGGAAGAGTCTAGTCCTACCAATAATTGAGTATTGCTCAGTACTCACAAATCCATAAAGAAAACGAGACATTGCGAACATTGAAGCTATAAAAAGGACTTTTACGTCTAAAATAGAGGAAACGGAAGATGAAGACTACTGGTCTCGACTACAATCCCTGGAACTCTACTCTCTCGAAAGAAGGCGCAAGCGGTACACAATAATATACATCTGGAAAATACTTGAGGGCTCTGTCCCTAACCTTAGAAATGAAATAGAAACAAACTGGAATGAAAGAAGAGGTAGGTTTTGTACGGTCCCAGCTGCGGTGGGACAAGGGGCCATGAAAACGAGGATGGAAAATACCCTCAGAATACGGGGCCCAAAGCTTTTCAATGTCCTCCCAAAAGAAGTGAGGAATCTTCAGCACACCGACCTGAATAACTTTAAGAACCAGTTGGACAGATTCCTCTACAAAGTCCCTGACCAGCCATACGTGGCTGGCTACGAGGGCAAGAGGAGATCAGACAGCAATTCCCTCCTTCAAATCCTGCAAATGAGGCGGGATGCTGCGGAGGGGTCGAGCAGGTCGATCCAGAACCCTGGTTCAAACTCACCTAAAGTAACCTAAAGAATATACACGCACACACACACACACACACACACACACACATATATACACATGTATAAGTAGTATGGGCGAAAAAATGGGAGTGTGCAATTAAAATGTTGCAAATGTTGATCAATGATGCAAAGGGGGGGTAATGTTGCAAATGGGGAGGGGGAATGGTGCAAAGGGGAGGGGGGTATTACAACAAGGGGAAGGGGGTATGCAACAAGCTGGGGTGGGGGTAACCCCCCAAGTGCATGAAGAGCGAAAGCTTTGGGGGAGAAGTTGGGACGGCCTCACCCCCAAAGGGATATACCCAACCTAAGAGAGAGAAAGGAGAAGGAGAGTCTTTGGGGGAGAATGGGGGACGGCTTCACCCCCCAAATGGGTATACCTAACCTTAACCTAAGAAGGAGAGAAAGGGAGCATGTATTCGTCTGGCCCCAGCCAGACATATTATGCGAGTTCATGGGACCAGCATCTGTTATATAGAAGGTCTGAGGTTGCCAAATACTACTATTTATTTTATTTATATGGAGGGGTCAGATACAACTACTTTAATTATTTATTTATATATATACAGGGTGGGCGGAAAGTAGCTCCCTATTTTGGATTGGTAAAAAAATACGTATATTATCCATTTATTTCAGAAGAAATAATATGAAAAGGTAGGCATACATGGTAGGTTTTCTCTAAAATTCAATGTGGGCTCCAACTCTTTCCACCAGCTTCTGGAGCCGCCCAGGAATGGCGTCCACTGACTTTAGCAAGAACTCCGGCGGGATGGAGGACATGACTTCCCGAATTCGGTCCTCCAGTTCTTCCAATGTCCTCGGTTTGGTGCGGTAGACTTCTTCCTTTACCCACCCCTAAAGAAAGAAGTCGCACGGTTACCGCTGAAAAACGGCAGAATCGGTTCAGTGTAACGGTGTGGTGTGGTATGACCTCAGATCAGGTTGTGGGCCAGTTCCTTCTGCGCAACACCATGAATGCTGAGCGGTACCTTGCTATGTTGCGAAACGAGGTCTGGCCGGTTGTCAGCACATGGAGAACATCGACGATCTGATATTTATGCAAGATGGCGCCCCTCCGCACTTCGCTCTTGTTGTCCGTGAGTGGCTGGATGCCCACTTCCCTGGGCGTTGGATGGGTCGTCGTGGTCCACATCAATGGCCAGCCAGGAGCCCCGACTTGACACCGTGCGACTTCTTTCTTTGGGGGTGGGTAAAGGAAGAAGTCTACCGCACCAAACCGAGGACATTGGAAGAACTGGAGGACCGAATTCGGGAAGTCATGTCCTCCATCCGCCGGAGTTCCTGCTAAAGTCAGTGGACGCCATTCCTGGGCGGCTCCAGAAGCTGGTGGAAAGAGTTGGAGCCCACATTGAATTTTATAGAAAACCTACCATGTATGCCTACCTTTTCATATTATTTCTTCTGAAATAAATGGATAATATACGTATTTTTTTACCAATCCAAAATAGGGAGCTACTTTCCGCCCACCCTGTACAGTAGATGAGTTGCCAGAGAGCACTATTTATTTTAATTATTTATTTATATATTAAAGGCAAGAGAGATGTTCTCAATGCTTGTAGGGGGTTGCCAGCTACCACCGTTTATTTTAATTATTTATTTATTAAAAATCGTGTAATCCATACCATCTGAGAAAAAAATAAATACGAGATAAATTCCAATAACACGCATTGAATGAAAAAACAAATGACAGAAAATAAATATACAAGCAAAATAATAATAATACACACTTTAAACAATGGAATATAATCATCAAAATAATAGTACAGGAGAAATCTATATACACATATTAAACAATAAAATTTGGAAAACTGTTCTCTTTTTGAAGCGAGTGAACAGTTTTCCAAATTTTAGCCAACTTCCCATATGAAAGCAAGCAAGCAAGCACCCACCACCACCACCTATTTTTCTTAGTACCTCCCAACCCCTGAAATGGTGGCATATAATGTAAAAACGCTTGGGTAGAAATTGTATTTGAATCAATTAATATTTAGAGGTAGCTCAAGGACTTCAAAGTTTTACTCTATATCCCTATGAGACCATGGCATTTGGGTCCACCCCAACTATATCGTTGGGTATCAGCCGTTCAAGATGAGGGTGGCGTGGTTGCTAAACCACTCACTGTTGCCCAATCAAGGTCTCCTCTTTGCTGTCGGGAAAGCTTCGGCGATGGTCAGCCACAACTTGAAGGAACTGCAGCTGTTCTTCATCTTTTGTATGCCTCTGGTTGAAATTTTGTATGAGAGCTACTGCGCGTTCAGTATTATCATTGATCACATTTATGCTAGAAACATCTCTTGTAGCGTCTTGGAATGAGGGAAAGGAATTCCAGTCATTTGGATCTTTCTCCAAGAAATCCTGCGGCAGGTTGAAATAAACGAATAGCTTCTTCGATTGTTTTGAGGCGAAGGCATACAGGGCCTGTCGGCTTGAAAGCTGTTTTGTTGAACTTTTTCGTGCATCCTCATCTCTTTCTTTGGACTCCATAACCTTCATTATAGCCCTCTTCGTAGCCACAGAAACTTCTGGATCAAACAGCGCTAATGCAACCAAGCTCTCAGAGAGATACCACAAGTGGTCACTGAATTTGGCTGGTGTAGCCTTTGCAATCATTGTATGTGGATAACTGGACAGAGCCTTCATCAGATTCAGATCCTCCAGTGGTGCAGCTGCTGGCAATGGGGCACGGAACCAGGCCCTCATGTAAGTGGTGACGGTGAATACGCAAATATCCCGTAGGCTGCGCTCCTCCTGGGCTGTTAATTTAAACTCTTTCCGGAACATCCATATCTTGAAGGAATACAACACTTTCGATAACCAGCGAGCATGATGCATAGCGCCAGGAGCTATAAAAGAGTGATGAAAGCCGTGGGACTCTGCTCGACCCAAGAAAAGAAGCGCTAACTCTAGGAACTCTTTGTAATCATCCTTTGCATAATCTTGTGACAGCTGGTACAAAGCGAAGTTGATCAGACTGGGACGTTGTTCTCTCGTAGATGCTTCAACTTCCTGGTCATCAATACCCGATGAAAACTGACTCATATCCAGTTGAGGCCAGAAACGCTGAAATCTTTTGAACAAGAGGACTTCAGGCCCAGAAGTTGGAAAGCTGCACCAAACAAGTTCCATGATGTGATGTCTGCATGGCAAGTAGAGGAGATCTCTTCCAAGTCTTTGTTCTAAGAAGACGCAAGCCCCGGAGTGATGTCCCGTATTTGATGCGGTGTGTCAAAACTCATTCCAACAACTCTGTCACTCAATTCCCATTCCTGCAGCTTATCCCGCACTGCCTGTGCTTGGTGTTCTCCAGTACCAGACGGAATTTTGGGGACTCCAAGAAGCTGTTGCACTCCCAGCTCAGACACTAGAACAGAGAGCCGGTCCACACGCTCTTCCCTGTGAGGTCCACTAGGAGTTTGCCATCCCATTGAATAATCAAGGGAACATCGTCTGCTACTTTTTTTGACAAAGTTTCTGCTGTCTTGGCACGATGACGCTCCCGAGCTCGCTTCACTGATGACCGATTAATGGCCAGTTTTCTCAAGTCATGTCCCAGACTGCGGGCAGTTTCCGCTATTACAATTGTTGCCTTTCTGTCACTGATTGAAGAACGGTCTAAAGCTGAAGCAAGTGCCGGAGTCAAAATGTCATTCACTCCACGGCTTCGTTTTGGAAGAGGCTCACCATCACAGGTTTCTTGTGGTTCATCTTCTGAAGAATGTTCGTTACTGCTACTTGATGACGCCAGCGTTCCAATAGAACAGGATGCTTCCGCTTCTTCTTTGGTTTTCCGTAGCTGCATATCTTGAGCTGCTTTTCTGTTTGCATCTTTTTGCTCCGTTTTTGACAGTACAGTATCCACAGAATCCATCGTCCCACGTCTGCCTGGCTTCCGTTGGACTAGAAGGAATTGGCGATCCTCTTCGTTATTGATCATTTGAATAGCATTTTCATGAGTGATGTCGAAAAGGTTCTCCATCTGAGATTTAAACTCTTCTTCCTTCCTGATTTGGGTTTCTGAACGCCGGTTCTTGTTTTTTCGAAGCAGCTGCCATTCTTTGTTTAACTACATTATTTTTCGAAGCAGCTGCCATTCTTTGTTTAACTACATTATTTTTCCAACAATGCGATCTTTCCGTTTTACGAGGACTCGAGCGCGGACCAAAAACTCCAAAATTTCATTCATCACATCAGTGGCTGCTTCACGAATTGGTTTATGAAGCGAAATATGGTTGTGGAGGAAGACTGCAAGGAGCTCTCCGATGGATGGGAGCTTTTGCCCTGTCAACTTCTCCGATGTTTTGTCCACAAGGTAAAGCGCAGCATTGCTTGATCTCGTGTGTTTTGCCGTCATTACAGTATAATTTGCTAAATAAATACAGAAGTTATTTCGATTCACTATTCCTAAAATATTAATCAAATTGCAAAACAAAGTTCAAAGGATGATGAACGCTTAACCCTATTATCTCAGATAAGCACTGAGCAGATACACTTGTAAAGTAGCAGCAGCTACACAACACTCGTATCCACGTAGCAGCAAGAGAGACACTGAACTGTAGTGTATTGCGCTGTATGTCAGGCAGCGCATATATACCACGAGTAATGGGATGCCATCTATCGCCTACGACAAATAGTACAATTGTGCATATTAATGCTAAATTACAAAGATGCTAAACATTTTTTTATTGAATTTCATGTCATGTTATTGAAAAACATCTTGAGATAGTACAGTGGAGCCCCGTAGTGATCTAATTTCAGTAACTATTTACAAACCTAGTTTTAATTAGTTGTGTGAAAAACAACTCGATCTGAAGAGGGTTAACACTTCATATTTAACCGGCATGCATATGGGGCAATGGCAAATTGGCGCGCAAACTTCTGTTCGTTTGAGCTTCCTGTAAAATTTGATATTTTCAAGAAATATTTTATGAGGATTATATTTGTGGTAATTGGCACCATATAAGAGATTGGGAGCATGATAATTCAGACATTCGAAAATAACGATTTTTGTTTATAATGTTTAATATAAATTGTTTACTAATAATTGTGAAATTACGATAAAGTATGTTTGTTAGATTGTAATTGTTTAAAATTGGAAGAGTTGGCAATCCTGAACACAGGCCCAGAGAGCGGACTACCCCAAAAAGACTCAGTCATTCAGGCAGGGCTCTAGGGTAAGGTGTGGCCATGGCACCTTAGAATTAAATTGTTTGTTTTGTGCCCCTCTCCGACGTAAAATATTATAGTAAAATTTCCTACTCGCATCCCCCCAAATTAATTAAAGCATTTTCGGAATTAAATAAAAAATGTAGTGTTTACCTCATTTATTAATTATATTTCATTATTTTTTACTCGCTATTCCATTTATCGCTTGCTTTCTCTGTACACTCGTTTTCACTGTACCGTATAAATTCATGGTAGCCACGCCGAGACTATGAAAGCCGTTACAACACAAAGGGGGAAGGGGGTTCATTAACACTCTTTTTCAACGCTTGTTAACACTTTATTTAATTCCGAAAATGCTTTAATTAATTTGGGGGATGCGAGTAGGAAATTTGGGATTATTCTACTATTACACCCGTCTAACGTCCAGCAATTATTATATGTTCATTAGGTAGATCTTTTAATTCTAAGACACTTTTCTTCTATAGCGTTTCCGTCGCAAATGCTTCGTTTTCGAGATATAAACGTTTTTTTGGTGTGTATCTAGTGTGTGTTTGTACGTTCGTTTGTGTGTTCGTTTGTGTTGACGTCACATGTCTGCCCAATCAGAGCGCTCCATCCATTTCGAATTTGAATTAGTTTGCTACCGGAATGGCTTCGTGTGAGACGTGCTTGTTCGATTATTACCGCTGTATTGTCGCTTTCTATGAAAATTTAGAAAAAAGTGTTGAGTTTCTGCGTGCTCAGTGTTCTATCGACAGTAGTGAAGTGTCCACATTGTAAAACGGAGTGTACATATCGTCAAGACCAGAAACTGTGGCGTTGTAGATAGGTTAGGCTAAGATAGGTTAGGTTAGGATAGGTTAGGAAGGTTAGGTCAATTTTGAAGGTGAAATTTATGTTTTTCCTATGGTTTTTGATGTGTTTTGAACGAATCTGACCTTCAGAACCGTCGGAAATGACTCGTTTTCTGTGATTTTCCCCACATTGCCAGCTGGTGGGGGGGGAGGGGGTTATTTCAAAAACGAGTCATTTCCGACGGTTTTGAAGGTCAGATTCGTTCAAAACACATCAAAAACCATAGGAAAAACATAAATTTCACCTCGAAAGGGAGACGGGTGTAATACTGGACATTTACCGGAAATTTTACTGTAATATTTTACGTCGGAGAGGGGCACAAAACAAACAATTTAATTCTAAGGTGCCATGGCCACACCTTACCCTACGGCCCTGCCTGAATGACTGAGTCTTTTTGGGGGTAGTCCGGTCTCTGGGCCTCTGTTCAGGATTGCCAACCCTTCCAATTTTAAACAATTACAATCTAACATACTTTATCGTAATTTCACAATTATTAGTAAACAATATATATTAAACATTATAATCTTAATTAAACAAAAATTAATATTCTTTACTAGGCATTACTACAATATACAGTGTGTGTATATATATATATATATATATATATATATATATATATATATATGTAAGTAAATAACAGATTTTGAATCTGATTTCTGTGATTTTGCTAAGTGTACATTCATGATGTAATTAAAACTTATTATTATTATTATTAATATTATTATTATTATTATTATTATTATTATTATTTAAAACATCGTGGAAAATAAGATTCTTATATATGATAATAATGGGAAAATATTAGTCGCATGAGTGAAATAAAATAACAATATAATTCGAAGGGTTAGTACAAAGCATTCTTTTTATATAAAATAAATTGTAAAACACACACACACACACACACACACTGGATTCCTCATCTATTGAATAAAAAAGAAAGTATGTGCATATGCGAGTATTCCAGCTGACCTACAATCCTACATCACAGATAGGGGTAGTTGTTAACCAGAGGCGATACCGACCGCGCACACACACACACACACACACACACACACACACACACACAACACACACCTTAATCTCGTATATCTTTAACTTTTATTGTATTATTAAATAAGCATAAAAAATTTGTGTAATAAAACATCTATTGTTTTTACTTAATAATACATTCAAATTACATAAATTAGAGAAATCTATATACACATTTACTTTCATTTTATAATTTGCCTCAAGCAAAAGACATCGGAATGCTCACGAATCTGGAAGAATATGGGGATGTTTGTGGTGGGTATGTGTGCATATATATATAATATATATATATATATATATATATATATATACAGGGTGTCTCATAAGTCCGGCATCATAGGAAAAAAATAAAAAAAGGCAAAACAAAAGCTTTTATTTACAGAACGTGCTCACTATGTCCACCATTGTTTTCAATACGCAAATTTAGACGTGATACCAAGTCAGCAAGCACACGGTGAATGATGTCAGGAGTAATGGTGTTACATGCCCCAATAATGCGCTGCCGCAAATGTTCAACACTCCTAATTTTCTCTGCGTATACCAGCGCTTTCAAGTGGCCCCAGAGATAAAAATCTAGTGGCGTGAGATCCGGGCTTCTAGCTGGCCATTCCACAGGCCCTCGACGTCCTATCCAATGACCATGGAATTGTTGGTACAGGTATTCCCTTACTTGGGTGCTGTAATGTGCAGGAGCGCCGTCTTGCTGGAACCATGTTGGGAAATTTCCTTCTTCATTCAAGACACTGGGAAATGCTTCTTCCTTGAGCATACGTAGGTAGGTGCCTCCAGTGACATGTTCATCGAAAAAGAGGGGGCCTATGATGCGATCCTTCCAAATGCCACACCATACCATCACCCGAGATGCACCTTGTTCCTTTGAAGAGGTATACCAGTGAGGGTTGTTTTGAGACCAGTAGCGGGTGTTCTTTCGATTTACCTCACCATTTCCATAAAAAAACAGCCTCGTCACTGAACAGAATGGTGGACGGGAAATTGGCATCCCGAGCATATTGTTTCGTAGCCCATTCACAAAATTCCATCCGCCGGTCGGGATCATCTTCGCTTAATTTCTGTAGGATCTGAAGTTTATATCGATGCCATTTGTGAGCCTGAAGAATGCGATGGATGCTACATTTCGACACTCCTGTCTCACGGACAATTGCCGAAGAGACTTATTGGGACTTCTGTTAAAATGAGCCAGGATAGCAGTCGCTGTATCATCGTCAGTGGACCTCCTTGAAGGTCCACTGCGTCGTTTATCTTCTATGAATTCTGTTTCCTTAAACTTTGCAATAAGTCTGCTAACACAACTCTGTGTTATTGGCTCGCTGTCTGGATGCAGTCTGTAAAATTCAGCAGCGGCCTCTCTTTGACTCCCATTTCCTATGAGTAGAATTATCTGGATTCGTTCTTCCTTGCTCACAGACATTATGGCCTGTAGAAAGAGAAAAATGTGAATTATGGTTTGTAGAAACAGAAAAATATGAATTTCTCCTATGATGCCGGACTTATGGGACACCCTGTAGATATATATATATATATATATATATATATATATATGCATTTAACTGCAATGACCACGCAGTATATAAATGAATAGAAACGACGTAAGTATTAAGGAACGTTTCTGCACACGAGGAAGAGAAATCACGAATAAATACGTCGTTTCTATTCATTTATATACTGCGTGGTCATTGCAGTTAAATGCACATATTCACGATTTGCGAGGGTGCCCTCTCAGGGCATTGGTTTCTGCCCTATGTAGGAGAATTTCGATTTGTGAATGATCGAGGTCCGTAGTGTAATGGTAGCGCATCCAACCGGCAATTGGAAGGCCCTGGGTTCGATTCCCGGGCGGTTCGCCTCATTTTTCATTTATTCGTGATTTCTCTTCCTCGTGTGCAGAAACGTTCCTTAATACTTACGTCGTTTCTATTTATTTATATATATATAAGCACACATACGCATCACAAACATCCCCATAGTATTCTTTTATAATATATATATATATATATATATATATATATATTATTATGGTATGCGCCTCGGTGGTATAGTGGTTAGCGCCGCTGACTACGAATCCATCGGCCCAGCGTTCGAGGCCCGATGGCAGCCAGCGCGCAGCAAAACCCAGCTGTTCATCCTTCCACACAATAAAGAAAGTGGTTGGCAGATAAATGGGTACTCTAGGTGGCCTAGTGGTTAAGTCGCTGGGCTGCTGATGGGACGTGGTTGGTTCGGATTCCACGTTAAACCCTAGGTCTAAGGTGGAGTGAGAATGAACAATTCGGGCGGAAGCTAACCAAAGGTTACCAAAGCCAAAGGTATATATATATATATATATATATATACTGTATATATATATATATATATATATATATATATACATATATATATATATATATATATATACGGTGTATCGAAAAGTCTCTCCGCAGTAGTAATAAGATACTATTTACTTTATTGAAATTTTACATAAGGAGATATAAGAATTCTATAAATGTAATGACATATTGTTACCTGTTTAGAGTAAGTAACGTAGCAAGACAGCTTAGACTAGCCTAGACATCGCCAATATTTTGTTAAAGATTTCACGATATCGTACAATTTTCATTAAAATATCTAACTTCAATAAAGTAAATATCTTATTACTACTGCGGAGAGGCTTTTCGATCACCCTATATATATTATACAGGCATCTTATACATTACACAATTTTTTTTTAAATTAAAAGAAAAAAGCATCATTTTTCTGGACCTTAATTTCGGCTTCTTTTTTTTTCTCAGGGTGGGCACTTTTGCAGGCGTGATGCCTTGGCCCCTCTTTTCTGCATATATGTATATATACCTTTCAACCTTTCAAGTGTTCCGTGCGATGATTCCTCATTTCACGAAGGTCAAGCTCGTCACCCCTCCTCTCGAGTTGGCCTGGTGAAGTAGTGAGGTGGGTTCTTGTACTCTCCACCTCACATAGCCAGGTACACCCGGCTAATCGGGGATTGTTCTGTGCCAGGCGTCTAATCTTTTGTATTCCATGGATTTTAGGTCCTCCCTTTTTCCGTACCGTAACAGTTGAAATTTCTCAGTGTTAATCTTCATATTGTTGTCTTCCGCCCACTTGTAGATTCTGCTCATGTTTGTAGAGATCCTATATCCTCTAGGTTTCTTATTTTTCTAGTGATCTTTGTGTCATCGGCAAAGGATGTTACTGTGCTGTCTCTGGTAACGTCCTTACCTATGTATGTCAGCATGATTATGAAGCAACACTGTTTCTTGTGTTACTGAGCTGTGGACCTCTGATTCTGATGAAGATATTCCTTGTACTGTAACGACTTGCCGCCGCTCACTAAGGAAATTACATATCCATTTCCCTACTTTTCCTGTTATTCCCAAACAGTTCAGTTTATGTATTATGATTCCATGGTCACACTTGTCGAACGCTTTGGCAAAGTCTGTGTATATTACATCATAGTTTTCATTACTTTCAAGTGCATCAATGATGTTGTTGTGGTGTTCCATTAGTTGATAGGCATGATCTGCCTGACCGAAATCCATGTTGGTTATCATTTAATTTTTCTGATTCTAAAATCTATTCTTTCAAATATTTCAGTGAGATGAGATGTAAACGACACTGGCCTATAGTTTTTGGCCTTGGATCGATCTCCTCCTTTATATATTGGGACTATGCTCGCGCTCTTCAGAATGCCCGGTATTTCTCCCGTGTCTAGTGATCGTCTCCATAGCCAATAACTATTATATTATTGCATAATAAAAATGTAATAGTGGCCATAAAATAAATGAAATTTAAAGAACTGGTAGCATTTACCTAAAAAGTCAGGTATATCAGGTTTTCCGCTAACGGTGCAGATCTGCACCAGAGATGTTTATGTCGTAATAATTCACTGATTTTCATGAAACTTTAGGATAACTTCGAGTACAACCTTCCCCAGCACCCTAACCTCAACAACTGACAAGGTCGCTCAACATCTGTTAGTATAAAATAGCGTCAAAACGGAAATAAAAAACATGTGTGAAATTGCGAATAAAAGGATAAATTTTGGATAATTACTAATAACATTTAAATTATTTTTCTCTATTTTTTTCCTGTGAATATTTATTGTATATAATGTATTTACATAAATTGAAAAGATATTTTCGGTAAGAAAAATATCTACCGAGTAACAATCAAATTATTTTGGTGTAGCATTTCTGCACCATCTGCGCTTAACGGGTATATATATATATATATATATATATATATATATATATTATATATGAAAATTATTTCACGAAAGTAACACGTGAAAAATATTTATGATGAATAAAACCACGAAGGAAAGGAAACCCAAAAAGGTGCTCAAGCGCTTTCGTCTAATGACATCCTCAGGAACACTGAAAGCGCTTGAGCACCTTTTTGTGTTTCCTTTCCTTCGTGGTTTTATTCATCATAAATATTTTTCACGTGTTACTTTCGTGAAATAATTTTCATATAATGAACACCACGCGTTCCTTCGGCTTGCTGTTCCCTCTCTTGTCTCCGTTTGTGTATTTTTTTTTTCTTTCTGTAACCTATATATAGGCCGTAACCTTTTATGTACTTCAGTGTTCCTGAGGATGTCATTAGACGAAAGCGCTTGAGCACCTTTTTGTGTTTCCTTTCCTTCGTGGTTTTATTCATCATATATATATATATATATATATATATATATAGTGTCCCCTTTACCCCACGTCGCTCTCTCCCCCAACAATCTGCTGAAAACCTTTTCATTCACTTTTGGGGGGTTTGAGTTCAAACCTTTCCATGTCTTAAATGATTAACTTCCCCCCACCCCACCCTCCCGATCCCCATTCTCCCTCCTCCACAAACATTTTAATAATGTCTCGCCTGTCCACACTAACAACTTACAAGACCTTAATTTATGTGATAGTTGGCGAACATTATTAAAAGATGATTTGTAGGTGTTAATTATATTTACCTATCAACGCAGTTTACTGTAACATTTATTTAAGTGTGAATAAAATATAATTTATATTAGGCATTTCAAAATGAATTTGGTTTAAACAGATGAAATGCGCCTGAGTGAAATAAAGGTAGTCTAATTCTTATTTACAAGAGACGGTTAGGATCGAAGACAAAAAAAAAGAAATATTGACTAGAACTCTCTCAAAGTTTCAATAGAAAAAAAAAGAAGCGATTTTCAATAGTCAGAGACTAACCATTTATTGTACACAGTTTTGCCTAATTAATAATAAATGAAAAACATCTCGCCAGAACCATAGTTACATAAGCATCTCAACCAGGGCCGTTTCTAGCCATTAGGGGGCCCTAAGCAGTATACCCATTTGAGGCCCCACCCCTCCATCCACCGACTCACGCCTTACTACATCACCTCAGCACACACATACAAAAAATGGCTGTGTTAATAAAAAACAATTATGAAACAATTTTAATGAAACATTTATGTCCAAAACAACAAATATGTACTTTCAGAAGACAAACAGAAAAATTACTCTTCATGAAATTCCTGAAAATTAGCTTATACATTATTTAGAATAAATGACAGAACTATGTATAAAAAAATAATGCAATTATCAACTACCAAACAATTACTAACTCTACGATACAATCGTGTAATAGCTAACAGTTATACAGAACAGTTTGTATCTTCAAAATTTTTGCCTCCTAGATTTTTTCTGGGCGACATCATCAATAACATCATAATATGAAATCTCCCTGCCAACGTCCTGGTTGATGCTTATGATGCCAAGGCCACTGAGGCGATCCTGCCCCATTGATGATCTGAGATAGTTCTTGATTAGCTTCATCTTAGAGAAGCTCCTCTCGGCTGACGCTACTGTCACAGGTAGCGTGCAGACAATTCTTAGTGCAACCCAGAGATTGGGGTATAGTTCTTCCAGTTGCTTCTGATGAATGAAGGAGAGAAGCTCCAATGCAGTTATGTTGTGTGAAGGTAAAGTCGGCAAGTTCTTAATTTCGAGGGCCAGTTCTCTTCCATCATTGTCAGAGTCAGCTCCAGAGCTCAGTATCTTAGAGAGCTTTTCACACTTGCAGGACGAGTCTTCCTTGTTTATTGTGGTGAAGTTTAGGAGAACCGCAAATATGTCCCTCACATCATCTAATGTTCTGAATCTCATTTATTGACCCGATGGCACAATCCACCACCACATTAAAAAATTTGGCTTCCAGCCTCTTTAAGGCTTCTGTAAATGGTTCGTCAGGAGCTTCGTAAGCAAAGTGCTTTTTTGTGGATCTGAGCCTGTTCTCCTTCAGCACAGCCTCCACATTCATTTCCTCACATATGTCCCTAGCTACGACTTGTGCTGCAACAAAACCTGTGTTTCTGTAGCTGGTGAGTGAGTCTTTTATTTTTGTGAGGAGGTTGACTGCCACGTGAAACTGCATTGTAGGAGACTGCAGAAGTTTGCTCACATGGTTAACTGCATGAAGAATGTCATACCATACTACTGTGCAAATCTGAAAGCGATAAGACCCTACCTCCTCTGCAAGTGCTTGTGCTTCAGTCCTGGGATGGCATCTGTGGCATTGTTTCTGACTTCCAACAGGGCCTCTCTGATGTTGTGGCTCTAGTATCGCACAGCCTCAATGCTCTTAAGCCGGCTCTCCCACCTGGTTTCACTCCAAGACTTGAGTGTTATGTTCACGTGCTTTTTTAGGATTGTCCATCTCTGTGTAGCTGCTGCAAAAAGGTTGTACAATTTTTGTACGTTGCCAAAGAAGCTGATAGCATCTGTGGAAGCTTTAGCTACATCAGCCACTACAAGATTCAGAGTGTGAGCCCCACATGGAACATAGAGTGCACGACAGTTCTTCTCTAATAACCTTGCCTGAACACCTTTGTTCTTGCCCGTCATGTTCGCTCCGTTGTCATATGACTGTCCTCTGCAGTCATCAAAGTGAATATTCAGTTCATCTAGTCTCTTCAGAATCAGAACTGATAAACCCAGGGCTGTACTTTCTGAAGCCTCAAGAAAGCCCAAGAAATATTCTTTTATTTCTGGTATTTCACGCATTTTAACAGTTCTGATAATAATCGACATCTGTTCTTAGTGGCTTATGTCTGGAGTGCAGTCTAAAATGAGAGTAATATTTAGCTTGTTTTATTTCTGCAACAATGGCATCCAAGATCATCCCACTAATGGACCCAATGAGCTCATTTTGAATGATGTTTCCTAGGTAACTTGAATGACTATATTGTCCACTTTCGACTCTGCTGATGTGTTGTTTCGCCACTGGATCAAATTTGGCAAGCAGCTCAACCTCCTTCAAGAAGATGCCATTGTCTCGATTGTACAATGTAGAGGAAGACCCCCTGAAAGCAAGGTTTCTCTCTGCCAGTGATTGGATTATACTTACAAGACGTGTGAGAAAATCTTGCCAGCGTCTTCGCTCTACCTCCATTAATGACATTTCAGTTTGATCAATGGTCCTCCCAGTTTTTAGCCGCAGTTCCAGATCCTTCCATGTTGCCATGTTATCTGCATGTTCTGAACTATTTTCATGGCCTTTCAGAAGCGAACCAACGTTTATCCAGTCTGAAAGTCCATCCTTAATTAGTTTGTACGACTTTCTCGAAAACAACTTGCAGCAGAAGTAATAAAGTGCATCATTCCTTCTAGAGTACATCAGCCAGCTTCGCTTTATTTTTTCCCCATTAATTAATGTTCTGTACATGTAATGGTGATGAACGTTTCTACCGTCCTCTCTTTTAGGGAATGTGAAATCTGGACTGATTTGAAATGGTCCTCGAGACACCAGATCTGTCATCAATGCATCTGACAGGACAACTGGCCAGTCATACGGATCAAGCGGTGGAGAAGATCTTGGTTCTTGTTGCTCAGTAGAAATGCCTGTGTGTGGTGTTTGAAGCTGAACAGAAGATGGGCCACTTGTTGGTTCATCAGGCTCTACTTCTACTGGTGTTTGAGGTTGCAAAGAGGATGGTCCTGCTGTTGGCTCATGATACTCATCAGGCTTTGCTGAGGATGGCTTTTCCAGATATTTCAGTAGTGCTCCTGAGAAGAACATAACATTACATATTTTATTAATTTTTGCTAAAATACTCTTTCTTATCTTGTTTGATAATTGATCTGTGTGAATAGAATTTGAGGTGATGTGATCCATTAAATTTCACATTTCGAAATATTATAAATATTAGAGAGACTAGCTTACTCTACACCAGTGGTTCCCAAACTTTTTTTGCCGCGGAACCCTTTGACATTATTTAAAAAAGCGTGGAACCCCTACCTATATTCAAGAATATTAAAAACCACAAATTGTGGGATAAAAAGAGAACTTATTTATTTTAAAAAATAAATAAAAAATTTCGAATAAAAAACACCTTAATTTTTGTAAATTTGTACATAATTAGTTTAACAAAAATGAAATGAATATGTAATGGGAAGAATGCTTTTGCTTCTTAGACTCCAGTATCCTCTGGAAATTTGGTTTAATTTTGGATAATTGAATTCTCATATCTGGTGCAGCATCCAGTCTGCTGCGATATTCTGTTTTCGTGCTCGCATATCTTGAAAATCCTGATTCACACAAATATGTTGTTGCAAATGGCAATAGCACTCGTATGGCTCGTTTTGATAATTCCGGATATTCGTCACTTAAATTTCCCCAGAAAATAGCTACCGGAACTTCTTCAAACTTGGCCTTTAACTGAGTATCTGAAGTAATTTCTATTAAATTTTCATAATCCACTGCTAGAAATCCTGTTGGCTTTTCTTTAACTTTGAATGGATTCTGTACCCAGTAATGGTCTTTGTTCTTCAAATTTGGAAAATACTCAATTAGAGATTCTGATAAGCTGTTGAGATGATTTTTAATATCATTGAGGATTTCAACATCTAATTCCACTTCGGATTCTTGGAGAAAGTCACTAAGAAGCGGAAAACAGTCAAGAGTATTTTGTTCCACATCTGAGATCCAGTACTGCAATTTACGTGATAAAGATACCATTTTATCTTGCGCTTGAAAAATGTTTACTTCTCCCTTGCAGAGATAGACATGTTTCATTCAATTTTGAAAAAATATCTGCTAAATATGCAATCCTTGCTAGCCATGCCATATTTGTTAATCTGTCAGATAATCTAAATTTATGATCAATAAAATAAGACAACAATTCTCTCCTCAATTCAAACATTCTCACAAGAACATTTCCTCGTGAGAGCCACCTAATTTCTGTATGTAAAAGTAGAGTGTTATGAAGACTACCCAGATCTTCACACAAGGCCTTAAAAATTCGTGATTGCAATGGCCGAGATTTAATAAAATTGATAATCTGCACTGCTTCGTCCAAAACTATCTTTAATGAAGCTGAATCCTTTTTGTCACTATGCATATCTGTGAAGAATGCAGTGATTACTGTTGCAGTTTTTTGCAACATTCTTGATTCGTGTTACAGCGCCAGCTAATTTTCCTGTCATTGCCTTTGCTCCATCGCTGCATACTGAAATACATTTTTCAAAGCCTATATCATGCGTTTTCATAAAATTATCAATGCAATTAAATATATCATTTCCTGTGGTATGCAATTCTAAACTTTTGCAAAAAAGCAAATCTTCTTCAATTTTCTTATTAAAGTCATATCTAGCAAACACAAGTAAAATTGCTAGTCCAGCAACGTCTGTGGACTCATCTATTTGTAATACATAAGCATCACATACACGCAATCGTGAAATAAGTTCATTTTGAATGTCATTAGCAATATCATTAATACGTCTTGACACCGTATTGTTGGAAAGAGATACAGCCTCAACTTTCTGAACAGAATCTTCATTAAACACGCAAGATATTATATCTTTTAATAAAGGTTTTATAAGTGATTCACCGATAGTATGTGCCTCACCAGCAAGAGCAATGCGGTAACATGCTTTATATGACGCTTCTGTTGCATTTTCATTGTCTGTTTTACATTTTTTTAATAAGACACTTCTAGAGCTATTCAGACTTTCAAGTTTTCTTTCAAAAAAAGAAATATCTTTATTTTTAAAAGTCTGATGGTTTGTTTCCATATGTCTCTGTAACTTTGCTGGTGCTAAAGAACTGTTTGCTAATATTTTGTTACAAAGTAAGCAAAGGGCATCTGGGGCTTCTTCGTCACCAATACTAGTAAAACCATATAACAAATAATTAGGATCATATTTACGTTTTTTCATAGATGTCTGCACAGAATCGGAGGAAGCAGATTTCTTTTTTTGTGGATTAATCACACTAGAAGTTGGTGGTTGTGCAGCTTCTGCAATTTCTGTCTTCTATAGATGCTTTTGTTTCACTAGTTTCTGCATTACTAGTAATTTCAGTTTTTTTACGAAACCCATATTTTAACCATCGATCCATTGAAGGGTTAATTTTCACGAATTTTGAAATATTACAATTACGAAAAATGAATAATAAAAAGTTCTAACCAAATTAATTCACAGAGGACAACGATTTCAAAGATTGCACTAACGAAGTGTTTATCAAGTAGGCCTAGTAGGTAGAGGCAAGCAACGTTGCTGCACAATCTTCTGCACTTTAATTATTCGTTAGGCTTCACTTAGACCTGTTAGCGTCTTGTAAACAGATGCACAATATCCCATGTAAACATTAGGAAAATACTGATATTTTTACTGCGCATTCTGCTGCAGTTAATAAAGTCCTTTTGTATAACCACCTCAGATCACTTCACTTCCAAAGCTTACAAAACAAACTGATAACGCACGCTCGAGTCGAGTACCTCGACTACTATAGAAATAGATTATGACAAGTTCAAAACATGTTGGCTACGTCTCCAAACGCAGTTTACATCATTTTACATGCAGATTATGTACTAATATTAATAAATGTTTTCCATTAATGATAATTTAGTTGCTATTTATGGAAATTTTCTTTTAAAAAGTAAATCAAATACGCAAAATATGATAAGTATGGCCAAAAAAAATTGGCAACTCTTACAGAGGGCGCTGCTGTTACGTTCGAAATGTTTCGTTCAAGCCTATTACCGTTTCTAAATATTTCGCACAAACCATACTTATGCTTTATTTTCCTTCGTGCAAAATTTCATATTTTCTTCGCTAGACTTATTTTTTTGAAAATGAGTAATTTATATTTTTTTTAAATAAAATATTTTTTATTTTAAACTTTAGCTCGCGGAACCCCTGAATTTTTTCGCGGAACCCTGGGGTTCCGCGGAACACACTTTGGGAACCACTGCTCTACACGATTCCTGAGCACTTGCCTAGCCTGATGGTTTACCTAACCTAGTTGCAAAGGTGGGCACCCGGGCCTAAAAAAGGACCGACGGTCCCGGTCCCGGTCCTTGCCTCAAACTGGACCGACGGTCCCGGTCCCGGTCCTTTCTGAAGATAGGACCTAGGAACGACTCGGTCCTCGGTCCTTATATATAATATAAGTGAAAAATTTGATTAAAATGAAAAATGAAATTAAAGACACCGGAAATCTTTAATTTAGTTCAGTCTCAGTCTCTTTCTGAGTCTTCTGGAGGAAACGATCCATCTTCTTTAGAACTTCAAATAATCACTAAACACACTAAAATCACTAAAAAAGACCGTCCGGACCGGACCGTCCGGAATTGCTTAAAAATGGACCGTCGCTCCTCATTTCGGTCCTCACTGAGAAAAAGACCAACGGACCGAGTTCCTGGAGTTCGGTCCTTTTGGAACTCGGTCCTGCCCACCTTTGCCTAGTTGCCTGAACTGTAATCATAAGAATATACAAGTGGCACACCTCACCTGTGCTACTGGAAAGCTTCTCCTCCTCTATTTTCTTCTTTTTCCGTTTTTCAACTCCTGGAGGATAATGTCGTTTCATTTTCTAAGATGCACGAAGTCACATCTAGTTAACCACAACTAATCTGCTAAATAATAATAATCACGATAATAATGATGATGATAATAATAATAATAATAATAATAAAAAATAATAATAATAATAATAATTGTTATAATTGTAACGTTAATCAAATACATTCAAATAATCAGACAATTTAGGTTTTAACCAACAAAATTCACATTATCTGAAAAAGATAAGAAAAGAATTAATAAACTCGAAAACATAACGAAAATAATCCTAGTTTTTAAAGTGTCATAAAATCTCTTAATAATTAGTAAATTAGTGAAATAATGTTTTACAATACTAGAAAAATTAAGCCTTTAGGAAAGTATAAGCATATAGTAAGAATAAAGCTAAATACGGTAATATAGAAATAAGATCTCACAATAGTTATTTACACATAACGACCAAAACGTTTCGTTTGTCTCCGTTTTAACACATTTGTCTCATATCAAAACTTTAATTAATACGAGAATAATAATAATAATAATAATAATAATAATAAGGATAATAATAATAATAACAATAATATTAATAATAACTTCAGCCCTATTCCTATTCTTGCCCACTGAGCTATGACCTGGAAGCCTGTCTAGGGGCCCCCTAGTAGCAGCGGGGCCCTGAGCGGCCGCTTAGTCAGCTTATGCCAGGAGACGGCCCTGATCTCAACTCTGATGCACAAAATTAGTAACATTTATCAGTATCGGCTATTAAGAGCTGGGAAGGCATGTAAACTGTATCATTATCTTCTTATCTGTTGAAGAGTTGTTAGTTTCCCCATTTACTTTTAACGTGAAAGATTTTAACGAATTCTGAAAGGAATTATAAAAGACCAAATGACATACTTGAAACGCGCGCTCATTGACTACAAGACGTTACAATTATACCTCCTTAAGACGTTTGAACTATAAAGTTGAATGGCTCCATATATAGAGTGGATCTTTAATGACACCAAATTATTTTTTTCAGTAATTTTCTCCTCTTTCTACCCATTCGCCAGGTTTTAATTAATCTTTTTCACTGATCATGACCTATAAACACTCTCTCTCTCTCTCTCTCTCTCTCTCTCAATACTGAATAGAAGATTTGTCTGTTCCTGACGGAAGCAGTCAAAAAATGTTGGCACTATGAAATTCATGCATTTCCAGTTTCTGGTGTGTGCGTAGGCAGTTAGGTATAAGTGAGGTCTCGAGTATGTGATAATTTACAGATGTAGTGGGTAATTTTGTTTTATGAGATAACACGTTTGGTACCTCTGAACATTAAAAAGATTATATTAAAAAATCCCATGAACCTGGTCTCCTCTCTCAGCAATGCTAACCACTACACCGCCGAGTTGCATTGTATATCCGTATAACCGTGTATATAATATATATATATATATATATATATATGATACACACAGACAGTGCATGGAACAAGGAACTCTTCTGGGATAATTAAATCCACTATAGTCCGAATAAGTAATGGTAAATGACAAATACCATAGTTTTTCTTTTTCATGATGCTAGCCCGACGTGGGCAACGGGTCACTCGCAAAGAGGTCCCATATATATATATATACATATATATACAGATATATATATACACACACAATCTATTGTTATATTTTTGCAGCACCGAAATCCAAATTTGAATTAGTTGTTACTCCTACTTTTTCTTTATCGTAATTTCTTTAAGAACTTCCGTTCTCTGAAGCTATCAATTAAGGAGTAACTAATAAAAATAATTTTCAATAATTTCATGGTTTCATAAATTTCTTATATCGGCAATTAAGTCATACCATAGTTTCAATCCAGTGAAAATGGTTGGTTTTTGAGATGAATACAATTGAGGTATAACAAGCTTTGATCTATTTCTGGTCTGATACGAGTGGATTTCTTGATGAATTAAAAAATATCTATTTACCCATTGTAAATAAAAATAAAAAGTGCCAGTTTGATTACTTCATTAAGCTTTACTAATTTTAACTCTTTAAATAATGCACTAGAGTGACCAAGGAAATCGCCATCAGATAAATAACCTCATTGCTCTTTTTAGATGACAAAGATACCGTTTAATGCGTTGTTAGCGGATTTTACCCAAACAAGGGTGCAGTACGTTATATAAGGAAGAACAAGAGTATGATAACGAGTCAATAAAACTTGTTTAGGGACTACATTTCTAAGTTTAAACATTACATCCACGCTCCTTGAAATCTTTTTCGCGATATAATTTACATGATCACTCCATTGCAAATTTTCATCTAGCATTACACCACGAAATTTTGTTACCGTACATTCCTTTCTGGCGATTTCATTAGCATTAAGTTCATCAAGATATACATTTCTTTTGTTAGTGAATTCATGAAATTTGGTTTACTGGTATTCAGGAAGAATTTGTTGGTGGTCAACCATTTTATTACACTGATGCATTCTGATTAAATATATTCTTAGCTGAATTAATATCTTTGCAAGAAAAAGACACAGTTGTATCATCTGTAAACTTTATGAAGTTCAGTATATCAGATGGGCGCGGAAGGTCATCCATATACAATAAAAATAACAGTGGACCCAGAACTGGGCCCTGTGACATACCATGTTTGACAAGCGCTTTAATTGAACAATCCTTATTTATTGATACAAAATTATATCTATTGGACAAATAACTTTTAAACCAATTACTGATTGCTCCTCTAAAGCCGTAACAATATGATTTATTAAGTAGAATATTATGATCTATTACATCAAACACCTTACTCAAATCCATAAATATTGATATCATTATTTCTTTGTTTTCTTTTGCGGTATTTGCAATTTCCATAAGATTTAAAATAACCACTTCAGTTGTTTTATTATTACGATAGCCTTATTGATTTGGAGATAATAAATTGTAGGATTCTTAATATAGCTGCATTCTACTTTTTACAATTTTTCAAAAACTTTGCTGAACACAGATAATGAACACTCCAGTCTCATGAATAAGCCTAAAAAATTATTTTCTTTTTCAGAAAATTGTATAAAAAAATATTTTAAAAAATATTGCTATTTAAAAAATATGATGTATTAGAAATTTTAAACTAACGAAAATATTACAACTTAACCTAACCAATCATCAGTATGTGTTGGCCCCCGTTAATACGTAAGTACCAAATAGACCTTGTATAACCATGTAATACGATATAGAAACATACACGAACGCTGAAACCAAAGAGGTTATATCACATTTACTCGTAAGGCAGACTATCTGTGATAAGTGCATGGATGTCGAATGTGATGAGTGTCACACAAATGTGGTAAACGGACAAACGTTTTAAAAACGATTGCAGAAGACAACCCTGTGAAACTATTTGTATCCTATAGTGTCAAATTAGCGGACAAGTTAAAAAAAATGGCCGTTTATTCTTGCCCATAATGGAGCAAAATTTGACACACAGTTCCTTTATAAGGAGTTGCTTGAACACGAGCCATCGGAGATATTTACAGGTGACCCATTGAAAAGAGGCAACAAACTTATACAATTGCAGATAAGAGGTAATGTACAGTTTAAAGACACCATGCTGTTCACACCTTGTAAATTAGCAAAGCTACCCAAGGTCATGGGCGTAGCCGCTGAAGTTTCAAAAGGATATTTCCCTTACACATTCCTCACTAACGAAACTTTAAATTACGTAGGACTACCTCCCCCCAAACACTACTTTAACTACACCAACATGAGTGATAGTGGGCGTGAAGATTTTGACCTCCACTACAACAGTTTTATTGAAACTAGTCCATACAATATACATGATGAATGTGTACGTTATTGCGTGAATGATGTGCGCGTGCTTAGAGTATGTTTCCAGCCCTTTAGAAGTATATATAATTATATATAGCCCGTTTCAAATGTCATCCGCTGCAAGTCGCAACCACGATCGCCTCATTATGTTTTATGGTGTTCAAGAATAACTTCATGGCTAAAGACACCTTACTCGTCATTCACAGAAACAATCCCCGCAGTTTTGGGGACAAAGCTATTTACTGGCTCATACACGTACAGCAACAGACCGGGGTTTATATATAAAACACACCCGCAACACGGGGGAAGTACCCATTAAGGTCAGTGGTCGTGTTTTCTGGGTTGATGGTCTAAGTGAGGATCCAACCACTGGTGAGAAGACTGTGTACTCCTTTAACGGCTGCTGCTGGCATGGATGCCCAAGCCCTAAGTGTGCCGTCATAGGGGAACTCCAAGGAAGATGCCCCGCCGACAGACTCGCATGGACCCATAACCGCGATCAACTTATAGGCTCCCAGTTCACTCACAAGATCGTGTGGGAGCATGAGTATGATGCACGGATGGAAACAGATGGCCACTACCGTGAAGAAGTAAGGGCCATCAAACGTTCAATGATGTTGGAACTCCTCAAATGCGGGAACAGCTTGTTTGGAGGGCGTACAAACCAATTCAAGCTATACTTTCCGCCTACGGAGGGCGAGAAGCTCCATTACTACGACTTCTGTTCTTTATATCCCTACGTGATGAAGAACAATCCGTACGCGGCAGGTGCGCCTGAAAAACTAGTGGGCCCCGCCATGCCAACCATCGAGGAGTTCTCAGCTAACTTGAGTGAGCGTTACTTTGGACTCTCTTTCGTGGACGTGCAACTCCCTCGCGATTTATGGATGCCGATCTTACCCGTCGTTATAGATCACAAGCTCATGATTCCCCTGTGCGTGATGTGCGCAGAGGAGAACAATGGAGCATGTAATCACACAACCAACCAGCGTAAGATCAGATGCGTATATACAAGCCCTGAGCTGTCCCTCGCCGTTCGCCATGGCTACAGAATATTGAAGATATATGAGGTGTGGAGGTTTCAGAAGCTACCCAACCCTTTCTACACCATATATAAACACTTTTTTGAAGGATAAGGTAGAGGCATCAGGATATCCGCGAGGAGTTGATACTGAAGATGAAAAAACGGCTTATATTCAGCGTTACCGTGCCCGTGAAGGTATACGGCTTGACCATTCCCAAATTGTTAAGAATCCTGGCAAGCGCTTTAGTGCAAAGTTTTCTAATCAGTCTTTGGGGAAAATTTGCACAGAATACTAGCAAAGGAACGTTCATTTGGCACAAAGTTATAGTGAAGTCTGGGATTGTGCCAACGCTCCCGATAAAGAGGTTATGGAGATTGAATGTAGGTAATACTTACAGAATAAAGTACAACATCACCGAACTGGCTACAGATACCTCACGTGTTACAAACATACCTGTAGCCAGCTTCACAATGAGCTACGCCCGCATCAAGCTTTTGGGACTACTGCACTTCTTGGGCGGAGGGTGCTGTACGCTGACACAGATAGCGTAATATTCACAGAGAAGGAGGGTGAATAATGCCGCTTATTGGGGAATTCCTCGGAGGTTAACTGACGAGATCAAGGATGAGTATGGTGATGGTGCATACGCTGACCTTTGTATCAACAGGGCCAAAAACCTATGGAGTACGGGTGAGGGTGGGGGAGGATAAGAAATTTATCGTGAAGGCTAAGGGTATCACGTTTAACCATGCGAACCGACGAGTCGTTAACTTTGACTCGTTAAAGGATCAAGTGTGCTTGGAAGATGAGGGCGACCTTCCAACCCACTGACTGTGGGGACCCACAATTTTGGCAGAAACTGGGGTGTGTGAAGGAACTTAGGGATACGAAGGTATGCCGTAACACTATAGGAAACGTTACCAGGTGCCTAGTACGTATGGTACAGTACCCTTTGGATACCTTAATCCTTGATTGTTTATATATATATATATATATATATATATATATATATGTGTGTGTGTGTATTGTTAACGATATGTTTATTTATTACGTATATTTGTTTCAATTAGGGTTTCATTTTCTCCTTGTGTATGCGTGCGTGTGTACAATAATCAGCTCCCCCACTGTGAGTTCGGTCATGACTCTGCTATTACTTGGGCATATCTCTACCCCTGCGTTTCAGTTGACCTCTGCAAACCTTGGAGCTCAGACGTATATTTTCTCACGTACACGAAAAAATAGTGATGGCTACTTTTGATATCGCGTGGTCGACTCTTATGAAGTGGTATTCGGTAAAGTCGGAAGATGTGGTGAATACTGAAAGACGACCTACCCCACCCTCCTTTGAGACTTTAAGGCTACATTGAATCGCGCGAATGAACAAGATGCTCAAATACTCTACGGATGTTCTGGCGAGAGTATTGCCGGATTTCGCGGCACAAACGACGTAATGGACAATGTTGTAGGGCTAAACTCTATAAAAGCGTACATATACCTTGAGGTGAAAGAAACGAGTGCAGAAGAGAAGCAACGGATATGGATAATGAGTCTTGTGATGAGTGGTATGACAGGCGGTATTATGTCATGCTGCATCATACCGAGTACGCGTACCATGCGGCTGAGAATGTAAACCTTGTCATCATGGACAACTAAATACTTTTGCCACTACATTCATGTATATCATGACGAGGTTCGAAGTGAGGTTGTGGCTAAAGACCTGTGTGAGTTTTTGATAGAATATAGAGACGAGTACGATTGTTAAACAAAACGGATAAATGCGGTCACATGCTTCTCTCAAATAGTGCACCGGATTGTTAATGTGTGGAGAACGTCTGGTGCGCATAAAACATTAAAACTGAAATTATCCCATATGTCGAAAAATTGCCCGTATATGGTTACAAGTACTCGTGTGTTCATGCTAGAACAAATGAACACGATTCAACAGCTTATGGTTGACTCGCTCCACCGTCGAGCCGATCCGCCCATCCGTGGCTTATAGTTATCTCAGAGCTTGAAATGACTGGACGTGCACTCCTTGAATACGATGGAACTTCCTTTGAGAAGCATTAGCATTCTCGCTGCCGCGTGCGATGTGTCCGTGACGAAGTCATTGCGAGTGTTCAGGCGTAAAACCGGCACCATTAATTATGTACTTGAAACGACTTGTAAACAAACTCTGGTAAACGTAATGTTATTTATTTAAGTGTTGATGAGATGAATAGAGTCTTCGTGATAGTTGAGAAGTAGGGTGAGGACTGTTTAAATATGCAGGTGTAGGTACAAGAAGAGAACAGATTAGTGATGCCCCCACATATGCCATTGTTTGTACGTTGTGTATAAATAACGATCAGCTATGCATTGATATACGACTGATGTGGAAGAATGCATCTGATAATAACGTTCTTGTCCCTACGCGAAGCCGATTCATCCTCGACAGAATGTTTGAAATCGTCGGATTCCGCAAGCTGAAGCCTATATTAGACGCGCGTGTTACGGATGTGATTTATTTTGACACGGTTCTTGAATACGCATACACCGCTCTGTTCGACGGGTTTATCGAATGTAGGAATGAACAAGGCGAGAATGGTCTAGAGCTGGATGCTTATTTAAAAGGTTTAGACTCTTTGAAATATCATGAACTTTGGTACAAAGGACTTGAGCGGTACAGGGCAGAGCTCGCCTACACTGTTCACCAGGAAGAATTGTACCTCTATATAATGAGCAGCTGTCGTTACGACTTGGAAGATTATTTCAATTGCCGCTATGCGTTGTGAAGAAGAGTTCACGATTGAAAAGGTTGGATCGGTAAGAAAAAACCCTCGTTTGGAAAGGAGTATTTATAAACTTGTATTTAATAATGATGTGGTGGCTAAGATATCCTCTTTGTGCGTGCTTTTGAATGTATTCTATCCATGTTTAAAGATAACTTGCCAACCGAATGTAAAGTAGGTAAAATATAGTGTTGAACGATATGAAGGTCATATACATCGAGTATAGGTGCCCGTACACCTTTAGCGGTGAAATAATATTAAATCGTATTTACTGCGTAGTGCAAAGCAACAATGATGTGACTGTAGACTCAATTACGTGCGAGTTTAGTGTTTTAGTTAAGCGCAGTAGAACGAATGTATTTTGATGTATATTTGTTTTCAATATATTTAATTATTTAATAGAATTGTGTGTGTATAATATATATATATATATATATATATATATATATATATATATATATATTATTTTTTTTCCTGTACTAATATGTTGATGATTTATACTCCATCGTTTTGTATATTATTTTTTATTTTCAATATATTTAATTATTTAATATAACTGTGTATATATATATATATATATATGTTAAACACAGACCGTGCATGGAACAAGGAACTCTTCTGGGAAAATTAAATCCACTATAGTCCGAATAAGTAATGGTAAATGACAAATACCAAAGTTTTTCTTTTCCATGCACGGTCTGTGTTTAACATATAAGTTTCTCAGGGGACCATTCTGAGTTTGTGTATATTAAACGGACGTGTTACGTGCCTTGAAAAGTGGACGCTCAATGTCCCGGTTGAGGTTTAAGTTTTGTTTTTTTTGGCTAAAAATACAATAGTTACCCCTTTTTCTTTGATTTATTCAATCCGACGTGAATGCAACGAGTCTTTTACTTATATAGACGTCCTGAATGTAGTGGGACTAGGCTTGCTTTAAACCCTAGATCCATGTCCCAAAGCTGGATCCTGTCTGCTTTGCAGATAGCTGGTGAGGGAAGCTATATTTATGGGACCTCTTTGCGAGAGACCCGTTGCCCACGTCGGGCTAGCATCATGAAAAAGAAAAACTTTGGTATTTGTCATTTACCATTACTTATTCGGACTATAGTGGATTTAATTTTCCCAGAAGAGTTCCTTGTTCCATGCACGGTCTGTTTAACATATAAGTTTCTCAGGGGACCATTCTGAGTTTGTATATATATATATATATATATATATATAATATGGATTTGGTATGTCTTTTTTTATTGTTAAAAAACCTACTGCTTTACAAATTTGTCATAGTCTTGCTTGTTTGGAAAAACAGTGTAACCTTCCTCAGTCTTTGGTTAACATAGTTAAAGGCCTTGTCTATGGTGCTGCGAATATTACTTACGTAGATAACTTTCCTAAACGTTTCCGCAATAGCCTTTCACAATTAAAAAAAGATGGTGAGCTCCATATTACTAAAGCAGACAAGGCTAACACCATAGTCATTATGGACAAAGTGGACTACATTGGAAAGATGAACGAGCTGCTTCAGGACCCCGCCACATACGTGAAACTTAGGAAGAACCCGCAGGATGATGTCATCAAATCATTCAATAGTGGCTTGAAACGCATTCTCAAAGATCATAAGTACTTAATTCCCCTTTTCTTGTCCACTTCACCTTCTCTTCCTTACCGTTATGGTCTTATTAAAACCCACAAACCTGGCAACCCAATGCGTCCTATTAGCTCGGTGGGCTCTATTACCTATAAACTCTCCAAATGGCTTGTTAATATCTTGTTCCCCATTCTTGGAACTATCTCTGATTCACATGTAAAAAATTCCATGGATCTTACTGAAAAATTGAATAATGTTCGCACTCATACCAACGATAGATTGATCAGTTTTGACGTTTGTTCATTGTTCACAAAAGTGCTGATTGAAGATATGCTTGACTTTCTCGCCCGAGAATTACATAAATATGATCTGCCACTACCTGCACACATTGTTTTGGAACTTATTAAGCTTTGTATCAAGGATTGTAAATTCACTTTCAATAGTGAGCATTATCAACAAGTTTTTGGGATGGCCATGGGTAACCCTTTGTCGCCCCTCCTCTCCAATATTTATATGGAGTCACAATTACTAATTAATGATCACTCACCTCTAGAATATATGCCACCCAGCCCAATAAATTCATTTTCTTTTGTTCCTGCTACCTCTACTGAGGTCCGGAATACTATTGGTAAATTAAAAAATACAAAAATTAACATTCATAACATTCATGTACCTATATTGAAACTTGTTAAAGATAAGCTATCTGTAAATTTGGCTAAAATTATCAATCAATGTATTTCCAAACGAATATTCCCATCACTGCTAAAAACTGGTTGTATAAAAACCCTTTTAAAAGAGGGTGATCCTACACTAGCAACAAATTACAGACTAAATTTATTAGTCGGCTTACGAATACCCTCAAGCCTTTCGGTGATTTTTTTCTATCATAATAATTTAGGGTGGAGCGAAAAATACCTTTTTTCTAGTATGAAGTTCTAATAGTGATTAAAAGTTGCATTTAGTGGAGGATATATACCTGCCAAAATATGAGTTCATTTGTTTAATATGTTCAGCTGCCACCAGGGGGCTAAAGTTAACACAATTTTGGGTAAAAAGGAAAAAAATGCTTCTATTTTAGGTTTATCAAACTATTATAAAATTTTATCTTAAAATTATCTAATAGTTTGATTAAGATTCTTAAATGATAAGAATTCGTTTTGTAAAAATGCCTTTTTATATGCTTAATATCTTCAGCTGCCACAAGAGGGCTGAAGTTAACTTAAAAATGACAATTAAGTATGATTCTGTATTTACTTGAAAAAGGGAACAGTAATAAATTAGGATGTCTCTCCTCCTTTATACTGGCTTGAGACAGTTAAGAAACGTTATTTCGTGCCTTAGCGGAGTTACCACCCTTTCCCCAACCAACCTCCCTCTAGAAAGGGTTCTTGCTGAAGACTATTTAGTAATTTGCTTTTGTGTCAAATTTTGGCTGTTTTTTCCTTGATTCTAATGTAGCACGAATCCAACCGTCTCTGTTTGTAGGTCCGCAGACTGATCCAGCAGCGTCTGTAACGAGCTTGACGCATCTCTCTACGGCTTGTGTATGACATGGAAACTGAAATAATTCTGAATGAAGAGTAGTACCATGTTTGATGCATGATTCAATATCATCAAGAGAAACTCCTTTGTTTATCGGTGGTTCTGCTACCTGAAGATCTTGCCACATAATGAGATCTGTATAGTCTTTGGCATAAAAATTTATTTCTGGCACCTTAAAATACCTGATAACATCTGTTTCTTGAATGCATGCCCTTGCTTTTATGATACGCCTAAATCCCAACTGACGCACATGCTCCCTTTCATCAGCTATCATTGCAATGAGAATGTTTTCTTGATTTGCGTAATATGCATTTCGCTGAATGACTGAGTCATGTACTCTCCTAAGCTCTTCACGGAGATACCGGCTTCTTGCAATCATATGCCACATATGTTTAGCACCATATTGGCATAATGGTTTACGCTTTATCTGAAACCACATTGGTGCGTATACCCTAACAATGAAAGTAGCTAATTCTTGTAAATTGCCTGAAGGATTCTCTGTGCTTGCATATAACCGCAGAGTCCTGTTTGCTGTGGTGAGCCACCTTGAATGTGATATATTGCCTGGACTCTTATGACTAAGACTCTTTGAGAATGTTCCACTTGATATAGCCTTGTGAATTTCAAGAAGGTATTTCTGGTCAGTACTTATGTCATCTACATCAACTTCACACATGTCCTCTTGAATTTTAATGGGTTTGAAGTTAACTATGGGAAGCTTTTCACAGTCTGAAAGTGCTCGGCCAATTTCTCCTGAAAATGCTCTTGGTCCAGTAGTGGTACCATCCAAGTGATGAAACAGATGGCGCAATGGAAGTTCATTAAGGTGTAAAAGGCATATCAGCCACTGCAATGGCTTATTAAAGGCTTCTTCCAGTAATCTTATTGTGCCTCCAATACTACCAGTGTTAACCACTGTCGAATCACAGCCAACTGCAACGATGTTCCCTATATCAACATTCCTTTCTTTCAAGCAATTCACTAGCGCTGTGCAAATGTATTTAGCTTTGCCACTGGAAGGTGTCACATGTGCAAAGTACAGAGAGTGTGGTTCAGATATTATGCTGATATGCTCTTCGCGTTTGGTTCTTTGGTGGTTAGAGCCATCACTCTCCTGGACTTGAATCATTGTTTTATCCTTTCTGCCATCAAAGTATAATCCCCGCATGGTTTTTGGCTCTCCTATCTGTTGTAGTTCCTTTCTCTGTTTTTGTCTTTCACGTCTTAGCTTACTTCTGTCTATAATATTCCCTTTGTCTTCGGGAGTAACAATTTTAAGATCTGCCAATACTGCAGAAGCAATAGCAGCCCCAGCTCTGTCCGACATTTTAAATCTATCACAAGTAATTGCTAATGAAGGCAGTGGCTCACGCATCTGTTGTTCTGATATTACATATTGAGTCGAGGTTGTATCTTCCTCATTATCTTCAGATATCTCTTCTAGTTGTTGAAGTTCACTTGTCTCTGTTTCGATTTGTAAGTTGGACGTATTGGTTATAGCAGCACTAGTTGTTTGTGAGGATTCCAGACGTGCTTTTTCCATTTCCTTTCGATGTTCTCTTGCTTGTAATCGTCTTGTGTGTGCTATGTCAATGCTTCCTATCACCATTATTCTGCGTGTTCGTTGGTCATTTAAAAAATCCTGCTCTTTTGGAGGGACTTTCTTACTCTTTTCACATGAGCATCTCCTAAACTCCTTACATTTGCAGGTGCAGATGTCAAACAAAGTGCATTTTGAAGAGTTTTCAAATTCTTCAAGCTGATTTTTGTACTTAGGCTGATCCTTGCGTGACTTGTATGGCTTTAATAAGGACCTGTATTTATCGTGGTACACTCGCATCATCTGTAAAATGCGTGTATGTGAAACTATTGGCAAAGAGGCCTTCTTCCAAATATTTTCTACCTTTTTGGAAACTGCCTCTGCTATTTCAGAAAATGAAGGCTCCTTGTTATTCATCTGCTCCTTCACTAAATGTTTTGTGAACAGGTAATCTTTCATAATGCAGTTATAAGTTGGTAGTTGCATATCACTCATCTCACAAGGTACTTCAAATGGCACACTTCATATGTTCTCTAGTGAAATGTTTATATTTAGTACTTGATGCCATAATGTTTTTAAGAAAAATTCACAATCACAAAATATCCTGTAACATCAAAACATTATATAATTAATATATATAATATATTTTATAAGTACCGGTATATATAATATATTATATAAATATATAATATATTATATAAATAAACTAAAATTATATAATACATTATAACAAGCATTTTATAATAAAATCAATATTATCTCTATATAAATCACTTTAAAATAAAGTTTTATAATATTCCGATCATATTAAAAAACTTTCCGATCAACTGAGCGACTAGGCCTACTACCTAAGAAGACAAGTGTTAACACACTGTTCTAATGACTCACAGAAAGAAATTCCTTCACACCAAAACCCTCCCCCACAACCCTCCCCAAACCCTCCCCCACAACATTCAGTGTAGTCTCAACATGACTCAGTTACTCTAAATTGTGTTAAATTCAGCTCTCTTGTGGAAGCTGAAGATATTAAGCATATGAAAAGGCATTTTTACAAAACGAATTCCTATCATTTAAGAATCTTAATCAAACTATTAGATAATTCTAAGATAAAATTTTATAATAGTTTGACAAACCTAAAATAGAAGCATTTTTTCCTTTTTACACAAAATTGTGTTAACTTTAGCCCCCTGGTGGCAGCTGAAAATTTTAAACAAATGAACTCATATTTTGGCAGGCATATGTCGTCCACTAAATGCAACTTATAATCACTATTAGAAATTCATACTAGAAAAAAAGTATTTTTCGCTCCACCCTTATAATGATGACATAATTTGTGCTTGCAATATAACACTTTAAATAAATAATACAATAATATAACTGTAAACACGTTAAAGGAGCAAAGTGTCCACGTTTTTTATCATTTATCGTCAAAATATTTGATTTTTTGTGAAATTTGGTATGATCCCATTTAATCTTATTCCCATTTCATTCCGCGCCCAAGAGTGACAAATCCGAGTGAGAATCACAAAGAAGGCAATTCTGGAATCGATATGTTCCCATTTCAGGCATTCTCATTCTCATTCACGGCTTTTCCACTTTGGTCCAGGTTAGGTTGTAATTATTTTTAATGCAACAAGGAGCCAACGGTGAATGCCCGCAAAAGCAGCCCACCCCACAGAAGGAAAAGAGAACCAAAATCAAGGTGCAGGGTTTCGAGTATCCTGGACACTTTGCGTTTGAAAGAGTGGAGGTCAGTAGTATGACCGCAAAATGGACGAGTGCAATGCAATTGCAAATGTTCCAATGAGTGCCAGTGCCAACCCAACCACAGTGCCAACCCCCCTCGTTGCAAGACCCCCAGTGCCAACCCCAGTGTGCCATAAAAATGGGGGAACTCCCCCAGCAAGCTGGGGGAGACCACCTGACCTCTTTGGGGGAGAAGTTGGGACGGCCTCGACCCCCAAAGGGAAACCAAACCTAAGCCTTAACCTAAGTAGGAGAGAGGAGGGAGTTCTTTATTCCACCGGTGTCCGTCGCATAATCAGCGTCTAGGGGCCCAGTATCTGATATATAGAGAGTCTAGAGGTGCCAGTTACCACTTATTTATTTATTTCTATAAGGAGAGTTGGCAGATACCACCATTTTAATTATTTATTTATACATAGATGAGTTTCCAGAGACTCCTATATAATTTAATTATATGCATGGTTACCAGGCTGCACCATTTATTTTAATTACTTATTTATTAAAGGCAAGAGAAACTTTCTCCTTAAATTGCCCGAACTAATTAAAACATTATTTATTTATTTAATTAACAATAAGTGAAAAATGCAGGATAGTGTACCCGGGTAAAATAGTAAACAGCATGCAAATGGCCTAACCGGGGTCAAAAGGAAGATTAGCTGGTTGTGCTCGCACCTAATAATAAAAGAAATACACAGGACTCTTCATATTGCACATTATTCCAACAACATAATCTGTAAGAATAATACTTAATTTAACTATAACTCGAGGGACCTGAATAGCGTCCATTTACTCTAAAGCCAAACCGAAAATGTCTATTTACTTTTGTCATTCATCTCTTATACAAAATGTCCTCAAAATCAGCATTTCTTTTTAATCCAAGAAAGACAAAAAATCCCCGAACTGTTCATTCTGATGAAGGTCAAGCTTTTCACTCCACCTTAGACCTACAGCTTAACGAGGAATCCGGACCACCAGCAGCCCAGCGTCTTAACCAATAGGTTACCCAGGGAACGCATCTATCTACCAACCAATTGTGCGGAAGGATGATCGCTTACCGCGCGCCGGCTGCAATCGCCGTGTCTCGAGCACGGAACCGATGGATTCATAGTCCGCGATGCTAACCACCTAGATGGGACTTTGAATGAAAAACAATTGGCTGAAAATACAAGGAATATAATATACCACACTTCATATATATATATATATATATATATATATATATATATATATATATATATATATATATATGCAGGGGTTAGACAAAATAATATGAACACCCGCCGATTTCACCGGTTATCTTTACGGACTGCTCAGACACAAAGTAAACGGTCAAATGACTGGCAAACCTATTTAAATGCGTAACAGAGAGTGTATACGTCATGTTATAACCCTCACGTTGTTTTTACAGATCTGAGTGAATTATGAATTAGCAGTTATGAAAGACCTGTCAGACTTCCAAAGAGGGCAAATTGTCGAAGCGCGGATGGCTGGTGCATCGGTGACGAAAACCGCTCAGATGTTCAATGTATCCAGAGGAACTGTCTCTATGGTCATGTCTGCATACCAAAACCATGGAAAGACAAGCACCGACAAATGCAATAGTGGACGCAAGAAGAAGCTGTGTGATCGAGACCGCCGGGTGCTAAAGCGCATTGTGACAAAGAACCATAAGACCACAGCTCCAAACGTGACTGCAGAGCTTAACCAGCATCTTGCAAGCCCGGTATCGACCAGAACTGTACGTCGCGAGCTCCATGGAGCTGGATACCATGGGAGGGCTGCAATTGCCAAACCCTTCCTTTCGCACATCAACATTGAGCGGCGCAGAAAATGGTGTAATGACCATAAGAATTGGTCAATGGACCAGTGGAAGAATGTAGTCTACTCTGACGAATCCTCCTTTACGCTGTTTCCATGTTCCGGTCGAGTTTACGTCTGGAGACAGCCTAAAGATGCTTATGACCCCGACTGCCTGACCCCAATCGTTAAGCATGGAGGCGGATCTGTGATGGTTTAGGCAGCAATATCGTGGAATACTCTTGGCCCAGCTGTAGTGCTGCATGGTAGGGTTAACGCCCAGGTCTATCTGTCAATATTGGCTGACCAGATCCATCCCATGGTCCAAACGCTGTTTCTCAATGGCGGCGCCGTCTTCCTGGATGATAATGCACCAATCCACACTGCTGGGGTCGTTAAAAACTGGTTTGAAGAGCATGTTAGTGAAGTAGAAAGCTTGGATTGGCCTCCACAATCCCCGGATCTTAACATTATCGAGCATCTGTGGTGTCAGTTGGAGCAGCAGGTCAGAAGCCGATTCCCACCCCCGGCGTCTTTGGAGGAACTGGAGCAGGGTTTGCTCGAAGAATGGCTCAGGATTCCTCTAGCCACTGGCCAAAAGCTATATGAATCAATTCCCCGACGCATTGCAGCTGTTATTGCCGCTAAAGGAGGACCAACTCCATATTGGGAATAAAAACCGCCATTTATCAAGGTGTTCATATTATTTTGTCCAACCCCTGTATATATATATATGTATATATATATATATATATATATATATATATATATATATATATATATATATATTCTTAAATAACTAGAAAAAAATTATATTAAGCAATAAGCATTTTAGCTAAACTCGCCGGAAGTGTCTATTTACTTATACCATTCCTTTCTATATACCTTCTATATTTTTTATGAGAGAGAGAGAGAGAGAGAGAGAGAGAGAGAGAAATGGAGAGACAGCGAGAGAGAGAGAGAGAGAAAGAGAGAGAGAGAGAGAGAGACGTCACTAAACTCCTTCAGATTTCCTTTTCTGATTATTCCGACGGAGATAGAGTTAAGGTAGTAAAATTGGATATTTACCATACGACAAACTCCCCATCACCCTTCCATTTCGGCCAATTAATATTTTTTAAAATTATTTTCCAGTTTTAGGTGATTGTAAAATCCTTCACAAACACACACACACACATATATATATATATATATATATATATAAGCGCAGGTAAGGTAGTAAAATTGGATGTTTACCATACGACCAAATTCCCATCGCCCCTCCATTTCGGCCAATTAATTTTTAAAAAATTATTTTCCTATTTTAGGTGATTGTAAACTCCTTCATATATATATATATATATATATATATATATATATATATATATATATATATATATATCACAGGTAGTTAGTAAAATTGGATGTTTATTATACGGGCAAATTCCCATCGTCCTCCCATCTCTGCCAATTAATTTTGTAAAAATTATTTTCCAGTTTTAGGTGATTTTAAAAGTCGCTAAACAATTTCATATATATATGTATATATATCTTGGGCCGTATAATACAGGCCTCTCAAAGTAATGCAGCCTTCAATATGAAAACTTCACGGTATGTAGTGACAGAATATTCCGGGTTGCGGGTCATAGTGCCACACCTTATACTCTTAATTTCAATTCTGTCTATTTACAGAAAGCACACAATCGTCGATCGTTTTAGCCCATATGTTTACTGTACTGAATAACTGAGCCAAAAATATTTAGTTCTCTACGGTTGTCCAGCGTGCTCGTAAACTGGCTTCAGATTGTAAGCTTGAGTTTGAGTGTAATATGGGTCCTGAAGAGCTGAGAAGGGTAGAGCAGGAAATGAATGTTCGTATAGTTGTATTTCGAATGGATGATCGTCGAAGGACTGTGTATATTTTTAAAACCTGTGTGAGAGATCGTACAAGACCTCTACTTATTTTAGGATTGTCAGGAACATCGTATCTTCCCATCCGTAATATAAGGACTCTCTACGCTAGTTATGGTAAAAGTCGAAAATATGGAAGGCATCATGATTTATGTAAGGGATGTCTCGTGTTTGCGGATGATATAGTGAAACATTGTAAGGAATGCTACATGGTATGTGAGCAGTGTAAAGGCCCCAAATATGGAAGTCGTGTAGTTCAAACTGAGAAGAGGGAATGTAATGTGTGTAGACGTATATTTTTCAGTAATAAATGCTTTGAGCTTCATAAATCAATTGGCACTTGCAGGAAAATGAGAAACTGTGAATGTGGCATGTTTCATATGATGAATAATTGGGGTAAGTTCGTATAAATGCGATGAAATTCACTGCTCTACATGTCATGAAAAATATAAGGCGGATGGAGTGAAGCATGAATGTTATATGAAAAATGCTAAGCTTAAAACTAAACCCTGTATAACCGTGTACTACGATATAGAAACTTACACAAACCCTGAAACCAAAGAGGTTACCCAGATCTACTCTTAAGCCAGATTATCTGCGATGAGTGCATGGAAGTCGAGTGTGATGAGTGTCACAAATGTGGTAAACGGACAAACGTTTTTAAAACGATTGCACACGACAGCCCTGTGAAACTCTTTGTATCCTATATTGTCAAATTAGCGGAAAAGTTCACAAAAATTACTGTGCATATTCTTTCCCATAACGGGGCAAAATTTGACACACAGTTCATTTATAAGAATTGCTTGCACACGAGACATCAGAGACATTTACAGGGAACCCTTGAAAAGGGGGAACAAACTTATACGAATGCAGATAAGAGGCAATGTTCAGTTTAAAGATACTTTATTGTTCACACCTTTTAAACTAGCCAAGCTATCGAAGGTGATGGGGGTAGCCGCCAAAGTTTCAAATGGGTATTTCCCTTACACTACCCTCACTAGCGACACTTTTTATTAGGTAGGACTGCCTCCACACAAGCATTACTTTAACTACACCAACATGAGTGATAGTGAGCGTGAAGATTTTGACCGCTACAACAAGTTTTAATGAAACTAGACTATACAATGATGAATATGAGCGTTATTGCGTGAATGATGTGCGCGTGCTGAGAGAATGTTTCCAGGCCTTTAGAAGGATATACATAGCTCGTTTCAAATGCGATACGTTGCAAGTCGCAAACACGATCGCCTCATTATGTTTTACTGTGTTCAAGAATAACGTCATGCCTAAAGACACCTAAGCCGTCATTCACAGAAACAATCCCGGCAGTTATGGGCACAAGGTGATTTACTGGCTCATACACCTACAGCAACAGACCGGCGTATACATAAAACACGTCCGCAACACGGGGGAAGTACCCATTAAGGTCAATGGTCATGGTTTTTGGGTTGATGGTCTAAGTGAGGATCCAACCACTGGTGAGAAGACTGTGTACTCCTTTAACGGCTGTTGGTGGCATGGATGTCCACGCCCTGAGTGTGCCGTCACAGGGGATCTCCATGGAAGATACCCCGCTGACAGACTCGCATGGACCCGTAACCGCGATCAACTTATAGGCTCCCAGTTCACTCACAAGATCGTGTGGGAGCATGAGTATGATGCATGGATGGAAACAGATGGCCAGTACCGTGAAGAAATAAGGGCCATCAAACGTTCAATGATGTTGAAACCCCTCAAATGCGGGGACAGCTTGTTTGGAGGGCGTACAAACCCATTCAAGCTATACTTTCCGCCTACGGTCGGTTTGAAACTACATTACTATGACTTCTGTTCTTTATATCCCTACGTGATGAAGAACAATCCGTACCCCGTAGGTGCGCCTGAAAAACTAGTGGTTCCCGCAATGCCAACCATCGAGGAGTTCTCAGCTAACTTGAGTGAGCGTTACTTTGGACTCTCTTTCGTAGACGTGCTCCCCCCTCGCGATTTATGGATGCCGATCTTACCCGTCGTTATAGATCGCAAGCTCATTTTTCCCCTGTGCGTGAAGTGCGCAGAGGAAAACAATGGGGATTGTAATCATACACCCAACCAACGTAAGATTAGAGGTGTATATACAAGACCTGAGCTAGACCTAGCCGTTCACCATGGACACAGAATATTGAAGATACACGAGGTGGGGAGGTTTCGGGACCTACCCAACCTTTTCACGCCATATATAAACGCTTTCTTGAATGATAAGGTAGAGGTATCAGGGTATCCGCGAGGAGTTCATACCGAAGATGAAAAATCTACTTATATTCAGTGTTACCATGCCCGTGAAGATATACAGCTTCACCGTCCCAAAATTGTTAAGTATTCTGGCAAGTGCTTTAGTGCAAAGTTGTGTCTAAACAGTCTTTGAGGAAAATTTGCACAGAATACTGGCAAAGAGAACATTCATTTGGCACAAAATTATAGTGAAATCTGGGATTATGCCAACGCTCCCGATAAAGAGGTTATGGAGATCGTGAATATAAATAATACTTACATAATAAAATACATCATCGAACTAGCCACAGATACCTCACGTGTTTATAACATACCTGTAGCCAGCTTCACAACGGTCTACGCCGCATCAAGTTTTGGGACTACTGCACTCTCTTGGGCGGAGGGTGCTCTATGCTGACACAGCGTAATATTCATAATATTCACAGAGAGGGAGCTTGAATACCTGCCTCCTACTGGGGAATTCCTCGGAGAGTTGACTGACGAGATCAAGGATGAGTATAGTGATGGTGCATACGCTGACTCATTTGTATCAACAGGGCCAAAAACGTATGGGGTAAGGGTGGGGGAGGATATGAAATATATTGTGAAGGCTAAGAGTATCATGCTTAACCATGCGAACCGACGAGTCGTTAACTTTGACTCGTTAAAGGATCTAGTGTGCGTGGAAGATGAGGGCGACCAGCCACCCCAACTGACTGTGGGGACCCACAATTTACGGGCGCAGAAACTGGGATGTGTGAAGGAACTTAGGGGTACGAAGATATGCCGTAACACCTATAGGAAAAATTACCAGGTGCCTGGTACCTATGATACCGTACCCTTTGGATACCTTAAGCCTTGATTGTTTACATATATATATATATATATACATATATATATATATATTGTTAACGGTATGTTTATTTATTACGTATATTTGTTTAAATTAGGGTTTCTCCTTTGTGTGCGTGCGTATGTACAATCCTAACCGTCGCCCAGTGTAAGCTCAATCAAAGGGTCACGTGACTCCTGCTACTACCTGAGCATATCTCTACCCCTGCATGCTCAGTTGAACTCTGCAAGTCCTGCAGCTCAGACGTGTATTTTCTCACGTAGACGAAAAATAGTGATGGCTGTTTGTGATATTGCGTGTTCGACGTTTATGAAGTGGTATTCGGTAAAGTTGGAAGATGTGGTGAATACTGAAAGACGACCTACCCCACCCTGCTTTGAGAATTTTAAGGCTACATTGAATCGCGCGAATAAACAAGATGTTCAAATACTCTATGGACATTTTGGCGAGAGTATTGCCGGATTTCGCGGCACAAACGATGTAATGGACTAAGTAGTGGTGCTAAACTGTATAAAAGCGTACGTATACCGTGAGGTGAAAGAAACACCACGTGCAGAAGAGAAGCAACGGATATGGATAATGAGTCTTGTTAATGAGTTGGGTGACAGGCGGTATTATGTCATACTGCATCATACCGAGTACGCGTACCCTGCGGCAGAGAATGTAAACCTTGTCATCATGGACAAACTAAAGTACTTTTACCACTACATTCCTGTATATCATGACGAGGTTCGCAGTGAGGTTGTGGCTAAAGGCCTGTGTGAGTTTTTAATAGAGTTTAGAGACGAGTATCGATTGTTAAAGGAAAAGGATAAATACGGTCACATGTTCTCTTAAATAGTGCTCCGAATTGTTAATGTGTGGAGAACGTCAATGACGCATAAAACATTAAAACTGAAAATACCCCATGTGTCGGAAAATTGACCGGGATAATGGGTACAAGTACTTGCGTGATTCATGCTAGAACAAATCCGTACACGATTCAACAGCTTATGGTGTGTCTCGCTCGCCCCGTCGAGCCGATCCGCCCACCCGTGGCTCACAGTCATGTCAGAGCTTGAACCGACTGGACGTGCACTCCTTGAATACGATGGAACTTCCTTTGAGAAGCATTCTCAATACCGCGTCCGACGTGTCCGTAACGAAGTCACTGCGCGTGTTCAGGCGTGAAACAGCTGCCATTATCTATGTACTTGAAACGACTTGTAGACAAGCAAACTCTGGTAAACGTAATGTTATTATTCAAGTGTTGATGAGATGAATAGAGTCTTCGTGATGGTCGAGAAGTGGGGTGAGTACCGTTATAAAATACCTGCAGGTGTAGGTAAAAGAAGAGAACATATTAGTGATGAACCCTCATATGCCATTGTTTGTACGTTGTGTATAAATAACGATCAGCCATGCATTGATATACGACTGATGTGGAAGAATGCATCTGATAATAACGTTCTTGTCCCTACGAGAAACCGATTCATCCTCGACAGAATGTTTGAAATCGTTGGATTCCGCAAGCTGAAGCCTATATTAGACGCGTGTGTTACCGATATGAATTATTTTGACGCGGTTCTTGAATACGCATACACCGCTCTGCTGAACGGGTTTATCGAATGTAGGAATGAACAAGACGAGAATGGCCTAGAGCTTGGTGCTTATTTAAAAGGTTTAGACTGTTCGAAATATCATGAACTTTGGTACAAAGGACTTGAGCGGTACAGGGCAGAGCTCGCCTACACTGTTCACCCTGAAGAATTGTACTTCTATATAATGGGCAGCTGTCGTTACGACTTGGAAGATTATTTCAATTACCGCTATACGTTGTGAAGAAGAGTTCACGATTGAAAAGCTCGGGTCGGTAAGAAAAAACCCTCGGTTTATAAATTTGTATTTAATAATGATGTGGTGCCTAACAGTGACCTCTTTTTCCGTGCTTTTGAATGTATTCTATCCGTGTTTAAAGATAACTTGCGAAATGAATGTAAAGTGGACACAAAAATACTATTGAACGATATGAGGGCCATTTAAATCGGTTAAGGTATCCCTATAACTTGAGCGGTGAAATAATGTTAAATTCTATTTACTGCGTAGTGCAAAGCAATAATGATGTGACTGTAGACTCGATTACGTGCGAGTTTAGTGTTTTAGTTAAGCGCAGTAGAACATAAGGCGAATGTAATTTTATGTATATTTATTTTCAATATATTTAATTATTTAATATAATTGTGTATATATATATATATATATATATAAGCACACCGGACAAAAAATTAGTCACCCCTCTCAGAATGTACCTAATAACGTGTGACGGCGCCTCTGGCCTTGATAACCGCACGAATCCGGCGAGGCAGAGACTCTACGAGGTTGTGCATGTACTGAACATCGATTTGCTGCCACTCGTTCATCAGCCGGTCCCGAAGTTCCGCCAGAGTCCGTGGGTGTTCTTTCCTGCGCTTCACTTTCTGTTTCCAGCCTGAACAACACCTTCGACGCATTCAGGATTAAAGGCTTCATTGGACCTGCGATGTACTCGTCGCCTCCCATCATTGGAGAACAAACAAAAACGGGACTCATCGGACCAAATTACACGTTTCCAATCTGCCGCAGTCCAGTTTTTGTGCCTCTGAGCCCATTTATAACGTGCCAATTTGTGACTTGCTGTTAACAGCGGCCTCTTCCGTGGTACCTTGCTCCAGATGTCCATCGCATGCAGTTCTCGTCGCAATGTCCGTTCGGAAATTGGTCGCTGGAGAACCTCATTGGTTTCTTGGAGCAATTGTTCTCTGGTTTGAAAACGATTTGCAGTTACTAGACGAGAAACATGGCGGCGGCCCCTATTGTCGGGAATTGTTTTCCGGCCACAGTTACGCCGTCGATTGTCAGTTGATTGCGAACTACACCACTCTTTGTAAACTCGCTGGACAGTACGCGTTGACACACCAACAAATTGGGCTACTTCAGACATTTTGTGTCCGTGGGCTCTGCCAAACACGATGGCTCCTTTTTGCCACTGAGTAACGTCTGCCTCACGACCCATTTTGCAGACTATATCCAACACACACTTTGTTCTTCACCACCTCACGAAACAGATCTGATCCTGTGTGCTACGTCACCGCTACTTGTCACTTACCAATGCTACATCAGCGCCCTCTGTGTGACCTTGAACTTCCTACTATCGGTGCTATTAGGGGTGACTAATTTTTTGTCCGGTGTGCTTATATATATATATATATATATATATATATATATATATATACTGTATATATATATATATATATATACTGTATATATATATATATATATATATATGTATATATATCTCTTGTGTTAATTTTTTGATGATTATACTCCATCGTTTCTTATATTATTAATTTTTTATTTTCAGTATATTTAATTATTTAATAACTATATATATATATATATATATGAAAAGAAGGATCAACACAACGGCAAACATTTTCATTTATTTGTACATCAGACGTTTCGACAAATCTTTTGTCATCATCAGTGAGTTAAGTCTTAAAACCTTAAAACAAAATTGAAAAGTGAAAGTTACATCAATACAATATTAAAACCATTAAAATTAAAACCTTAAAGCAAAATGAAAATTGCATCAATACAAAATTAAAATCATTTAAATTTCATCACTATAAAAACTAAAATTAAATTAAATTTCATCACTATAAAAACTAAAATTAAATTACCTCAATAGGTAAATACACAATGTTTACATCCACCTCCATACTTGGCAAAGTCTAACGGAACACTGGATGGTCAGAGGATTAGAAAGGGTATGTCTGTGAAAAACGGTTGGTTAGTCAAAAGAGTCGTAATTTGTAGGATGAGCTATTATTATTAAGGGAGGGTTTGTTTCTATAGATGTACAAAGATTCTAAAATTCGGAGTTCTGTAAGGTTATTGGATCTAGTTAAAATTTCAAACTGAGTTTTGTGAAGGGGATGGTCGTTTTCATTACTGTGGTTTCTAATTGCGGATTGTGGAGGGCTACTGAGGGGACGGTTGGTACGGACTGACAAGCCCAAATGTTGAGAAAGGCGCACCTCCAGTTGGAGTTGAGTGCTGCCAATATACGCAGCCTTACAGCTGTCGCACGTGTATTTGTAAACAACATTGGGGCATACAGTTTTGGGGAATTCATCTTTGAACTTTAAAAAATTTGATAATTTAAGTGGGTTGACGAAGGCGAATCTAAAATTTATTTGGGGATAACTAGACTTGAGTAGTTTGGACAATTCACCTCGAATACGCAATGATAAATAACCATAAAAAGGTAATTTAATATATCTGGTTTCTTTTTGTACTGTAGTTACGGGGAGTTTAGTATCAAAAGTGTTATTTAAAAATTTCTTTAATTGGTTATCGAATAGATGAGAAGGGTAGTAATTGTTAATAAAGTACTGTTTTAAAAATTTAAATTCTTCGTTTAACGAAAAGTAATCCGAACAAATACGGTAACTTCTTGTTAATAATGTTACTATAGCACTAATCTTATATTTATAAAACATACAACTTAAATAATTGGTTCCCAAGCCAGTAAAAGTTTGTTTCCGAAATAGTGAAGTATGGAACTTATTATGGGCCCGTTTAACTAAAACATCCAGGAAAGGTAAACTATTATTTGTTTCGTTTTCACACGTGTACTTAATATTACTATGTTGTTTATTAAGATAATCAAGAAAAAGTTTTACGTGTGAAGGATGGTTAAATATTAAGAAAGTGTCATCCACGTATCTTCTGTAATATATGGGTTTAAAACTACTAGGACAATTTTTCAACCAAATTTCTTCGTAATGGCAAAGAAATGCATTTGCTAGTGTTGGGCTTAACGGGGAACCCATAGCTACCCCATCAATTTGGCTGTAAAGGTTGCTATTAAATAAGAAAAGATTATCAAAACACACTATTTCGAGAAGGTTTTTAAATTGAGTCTGAGTGAGGCCATTAATAAGAGTATTATCAGTAGTGAATAACTTATTTAGTATGATATTTAATGTTTCTTTTAACGGGACATTAGTAAACAATGACGAGACATCAAAACTGGCCATAGTAAGAGAATCGGCATGATTGATCTCTTTTATCTCTTTAGCAAAATCAAACGAGTTGTTAATAGAATAATCATTAAAGGTGAGTTTTGAAAGCAAGGGAACGAAGAATTTGGCTAAATTATAATTGAATGTACCACATGCCGAAAGAATAGGTCTTAGTGGGAAATTTGGCTTGTGGACTTTAGGTAAACCATATAGAATTCCTGGATTAGAACCAGAAGCAAATAAAAAATTGTATGTATTGTCAGCAATAATATTACTATTTTTTAATTTACGCAAACACCTATTAAGTTTATCTTCGAGTTTTAGTAATTTAGACAGAACATTCTCTTTTACCCTTTTAAATTTAGACGTATCCGACAAAATTGTCTCCATTCTATTTATGTAAACTGTTGAATCAATCAGCACTACTCCTTTACCCTTATCCGGTTTTGTAATGATGACAGAGTTATCCTTTTTCAAATTATTAAGAATGTTAAAATCTTGCTTATTAAAGAGGGGAGAAAACACCTTATGGGGTTTAAAATTATAAAAATTCTTAAAAGAGATGCTCTCCACTTGTTTTACCAAGTTATGAAACGAGAAATTTGGTCGGATCTCACAATTCTTAATATTCATGAGAAGATTTTCAAAGCCAGAGAAAAATTTATAAAAATTTAGTTTATAATGCGGTAGATCAAAATTTAAGCCTAACGACAATATTTCTTTCTCTCTAATACTTAAAACTCTATTAGAGAAATTAAAAATAAAATTATCTGGATTATTAAAAAACGACTGAGTGATTCCCAATTTTTCCAATTTGGCAGCATGTATCCTTTTATGTCTGTTGACAATTTTATCACAGCAAGTTTGAAATTTAGTAACTAAACAATGATAATCAATATAAGACACCCTAGATTTTAGACCAAACAGAGAATTCTTATATTTCAGCTTGAGAAAACTCACTGTTTTAGTTTTCGATTGAAGCTCCAAATTTAATAATTTATGTTGCCATGATTTATATAGTTTGGAGTTATGGAGGCGTTTATTATAAAGTTTAAATCTAAGGAAATTAGGCACAATATTATAACTTTTGCACTTAGACAAGAAACTCTCATCACAAATAGCCTTGTTCAGTTTCAAATAGACTCTTTCACATTGTCTGTAATAGTTCAATGTCGATCGGCCATATCTCTGGGTTAATATCAAAGCTATTGACTTCTCCTTAGGGAACCGGAGCTTACAGATGAAAAGAAGGATCAACACAACGGCAAACATTTTCATTTATTTGTACATCAGACGTTTCGACAAATCTTTTGTCATCATCAGTGAGTTAAGTCTTAAAACCTTAAAACAAAATTGAAAAGTGAAAGTTACATCAATACAATATTAAAACCATTAAAATTAAAACCTTAAAGCAAAATGAAAATTGCATCAATACAAAATTAAAATCATTTAAATTTCATCACTATAAAAACTAAAATTAAATTAAATTTCATCACTATAAAAACTAAAATTAAATTACCTCAATAGGTAAATACACAATGTTTACATCCACCTCCATACTTGGCAAAGTCTAACGGAACACTGGATGGTCAGAGGATTAGAAAGGGTATGTCTGTGAAAAACGGTTGGTTAGTCAAAAGAGTCGTAATTTGTAGGATGAGCTATTATTATTAAGGGAGGGTTTGTTTCTATAGATGTACAAAGATTCTAAAATTCGGAGTTCTGTAAGGTTATTGGATCTAGTTAAAATTTCAAACTGAGTTTTGTGAAGGGGATGGTCGTTTTCATTACTGTGGTTTCTAATTGCGGATTGTGGAGGGCTACTGAGGGGACGGTTGGTACGGACTGACAAGCCCAAATGTTGAGAAAGGCGCACCTCCAGTCAAGAAACTTTTTTCTCAAATGTGGATTTCTCACTTTGGACATTCTATTGATTATTTCCCACTCAGTCATTTTCATTCTCATTCGCGGTAAAGGCACCAAATGAGACTAGCTAATATTTCCTAACCTAACTTAATTTAACCTAACTTAACCTAACATTAGCCTAACCTAAACATACTTAACCTAAGTTAACCTAACCTGAACCAGAGTGGCAAAGCCGTGGATAAGAATGGGAATGACGATGAGTGAAAATAAACCAATTTTCACTTGTAGATCAAAGATGCGAATGTGAATGACAGTGAGGGGGAAGCAATCCATATTCTATTCGATAAAATTAATGACTGATAAAATACTTTGACCGGACGCACAGCGAGTTCGAAAAGTCCTCTCTGAAACTCCAATGTTATTGTTTTTCTTACCGACAAATATTAGTAAGAAACATAGAGCTTCATGACTAGGGGTGCAACCTCTCCCGATTTGGGCCGGCGTCTCCAAAAATTCAGCCTTGTCTCCGGACTCCAGTCGGAATATGTCAGAATTGTGAAATCTTCGGATTTTCATGCATTTTAGGATCTGTTAGTAGAGTTTATAATGTAAATATTTTTAAGCTAATTTCTGGAATCTTTATATAAATGTCAAGTTTTATTTAAAATTATTTTTGCTTTATTATGTATTTTAATAAACTTCACTACTTTTCAAAAAATATATTTCACTGCCAACTCTACCTGATAGCACATCATGGCGGTAGCCTCTGGGCACTGTTGCCATCCTTTCAATATATCGCTTGCTTTTGCTCTTAGTTAACTATCATTCTATTAGTTATTAAAAAAATTCTTTCGACTGCAGCATTTTAGTAAAAAAAAAATCTGAAGAAAAGACGTAAGAATCTGAAAAGATAAATACTATCTATAAATTTACAGATTAATCTGTAGGTATGGCAACACTGCCTCTGGGAGACCTCAGCTCTGCTTGCACGTGGCAGTTGTGTAATCTGTCAGTAGGTGCGAGTAGTTGAGCAGTGCGCTTGGTGTGTGGAAAGTACTTTTGAGTGCCCTCCTGTTATCTTTGCTACCCATTTCCAGGTAAATATTGATAGTGATAGTGTAACTGTAAATTCACTTACACCCTCTTAACTTTATAGTTAATAAAAAAAGCCCCTGAAAATAACATTAAAATGACTGATCAGGAAGCCAGCCCCAATGAGAAGAGAAAAGACGCCAATTATTTTTGAAAGTTCAACGAGAATTAGCTGCAACAGAATGAGTTTATTGAATAGCTACTGAAGGTAGATGAATCAATTCGGCGGTGTAAAATGTCAAAGTACATTTACTGTTACACATGATAGTGTTAGTTCTGTAAAAAAAAACTTAAATAGTTCAAGGTCATGTAACCCATGTTAAGGAAAGCTCTCTAAACACCACAATTCATAAATTCTTTCCTCAAAAAACATCACCTGATGTACAGTTGTCTGCGTATGTAATGTATGTTCCTTGCCTCACAGGCGACTCCGTACATGTGACAACGCCGCAGCGATAGTCAAGGTACCTCCAACTGGGGGAAGGTGGGGTGGAGGGTGGACAACCAGTCCAGCAACATATAACATTGACATACAGGTAAGGCGCCATTAAAAATTACGTCGCGCTATTTTTGCTAAAACCTGACGCCACCTGAGGTGGGGGAAGTGTTACATAACATCTTAGGGGTGCCTGGTCTAGCGTTACAGAACATTCCTGGGGTATCTGGGATGTTAAGTTTTAGCAAAAATAGCGTTAAGTAATTTTGAACGGCCTCTAATTATAATGTAACGTCGGAGTTCAACGCTGTTCACGATCATATTAATCGTTTATCTTTATGAACACAATGTTTACTAGTCTTATACATTAATAAGGTTCCATTATGATTACTGCAAGTCTATATAAAGAGATACCACAATACAACTTTTGGATCGCTTTAACATATTGCTTCCCAGGAACCTCTCTTTAACATATTGCTTCCCAGTGTATATCACTTTAACATATTTCTTCCCAGTGTTAATCACTTTAACATATTGCTTCCCAATATTTAGGATAAGGAGTACGATAAAAAATGATGGACCACCTGAAGATCCGTCACCCTAGCCTGTTTGAGTTAGCTTATAAGGTTAACTAACGAAAATATCACGACTTAACCTAACCAATCGTTAGGTCAACTGTACGCCCTTGACGATTGGTTAGGTTAGGTCGTGATATTTTCTTTAGTTAGCTTATAAAGCTAACTAAAAAGGGCTGGGGTGACGGATCTTCGGGTGATCCAAAATGTCCGCTTTAATAAAGTAAAGGCATAAAAAGTAAATCACAACATGTTAAAATATTAAATTGAAAGTAAATTTATTAGAATTGTTGCGCTATATGGTCACACAAAGTGACCAACTAACGTTTCTCTTTTTAACATATTGCTTCCCAGTGTTAATTACTTTAACATGTTGCTTCCCAGGAGGGATCACTTTAACATATTGCTTCCCGAATGCTTTGGGAAGCAATATGTTAAAGTGATCCCAACTTTTTTATACTAGTGAATTTGAACCAAAAATAGACATTACACAACCATCCTGCACTCTCCTTCATTCCCCTTCCCCACCCACCAGTCTCGCGTATATTAAATCATTATGTAACAATATTAACAAAGCTGTTTGTAAAGTCCGTGTGCAGGTTTAAACTTTTACTAACTTACGAATCTACACGATTATATATAGAGTATATATGTATTGACATTGAGAGAAAAAAGATTGAGATAGTGAAAGAGAGAGCAAGGTAGAGGGGCAGAGAGAGTTAGTGGGACCTGGCTTATCGATTGTTATACAAAGAACTTGTTGAGAGTTTAGATCTGAATAACTGCAACTGATTATCAAAATCACATAAGAATAATCCACTGTTATACTAGCATAAACATATTTATATATACTTATAAATTCATACAATATTATACTAATGTTTGTGAAATGATGTTAATGTGTCAAACCGTATTATATATATATATATATATATATATGTGTGTGTGTGTGTGTGTGTGTGTGTGTGTGAAGTGTATGTGTATATATGTGAACTCCAAGGGGTATAGGGTAACCTATCCTGGCTGCTGAAGCCCACCCAAAAATATATATATGTATGCGGGTGTGTATGCATGTAAATATGGATAGCCTAACCTAAAATAAAATACAAGAAGGAGGAGAGAGATGAGATCCTTTCACTGCGGTGTCTTGAAGCATTTTAAATTCTTCACTAGCCTTCCTGGGTGGCTTCAGCATCACATACAGTTGGTTTAGAAGGCAGCCAGTCGAATTTGACGTACACATCTATTTCCTTGTACGTACATATAAAAGTGAATTACTATCACTTTGCCTCAAACACACACACACACACACACACTGTATCGTTTATATATATATGTGCCTTTCATGTCCATTAATATTTGTTTATATGGTGTAAATAAAACACAACTGCAACGTTCTGTCAATTTAAAATATATCGAAATATAAAATATGTATATACATTACGTGCAAAATAGTGATAATACACATAATTTATATATATTTAAATAAAAAATATCACAAGCGTAAAGGAGAATTACATTAGACGCAAAACAGGAATAATTGGTGTTATTTAACATATGTATATACAGCCAACACAGAATTCTATATAGAAAATACATAACACATGTTTAAAAAAAAATATATATATATATATATATATATATATACTCGCGGTGGTGTGTGATCTCGGTTTGATACCTCGAGTACAATAAAATACTCCTTTTTGGCTCGTCTGGAATCTCTCAATGTTGAATCCAGACGTGACCACAGAGTGCGCCGACCTTTGTCATCGCTTTTGGAATCCGGGAGCTTTTCTTTAGCCCTCTTTTCGCCCGTCGAGTTTGGATTAATTGAGAGTCAACTTTAATTTTTAGGCACTTTAATTAAATTCAGGTAAGCCGATTACAGGCAAAAGTTTATAAGAGTATGCTTTGCTTTAAGTTCACAAGGTTATATTTGAATGATTCTTAAGTCTAAAAGTGACAATTAAGGTCACGTTGAAATAAATGAATTAAGTTTGCTGGCGTTTCCTTCAGTCAGATCCTCAATTCCGATATTACGATATAAAGCGTATTCCCTATTTGAGGTAAAATGCTCCCTTCACCCAGGGTTTAAATTAAGTTAATTGAAAATGTCTGACGGCCTCCTTCTTGGGCAATCCTTGCCCGTTCTAAGGCCTTCTCAAAGCACAACTAATGACATACGGGGTAACTCGCACCCCGTTACCCGCGGTAAAGATAATTAACGACTTCCTTCCAAGGCTAGCCGTCGTCCGTTCTGAAGTCGCAAGGGTAGCTAATGCATACGAGGTAACTCGCACCCCGTTACCCGCGGAGTCCTAGATAGGACACTCTGAGAAGATAAGTGAATAAGTTTCCCGCTACAGTCTATTCGTTAATCTTCCCTGTTGAGCTCTACCCCAGAATCTGTCCTTGAAAGGCTGGACCCCTCCTTATATACGAAGGAATCCATTCTCACAAGCGTCAGAGAGGTGAGTCACCGTGAGACCAAGAGAATGTGTAGTTCTCAAAGTCAAGGTTCCCATCCTGAAACTCGAGACGGATGCGAGGTGTTTGTCTGGAAGGCAAACATGAGAACAGCGAGCGTATGATGTCGCGAGAGTGCGTCTGAGCGCTTTTGATTAAAATGAATGCCTGTTTTAATATCACATTTCATATTTCGGGCGTGTGCTGGAGGGCTTAGAAGGAATGAAGCAGACTCGAACGTTAGTTAATGAGATAAAGACGGGCGCCTGCTCCTGTAGGATATTTAAGAAGGTGGACGTCTGCTCGTGTATAACATTTAAGAAGGTGCTCGTGTATAACATTCGTCCATCCTTTAAAAAAACAAAATAAAAAACTTAGGGCTTCGCTTTCATCGGAAGATTGGTACCGCTAAAAGTCGTGAAGAACATGCGAATTAGTAATATAAACACTGAAATCACGTCAAAGTTTTATAAATATTCTGTTATAGGGGTAAAACTCCAAAAAGTCGAAATCATCCATAGAAGTGCGAACAGCATCGAAAAATGTGACGTATTTAATTTCGTTTGTATTGTTCCAAAAGTTTGATTAAAAAATCTTGAGTAACAATTGGGGAAGCAAGGTATTTGAAAGATTTTCCTTAGGGAAAGTAATCTGTTATTAAAATGAATTTACTTATGGAAGGATTTTTGTTTTCTTTAAGGCAGACTATATTAAAATGATCTCAGCTTACAGAGGATGTCATTCACGTGACGTCATAAAGAAAATATCTTCGTTTATGAATTACAGCAGCAGACGAAAGCATTTAAATCATCTAATATATTATAAGTGCTTTAGCTACGTTATTTAACGTACGCGGTAAAATAAATCAAAGATAAATGTAAATTCACTTAAAAATTAAAATTCATTAAATAAAATAAGTCAAAATAAGTTAAAATTATAAATAAATCGAAGATAACCATAATATGGATCTTCAATTAATTTAAATTCAAATTCACTTTAAAAATCAAATTTCATTAAATAAAAACAAGAAGAATTAAAAATTTCATTAAATAAAACAAAAAATAAAAATCGAAAATCAATATACTTTAAAATCAAAAGGCGGTGAATACATTTAAAATAGCAATAATACAAAACATCAATAGATTAAGAATAGGAGCTTTCTTTGATATATTCTTCCACGTCATAAAGCGGAGGAACGATAAGCATGCAATTTAAACGTTTACGCAAAATTTTTTAGGTGTATATTTCAGGCACTTTGAAATTTAGGAATTATGGCATATCGTTAGAATCGCGAAACGCTATTTAGATGGGAAAATTGAAAATCATTTATGGGCTTTTAGTTCGAGAAAAATAACTACGCAAAACTTGTTGGGTGAGGTGGCGTGATACGACAGATCTTTATCTGCTATATCTTAATTAAATCAGCAATTGTTGAAATTTTACAAAAGAAGCAATGTATTTAGGATAGAAGAAAGGAATCACTTTAATTAATATTAATATTGTTAGTCAATTTGGAAATGGAAGTCGGGGAATTTGGTTTCCAGGAGGAGTAACTAAAATAGTTATATAGGAGAAATGGTTCTATTAAACGTTTTGCATTCTTTTACCAAATGTTTCCTCTGAATACAATAACAGAGACCAATATATATATCATAAAGATCCTTCTATTAACAACGGAGGTAAGTTGGGTTTTTGGTTTACACATAGAAAATACACATGGAAGTTTATACGCAGAGACGTGAATGTTTATACAGAGAAATAAAATAAAAGAACAATATAAACTCTCTCGGACATGTTCTTAGGCATCCGTTAACATTAGAAGGGGGTATATTACGTTTGCCAAAGTTTGGGGAGATATGGAAAGGGATTATAGGAGCCCGCCGGCTCATAAAAATATTGTATCTCATCAATGAATGTTGAAATACAGAGTTTGCAACACTGCCATAGAATAGCTGTCAAAGACAGGGTCCATGATATGTAACAAGATTTACAATATAAATATAGCTGTGCATTTTACAAAAGAATCGGAGATTGGATTGGGTTATAAAATTTAAAATATAACTTCACATAACTTATGTCTTGAAGAAGGAGAAGCTAATTTCTCATAGTTATTTAGTGTAATTATGATTTTAGGATTTGTTTTGAGTCCGTTAAATAAAAGTTACGGGTAACTAAAGAATTTTAATTTAAATGGTTTTTTAGGGTGAAACACCCTGGAGAAAATTTCGAGCGGCAAGTCCAGCTTCGAAAGCGTTAACCAGGCCGATTAATGATGAATTTGAGAGGTAATGTTCTTAAGAACATCTAAAACTGTTTATGGATTTCACGTAGTGTTTTCCGGAGAGGAATTAGTTTGGTAAAGAAGGTGGGTGTCTACGCTTTTTACGATTATAATTACAATACAAGAGTAGACTTAAGGGATAACTTCTATGAGAGCAATTTCCGTTCTGGTTTATAGAAAACAATTTCTAGGGCATACTGTCTTAAAGAGAGCGTGAATGTTATAACATTTTAAATTTAATAAATTTCAAGGTTATTATAACCATAGTCAAAGGAAAATAGTAGGAAAAGAAATTCATAGTAGTAAGGTAAATAATATTAAGGTGCAAAAAGGACATAAAGAGGTAATTTGCGGTTACCTGGGATATAGAATGTTTTATCAGGATTTTGAAATCCTTTCAAAAATTTGCAATGGGTGTAGGAAATGCTCGCAGGATTGTGAATAGCTACTCACAGTTTTACATATAGCAATAATCTTACCTATAATCAGAGAAAATAAGCCTCTTGATTTGTTTTGAATGGGTTAAAAGGATAATATTTAGTAAATTACAAGAGAAGATAGTTCCTTGGGGAACACCTTCGTCCTATCTTTGTTTGGTAATAAGAAGGAAAGATTTATTTTTATTTAGGGCTAACTTAATTAAACATTCGTAGGGGAAGAGTCATTTTGGAGGTTGATTCGTTTGACGGGAATTAATAAAACGAGTTATGTCCTGTTAGCACGCATAGAGAAGGCAAGAGTTAGAAAATAAACACATAGTCAAAGCAATGTACTATACAATTACATTTTTCAAACAACTGTCTTCGTCTCTCGACGAAAATATTAAGGTATTTAAGATAGTTAGAGGGAATATTAAAATGTATCACAATATTATTTCGTGGTTTACACTATAACACAAGACAAAATTTAACAGTAATATGCACATGAAGTAAAGAGACATAAATTAGTACATTTCCCAGAAGAGATTAGGTCTTGCATCGGGAGACTGTCGGTGTCTCTTTATATTAAGGTTGACACCAGGTGTTTCGCAACACACGACACAATACCCTACATAAATTGCATAAGGAAGAATAGCTGAGGAAAAGAAATACAAAGATTAAGAGTAATATTTCGGTTCATAACGCAATGCTCTTTTAATTTAGGGTTCTCTGCAACATCGAACCCTTCCAAAATAAGGTGAACAACAGTTCAAACAATATGTTTTCCGGGTATTAATGCTTTCAGCAGAACTTTAAAAGGTTTTAGAAAAATTCTAAATTTTCATCACTGAATCATTAATTAAACGTAAAGACACTTGTTATTCGAATTAACACCGGTTCATTCAATATTAACACCAGAACTACCATGAATTCTGTTTACCTAGAAAGACCTTGCGGTCAATTTTGACAGCTAAGCAGGATTTTTTTTACTTATTTTTTATTTATTTTTATTTATTTATTTTTATTATTTATATTCATTTTAATTTATTTTTTATTTTTATTAAAATCATAGCTTTATTTGAAACATTTTACAAAGAGAACATTTATTTGAAACATTTTACAAACAAAACATTTATTTAGAACATAGCTTATTTGAAACATTTTACAAACAGAACACTTATTTGAAACAATTTATCAAAGAGAACATTTATTTGAAGTATTTAACAGGACATTTATTTAGAACATTTTATAAACAGAACATTTATTTGAAATATTTTACGAACATAACATTTATTTGAAACATTTTACAAAGAGAACATTTATTTGAAACATTTTACAACCAAAACATTTATGTAGAACATTCTACATACAATTGGTACACTTGAACAGAACATTTATTTGAAACATTTTACATACAATTCGTGAAACTTACAACAGTGACTTTTTCTTTATGTCCTGAATGAGTGCCACAGCATACCTTGCCGCATGCTCTGCATTTGTACGTGGAATTGTTTCTGCAGGATTCCACCTGACATTGACGGCGTTAGCTCCATTTCATAATAACCTACGGCTGCCTTTGTCTTGCACATTTCAGTTATTAGATCAAGCAGAAACTGTACGCATGAGACTCTGGATCCAGTAACTTCACGGTATACAATCCATGCAGTTATGCAAGCCAAGTCAAGCATATTGAACCAAATCGCCATTGGCCATCGCCTAGATCCAGTTTTGCTGGTGTGGTACCCGGCCATTTGGTCAAGAATATCTACACCTACTTTGCTTGAATTATATCAGGTCATCCCATAAGTAATGTCGTTTTTTAGATAGGAATTTGAAGGACAAAAAAAAGAACTCAACTGAAACTTTTTAATTTAGTATATATTTTCCATCGGAATCAATGACACTCTGCCAACGTCCTACAAGCTTTTCAATGCCATGTTTATAAAATTCAGGCGGTTTTGAGGCAAAAAACGTACAAAGACTGGTGTGCAGGTCATCTAAAGAAGTATACTGTTTCTCGTCAAGATAGCTTTGCAGACTCCTGAAGAGATGATAATCTGAAGGCGCAAGGTCTGGAGAATATGGAGGATGTGGAAGGTTTTCCCACCCAAGCTCCTCAATTGCGTTGTCGTGGTGGAACACGATTCCTTTCCGATTAACCAAAGAAGGTCTCTTTTCTTTAAGTGCAGTGTTCAATCGATCCAGTTGTTGACAGTAGACTTGGGCGGTGATTGTTTGGTTGTGTGGTAAGGTTTCAAAGTGTATTACACCACCTTTATTCCACCAAACACTAAGCAACACCTTCCGAGGGTGAAGATTTGGTTTTGGCTGTAGTGTCGCTGGTTCTCCGGCACAAACCCACTGTCGACGGCGCTTAACATCTAGTACAGTATCCACTTTTCATCACCAGTCACTAAACGGTGCAAAAACAGATCTTGGAGTTCACGGGAATGAAGAGTTGTGCTAATGTTTACCCGCACCCTCAGATTGTCGACCGACAATTCATGTGGCACCCATTTTCCTAACTTAGGCACTTTCCCGGGTTGTTGCAAATGTCGATGGATGGTGGACGGGGATGAATTGAGTTTCTGGGCCAATTTTTCGACAGTTGTTGAACGGTCTTCTTGAAGTGCGGCTAACAGCAGGTCATCATCAAACTCAGCAGGGCATCCAGAGCGTGCTGCATCTGTCGAAACAGCAGTCACCATTCCTAAACTTTTGAAACCATCTTTGACATTTCCTCACATGCAGAATATCGTTGCCATAAACGTCCTGAATGTTTCGCGTTGCTTCAGTAGCACTATTCCCTTTTTTGAACTCGTAAAGCATTATATGCCTGATATGCTCTTCTGATGCCGCCATGATTATGAGGGGTTCACATAAAACAAAACACGTCTTCAATGGTCAAGGTCTGTAAAGTATGTAGCGAAACACGATAGATCTCCTCTTAGATATAACCTTCGGAAAATTTATGCTTAAACCGAGTAGGACTAGTTTAAACTTAATCTATCGTAAAAAACGACATTACTTATGGGATGACCTGATAGTACTGCACTGTCTCTGGTAGCTTTTTGCGGTGAGATGCATCTATTTCAACGGATTTGTGCATTGAACTAAGAAGATAAACATGTTTGGATCTCTTACCTTTATAAATTGTCAGAGTGCAGTCTGATGGTGATTTATATATCGCAGATGAATAAAGTGGCTTTCTTTTCAATATAGCTTCTCCATCAGGAACTTCCCGTCTCTGTCTTCTGATAGTACCAAGAAGAGTTGTTTCTTCAGCTTTGAATTTCTCAGCCAATTGTAAACTGGTAAAAAAAGTTATCCGTGGTTACATGATAACCTTTCTTCAAGTATAGCTTCATGAGTGATAAACAAACATCAGCTGGAAGATCATGTGCAGCAGCATTACGAGTAGGATCTTTACCCAAATATGGTTTTCCATTGCAAAGGTATTTCGACTTTGCGTCCACATGAATCCAAAATTTTACTCCAAATTTATCTGGCTTTGATGCCACGTACTGAATGAATGGACATCGAGACTTGCGTGGAAAGAGTTGTTCGTCAATACTAAGATCAAAGTTTGGTACATAGCACTTTTGGCAGTTCATTATGAAAGACTTCCAAATTTCAGAAATTAGACAAAATTTATCTGCCTGTTTTCTTTCTCTGCGGCTGGCAATATTGTCAAATCTCATGTACTTCATGATCAATTCAAACTTATTCCTACTCATTGTTTAATGAAATGTAGGTGGACCCCAGTCTTGATTCCATTATTGTTTCACGGGTGTGTTCTTTGCAACTAAAACACCACGAGCAATTTGGAGGCCTAAAAACTTTTCCAAATCTTCAAGAAGAATGCTGAAACTTGGGTCGTTTAGTTTCCCATGAATTTCAGTGTAGTTTCGAATTGATCGTAACATAGGTTCATCAATAAGCAGTCGAAATGCACTAAGAGGTCTATTTTCTTCAATACCTCGGTATGCATATGGTGTAGAACCACTTTTTTGCTTGAATACATTTTCAGTAGGAGTTCTGCCTCTCTCTCTTTCACCTGTAATTTTTGGCCATAAGACACCCGCACGAGAAGGCAAAGTGTTGTTCGTGCTACTGAATGGAGCCTCATTTGAAGAATTAAAGGCTCATCTTCCTCCGTCTCATCAGAATCATTCATTTATTCGATAGGACGTATTGCCTCATGCAGTTGATAGACGGCATCGTCTTCTTCATCCATTGAATCATCTGAGGCAAGTTCTTCCTGAAGAAGACGCAGAGCTTCTTCAATCTCAATTCCTTTATTTCTATAACACTGCCATTTTATCTGTAAAATGAACAATATATATACAGTGCCCGCGAAAAGTATCCGATCACCCTTGAAATTTGTATTTTTTACATAAAAAACAATGTTTAAATGTATACTAACCTTATATTAGTATTTTGTCATCTGTCCTTTGGTTTGGATGACTTGTTCTAGACGTTTTGGCATGGATTTAATCAAGTTTTGACAAACTTCCACTGATATTTCCTTGCACCATACCTTTTTGATGGCCTCTTGTAATTTTTCGACTGAGCCAGTGTCGTGGCATTCAACCTTATTTTTTTTATTAGCCACAGATTTTCTATCGGATTGAGATCTGGACTATTACCAGGCCAATCCAAAATATCAAATTTATTGTCAGTAATCCATTTTGTCACTATTTTGGCCCTGTGACATGGTGCACCATCATGCATGTATGTTTTTGTCCTTTGGATTGCCATTGCCATTGGAAGTTTATCCTGTAGCATTGCTAAATACCGTGCACCATTCATAGTTGTGTTCTTCGGAAGAAAATATAAGTTTCCACGCCCATAGTAACCGAAACAACCCCAAACCATCACACTTGGAGGGTGTTTCATTGTCTTTAGGGTGTATTTAGGGTCCATCCTATTTGAGCCAATAGGCCGGCGAACCTTTTTTGGACAACTGAATGTCAAAAATGTCGACTCATCGCTAAATAAAACCTTCTTCCAGTCATCAACAGTCCAATGAATGTATTTTTTACAAAATGCGACACGTTTTTTACGCATTTTTTCATTAATGAACGGTTTCTTAGCAGCATGGCGAGATGGTAATCCGAGTTCTTTTTGGAGCCGCTCCTGGATAGTTCGTTCAGAAACACCAGATAACAAATTATTCATATTAAATTTTATTTCTTTCGCAGTTATTGTTGGGTTTTTCAATACTAAACGTTTCATAAGTTTGTCTGTTCGCGAATTTGTTTTTCTCGGTCTGCCAGATCGTTTTTTAGGGACTGGCGTGGTTAGGCCACCATTGTTCTTAGCCCGTGAAACCCATAAATTAACGGTACTTTGGGATATGTTTAATTCCTTAGCTATCTGTCTCTGTGATTTCCCACATGCATGCAAAGCAACAATAGCACCTCGACAATCACTCTTAAGTTGTTTTTTAGCACACATTATATAAATTTTATTTACACCACTTTCTGTAAAAAAAAAAAAAATATCAAGAAATTTACACAAACAGTGAAATCTGACAAATTTGAGACACAGCCACCCGCAACGAAGGCTACCAGAACACTAATTTGAGAATGCGTTGGATAGCTCTCATATCAGCGAGCAACCTCAAAGTTACCAGATGTCGCTAGAACAAATAGAAAGTGAATTACGTGTCTCTGAATATCAACGGAAAATATTGTATTTTCTTGAGTGATCGGATACTTTTCGCGGGCACTGTATATATATATATATATATATATATATATATATATAATTATATATATATATATATATATATATATATATATATATATATTATATATATATATATATATATATATATAACGTAAAGAACGACGCTTGTATAGGAGATATTCCGCGCAAGACGAGTATGTAGAAGAATTACGGCATTTGGAAGGGTGAGGTCCATGGTGTAATGGTATCGCGTCTGACCGGGAATCGGAAGATCCCGGGTTCGATTCCCAGGTGGTTACCTCATTTTTTCATTTGTTCCGTTCTCTCTCTCTCGTCTTGCGCGGAATATCTCCTATATAAGCGTCGTTCTTTACGTTATTTATACTGCGTGTTCTTTCGCAGTTGTATATATATATATATATTTAATATATATACATTATAACTGCAAACACGCAGTATAATTAACGTAAAGAACGACGCTTTGTATAGGAGACTTATCCGCGGAAGATGAGAGCGAAAGAACGAAACAATTGAAAAAATGAGGTACCCACCCGGGAATCGAACCCGGGATCTTCCGATTGCCGGTCAGACATGATAACCACTACACCATAGGCCTCACCCAAACAAATGCTCGTAATTCCTCTACATACGCGCAGAAGATCCGGGGTTCGATTCCCGGGTGGGTACCTCATTTTTTCAATTGTTTCGTTCTGTCGCTCTCATCTTGCGCGGATAAGTCTCCTATAGAAAGCGTCGTTCTTTACGTTATTTATATATATATATATATATATATATATATATATTATAGTAACACTATCGGCAGACTCAAACAAATGTCACGACAGATTCATCAATCAAGCACTCACTTCCTTTCATGATGCTGGGAAAAGGCACACTGACGTCAAATTTGAGTGGCTTCAGGCTGACAAGCAAACTAATACAGTGTTGTCATATCTCAAGTATTTTCTAGAATGTTCAAAACTAAGATGCCACATCTCAATTATCTTCTAGAATGTTCCAAAGGAATAGGGGAAAGAAACTGAATGAAAGGTCATTTTTGTACGTGTGATCCTTATAGGTAGTAACCTACAAAATCTCTTGGAAATAAAAAAAAAGAAAAATCAAATATATTATAATAATGGCAGAAATTTATGAAAAGTCATAAAAGGTCAGACTGCTACCTTTTCTGTAGTTAATGTACCACACACTTAAAAACTAATAGCGGTAAAAAATGACCGCTTAGTACTTATAGGTAGTAACCTACAAAATCTCTTGGAAATAAAAAAAAGAAAAATCAAATATGGTATAATAATGGCAGAAATTTATGAAAAACTAATAGCGGTCAAAAATGACGCTTAGTACTTACAGGTAGTAACCTACAAAATCTCTTGGAAATAAAAAAAAAAAATCAAATATGGTATATTAATGGCAGAAATTTATGAAAAGTCACAAAAAGTCAGACCGCTACCTTTTCTGTAGTTAATGTATCACACTTAAAAACTAATAGCGGTTAAAAATGACCGCTTAGTACTTCTAGTGTTAATTCCTCCTCCCGTTATGCGGGTTGGTGTATTTTTTACGGGGGACTTAAATTTTATTTTTCTCAACGAAAGCGGCGCGTTACATTACACCGAGTAATTTTATACTAAAAGTTCAGCGTGTTACATTACACCGAGTAATTTTATACTAAAAGTTTTTCTGTAACAGAATATTGCACAATGTTTTCCGATAATAAGAAGCGTTATATTTAGAATTCTCAATTTCATAATGATGAACACAGAGAGTTTAGTCCTTAGGGATAAAGTGCATTTATAAATACACCTAAGTTAAAAACATCGCTTATCATAAATTATTACGTCATATCCCTGCCTACTTACGGAAAGCTTATATTTCAAAGGATTCCAATCTCCATGAGAGCCAGATTTTGAGGCAACTCTCCTGATCTGATTGCTTGAACAATACGATAAGCGTAAGATTGATCCGTGCTGAGGTCTTTGATAACTTCTTCAGACAACACTGGAAGGGGAGGGCCTACTTCGACCTTTGGAAATTTTGTATTTATTTCTAATTCCGTTGCTTCATCTAGCATGTTGCCAAGGGGGTCTGACCACTTGTTGTTGCTCTTTGTAGGACCATCAAGTTCCTGGATGAGACGACGAAGAGGTAGTTCCCCTGTGCGCAAATCACATACAATCCAAACAAGCCTTCTTCCAAGTTTTTCTCTAAATGCGTCATAACACCACCCTGCCATCCAGTGTTCACCGCAGTTGAGTCTCCACCAACGGCCTGCAGTGAACTGTCAAGTCTTCTTTCTTGAAGCCAACATATTATTTGATCAGCAATTGCCTCTGCATGTTTCTTGCCTTCTACTTCTGCTTCAGGAACAAAGTGAAACAAATAGCGGCCACCAGGTTCGGAACACACAGAGTAGTGTTCTTCTTTGATGAGACCGTGAAACTTTCTGTCCATTCCCTCTACCTCTAGGAGAACTTTTGTGTCATCTCTTTTTCCATCAAACAAAAGGCAAGAGAGACCTTCCTCCTCCAAATCTTTTTCATGCTGATCAGATATTTCCTTCATTATTTTTTCTTGTGCTCTTCTTATCTTATTATGATCTATCACTAAGGATGTATCCTCTCGGCTGATGAGGCCTGCATCTATCCAAGCGGCAGTGGCAATCTCTGCAGTCTCTCGTATCCCGGTATGGTGGCGAATACTGGCAAGGGCAATGTTTGAGATGTCTTTAGTGTTGTATTTCATTCTCTTCGGCGAAGGTTCAGATGGCATTTTGGAGCTATCATCTGATGTTGCTTCTTTCTGTTCATCTGAAGAGCTTTCAAAGAAGTGAGAAACTTCTTGATAGAGCTCTTCATCTCTTTGGGTGGCTTCTTCACTCTTCTTTTTCTTCCTTTCTTCCCCCTCTCGGATTTTCTCTTTTTTCTTAACAATAACAATCTGTTTTTTGTTTTCTGAATAATCAGCCGAACCAATCTTCATACTTCCTTGGCCTCCTGCCTTTGTTCTCTGCGCCTTTATGAAAGCCAGCTCCAAAACAGGGATCTTCTTCTCACGAGGATAGCGACAATCAATGTGAGGGTGAGGTTCTCTTCTGCATGAGGGAGAACAATTGGCTTCAGAACAACTCTATGGGACACTGGCAGTTAAAAATGTCAAGAAGAGTATCAAGTGTGTGCAGAAATTTATTTTTCTTTGCTAGTTTTCCTTTACCAAGTGATGTCTCAACTGCTTTGTGCCACAGCTTTGTTAATTTTAGCTCAATAGTTCTATACTGATTGAGTACAGGTGGTTTGAATAACACATTAGCTTTTTTCCACTGATGCAGAAGAGGGGGAATCATGTCCCTTATGAGCTCATTCTCTGTGTAGTTCCTTCTATCCTTTGTATTTTGTTCACGAAGCTGTAACCCTAGTCTCAGCATGTCTCGCACTGTTGGTACTTCTGATACGGGAAGCTCCTTGCCTATACCGACTAACAGGCTCAAGTGGCATGACGACTGACCTCTTGTCTTCAATTTTGGCATCTTAGGAATATCTGAAAAGAAAGAAAAACATTTAAGTATTTTATATCAAATACGATGTTTCAAAGTTTTGTCATTCGATGTTCTAAAATTCAATAAAAAAATATTTCATGGGATTACAACATAATTAGACAGAAGAATATGATAATAATAAATAATTGTAAAAATCAATAATCCATACTTACAGTTAAACTGTAGTATTCGTCTAGTAGAATAACTATGAAGTAGGTACAAGAGCAATAACAGCAAACCACCGTCTATGACATCTAAGAGGCAACTGAAGACTGAGAGTGAGGGACAGTTCTATTCATGCTGCGACTTGTACATTGTACAACAACTATATGACCTTGAAAACACTCCATATGCGATCAGTGGGATAATTCTGTGACAGATGAATAGTTAATCAATTTGTCCTATTATTTAGTAAAAGAGTCAATTTCTGAAACTTTAAGGTAAAATTGATGTAGGTAAGGGTTATTTTATTTCATTTTGGTTGGCCAATTTCAAGTTTTGACATGAAAAGACACTATATTTTCACTACCAAAATTGATTTGAAAAAAGTTGACAAAATTGACACCCTAATATGCATTGAAGTTAGGGCGCCTAGTATTAGCTTTAATTTCTTTGTCGTTCATAGACCTCCCGTTCAACTCCTCGATACCGATACTAGATTTGACACACTTCTTAGTAACATTATTAATAATCGGAATAGCATAGTTGTCGGAGACTTCAACTGCCCTAACGTTAAATACGAGACTTTTACTGGTAATGATGAAGGTTTGAAACTGATTGAGTTCATGGAAGCTAATTTTTTACGACAGATGTTTAGCGAACCAACGCGCGGTTACAATATTTTAGACGTGGCGATGACGAACGACGAAAATATAGTCGAAGGTTTGGAAGTAGGTGAGAGTTTGGGATGTAGTGATCACCAAATTATTAGGTTTAAGCTATTCATAGAAAACAGTAAGGATAGTAACGTAATAGAAGTCCCTGATTTTCGTAGGGATAATTTTGATAGTTTTGTGGACAGGATGAGAGTAGGGGACTGGGATAATTTACTTATGGGTAATGACGCAAATTTTCATTGGGAGGCGTTGAAAGAAAGTTTGGAGCAAGTGTATTAAGTCCCCCTGATGTAAAAAGGGACAAACTACACTAGGTCAAATTTGGGGAACGTAACTACACTAGCTCAAAGTTGGGGAATGTAAACTACACTAGGATCTTTAGGAGATATTTTTTAAATGAATCTATCAAACAAAACGTTGAAAGTAACGAAAATATTAGGACTTAACCTAACCAATCGTTAATATATATATATATATATATATATATATATATATATATATATATATATATATATATATATGTTTGCGACATGCGATGTATCTGTAGCCATTTCAGTTCTGTTATACTTTATTAGGTGCGTATTATCCAAATTCACAGTCTCCATGACCTCTTTATCGGAAGCGTTGGTGTAATCCCACACCTCATTATAACTTTGGGCTAGATGGACGTTCCCCTTGTCTGTATTTTCGGCAAATTTCCCCCAAAGACTATTTAGGCACAACTTTGCACTAAAGCGCTTGCCATGGTTCTTCGCACTTTGGTCCCGTTCAAGCTGTATCCTTCACGATCACGGTAGCATTGAATATAACTCGATTTTTAACTTTCTGTCTCAACTCCTCGCGGGTATCCTGATGCTTCTACCTTATCCTTCAAAAAAGTATTTATGTATGGTGTGAAAAGGTTAGGGAGCTTCTAAAACCTCCACACCTCATATATCTTCAATATTCTGTAACGGGGACGAATGGCTACAGACAGCTTAGGACTTGTATATACGCCTCTGATCTTCATCTAGTTGATTGTGTGATTACAGGACCCATTGTTCTCCTCTGCGTACTTCAAACACAGAGGGAACATGAGTTTGTGATCTTAATGACGGGAAAGATTGGCATCCATAATTCGCGAGGGGGAGGGGGAGAGCACATCTACGAAAGAAAGTCCGAAATAGTTATCGTTCAAATTAGCTGAGAACTCTTCGATGAAAAGCAGGGCGGGACCATCCGCAGGTGGAAAGTATAGTTTAATGGGGTTTGTGCCCCCACCAAACAAACTATCGCCGCATTTGAGAGCATCCAACACCATTGAACGCTTGATGGTATTTATTTCTTGGCGGTACTGTCCATCTATCTCAATCCGTGCATCGTATTCGTGCTCCCACAAAACCTTGTGAGTGAACTGTGAGCTTATAAGTCCATGCGGGTCCATGCGAGACTGTCGGCAGGAGATCTACCATGAGTATCTACTACGATTCCACACTCAAGACGTTGGCATCCATGCCACCAGCAACCGTTTAAGGAGTACGCCGCTTTCTCACGAGCGGCGCGGTCTTCGCTTAGATCGTCCACCCAGAAAACACGACCAGTGATCTTTATGCCCACTTCCACCATGTTGCGAGCAAGTTTTATGTATACTCCGATCTGTTGTTGTAGGTGTATGTTCATTAAAACTGTTGTAGTAGCGATCAAAATCTTCACGTTGACTATCACTCATGTTGTCATAATGAAAGTAATGTTTGGGGGGTGGCATTCCTACGTAATTTAAAGTATCACCAGTGAGGAAAGTGTAAGGGAAATACCCTTTTGAAACTTCGGCGGCTACGCCTATCACCTTGTAGCTTGGCTAATTTACAAGGTGTGAATAGCAAAGTGTATTTAAACTGAACTTTACCTCTTATTTGCATCTGTATAAGCTTGTTTCCACTTTTCAAGGGATCGCCTGTAAATATCTCTGATGATTCGTATTGAAGCAACTCCTTATAAAGGAATTGTCTATAAAATGTTTTGGCGTTATGGGCATGAATATCCAGAGTACTTTTTTTTAACTTGTCCGCTAATTTGACAATATAGGACACAAAGAGTTTCACGGGGGTGTCGTGTGCACTCGTTTTAAAAACGTTTGTTTGTTTACCAGATTTGTGACAGTCATCACACTCGACGTTCATGCACTCGTCGCAGATAGTCTGGCTTACAAGTAGATTTGGGATAACCGCTTTGGTTTCAGCATCCGTGTATGTCTCTGTATCGTAGTATACAGTTATACAAGGTTTATTTTTAGGTTTGGCGTCTTTCATTTAACGTACATGCTTTACACCATCTGCCATATATTTTTCATGGCATGTATGATAGAACAGTGAATTTCATCACATTTTTGTGTGAATTTCCCCCAATTATTCATCATATGAAACATATCATATTCACAGATTCTCATTTTCCTGCACGTACCATTTGATTTATGGAATTCAAAACAATTATTATTGAAAAACGTGCGTCTACACACATGACAGTCCCTCTTCTCAGCTTCAACTACACGACTTTCACATGCGGAGCTTTTACACTGCTCGAATCCCATGTGAAAGTCCTTACAATGTTTCATTATGTCATCCTCAAACTCGAGGCAACCCTTACACAAATTGTGGTGCCTGCCATATTTTCGACTTTTATCATAACTTACGTAAAGAGCCCTTATATTGCGGATGGGGAGATACGTTGTCCCTGACAGCCCTAAAATAAGTAGAGGTCTTGTACGTTTTCTCACACAGCTTTTAGAAACATACACAGTCCTACGACGATCATCCATTCCAAATACAACTATACGAACATTCATTTCCTGTTCTACCCTTCTCAACTCTTCAGGCCCAATATTACAGTCAAACTCGATCTTCCAGTCTGCGGCCAGTTTACGTTCACGCTGCCCTACCGTCGGCAACCAGATTTGTCTGGCCACTGTATTTAGTACAGTAAACATATGAGCCAAGACTATTGCTATGAAGCGGCAACCACGCTCTGAGTTTATATGCTGTCTTTAAATAGAGTGAGAATTGAAGTTAAGCGTATAAGATGTAGAAGTATGTCCCGCAACACGGAAAATGTGGATTATATCATTCGTAAAGTTCTCAATGTTGAATGCAGTGATGCTTTGAGGGGCATTCTTTATACGACCCAAACTGTAATCTACATCTACAGCAGCCAAACTCCTGTAGGTTATTACTACCCAAAAATCATCTCCATCTCCGTCATCTGACCCGAAACCGAGGGACAGTCGCGTCCTGACTTCACCTCCCTCACTGCTCTGAAGGGCAAACTCCTCAATACGTTCAACTACACGCCGTAGTCCGTGTTCAACACCGTTGCTATACATGGTTCGATGGTTGACCCTGACTACGTACCGGATTCTAGTCAGGGCTGGGGTGGGGGTGGCGATTCGTACTAGCTCGACTGTTATGCTACTGTAGGGTGTCCCAATTTTTTTCTTAAGACGACCTGACCACTCGTATCATGCCCGGATGTGGTTTGGGCTAAAGCATTGGCTGTGTGATTTTCAACTCGATCAGATGATATTTAGAGGTCCCGACGTTTGATGACTTTTTTTGGTTTTCAGAATTGATCATTATGGCTTTGACAAGATCAAACATCAAGTTGTGGCTTCTTGAGAGGTCTCCGATTGCAGAGCTGGCTAAATCTCGATTACCAAGTAATATGGACGTGTTGCTCCTTTTCTTCTACCATCACCGCGACCAAAAGAAGACAGATTCCAACAGTGTCAAGGCTGTAATATCGGCTGTATTAGAAATCTGGGCTAGAGCTAACTCGAATCTGGCAACAACCTCCGTTCATGCCTCGACTAAACTGAAAGCTTTGGTTCAGAAGTATCGAAATTTGCATAAAAACAAGAACAAGACTGGAATGACTTACAATATGCAGCGGGATGTATTCTTGGCTGATATGGAGGATATTTTTGATGTCGCCCGCTCAGACGTTCTGGATCGGGGAGATATCCCTCTTGAAGACAAGGAATTCCTCATTTCCCAAAGGGCAGATCAACATACGAGTTACATGGGAGGTGAAGATAGAAAATATAATGCAGCCACAATGAAAAGACAGGAAAGGGAAAGAGCTCTTGAGCGGGCACACCGGCGTCAAACGGAGGAGGCTCTAGCTGTAGGAGTCACAGAAGAGGCTACCGACAGCAGTTCTAGCACATCTTTAGCTGACAGTGGAAACGAAGCCGTCACTTGTGGACTTAAACCTTCGAAAGCTCCCAAACATGACAGACTAAAAGAAAGTCTGAGTGATCTTGACCTGGCAGCAACTTGGGATCGCGACGGCCTTTCTGTTCGACAGGCAACAACAGCGTTTGCTGCGACTGCAAAATCCCTAGCTCTCGGTCCTGACAGTGTTCCATCAAAGAGCACGGTTCACCGCTTCCGACAAAAGGCCCGTACAATGATAGTGACCAATGTTATTGGCCACCTCGAGCAGCTTCCACCTCGACTGCAGATCCACTGGGACACAAAGATACTCACTGACATCGAACAGGAGGGTAAGTCAATCGATCGGATTGCTGTTGTGGTGACTGGGGATGGTGTGGAAGAGCTATTAGGAGCACCGAAAATAATAGACGGCACAGGACAGCAAATGGCAAGCGCAGTCCATCAAGCGCTCACCCTAGTCGGAATTGAGGACAAGATCATAGGCATGGTGTTTGACACGACGGCATCAAACACAGGGATAGTGCAAGGTGCGTGTGCGCGTTTGGAAGCGGCATTTGGAAGATCTCTTTTATGGTTTGCTTGCCGTCATCACGTTCACGAAGTGATTCTCAAGGATGTCTTCGTCGTGTGCCTAGGAACACCACCAAGTCCTCAAATCTCACTTTTCAGGAGATTCAAGGAGGCCTGGCCATCAATGAACCACTCTCAGTTGGATGCATTTGACAAAGACGAGGTGGCTAAAGCCTTCATAAATGACAATGCTTGCCTTTCACAAATGCGACTTGAGGTAATAGACTATCTCCGCGATGCCCTAAGAAGTGGTAATCATCCTCGAGAGGATTATGAAGAACTTCTTCGACTGAGCCTCTTGTACCTCGGAGACGACGTAGGACGTTACAAGCTTCGGCCTCCAGGGGCTTACCATCAGGCCAGATGGATGGCCAAAGGTATTTACTGCCTGAAAATAGCATTACTGCAGTCCCAGTTCTCCGAACTTCGTCTCCAAAAACTGCAAGGGGTTCGCCGTATGGCTCTCTTCGTGAGCCTTGTATACGTGCGTCACTGGCACGAGGCTCCCATCGCCATCAAATCTCCCAAAAATGACGTTAGGCTGTGCAATCTTCTTGTAGGTTACCCTGACAAGGACGTTGGAAACACAGCTTACCGGGCTGTGCTCCGTCATCTGTGGTATATCTCGGAGGACTTAATCTGTCTTGCACTGTTTGATGACAGAGTTGACGACAATGAAAAGCGTAACATGACGGCTAACCTGAAAAAGCGCCCTGGGAAAGGACTCAAACGGGTCCAAGGCAAGGGACTGCAAGTGGATGGCCGTTTAAGTCCGTGGGTGACGAGTCGATCCACCACACTCTTCCAGTTTCTCCAAGTTGAGCCCACGTTCCTCACCAAAGACCCTGAAACATGGCCTACTGACGAAAACTACAGTCTGGCAAAGAGCCGAGCTGCAGAACTGATGGTGGTCAATGATGCAGCAGAGCGAGGCATCGCCCTCATTGATAAATACACAAGCAAACCTCTGTGCCGTGATGAAGAAGACCTCCAGTTCCTCTTTCGAACTGTCCACTCACACCGACGGAATGTGAACCGGAAGGGAACAAAAACGGATCTCATGAAACACGTGTTTAGTTAAAATGCATAAATGTGATGCTTTAAAATTGTTGTTTGTGTGTTAAGATTAAAATACATGTTTATTTTGTATAATCATCTTTGTGATGTAACTTTTGAGAGAAATATTTCAGTTCATTTGCCTTTCAGTTAAGATGAGAAATAAAGTGTTCAAAGTTCGGGACCTTTACATTTCCTTCGATCTCTCTGAAATTTTACAGGAAGACTTCTAATGGGAAACATCAAACGAGCGCAACACGAGCGGATTTGTATCCTGAAAAAACATTTGGCCCCCTATGAGTTTGGGACACCCTAATGCTACTGTCTACAAAATGAAATGATGCCCTGGAGGGCACGGGTGTTATTGAATAGGAATATGGGGGCACAGTTTTATTTTTAGAAGAAACTACTGTTGGGGTTGTGTCGTAACACGTACAGGGTTTGGGGTCTATAACTGTGTGTCTAACAACCGACCTACCTCTGGCGCACTTTACACCTGACGTGGAAGACGATTCAGAAATGTCGTCATGCACACGCTTTCTTATCGAATTGTCGCGTGGGATTGCTATAGTTGGCTTTGCTTGGGGTTCAAGGGTGGGGGTGCAGTCTGTAGACTCAACAACAACTACAATGTCATCGGTATCACCAGCAATGTCTATAGTGGGGCCATGTTGCTGGCACAGTACCTCATCCTCGTCATCATTCACGGTTCTGGAGAAGAAGAAAAACAAGACTGTAAAATATAAGCAGCATCACTTAAAATTTTATTATATTTTGTAAATGTTCCACTTAAGAGTGTGACGTGTTAGAGATGGATTCTGTAGAAAAATTCAGGTGCACGAGCCCCTCCCCATGCATTATATCAGGGCCCACAGGATGTGGCAAAACTGTGTTTATGCTTAAAATCATTAAAAATAAAGGGGAGATGTTCTTAAATTTTGTGCATAAAGTCATGTGGTGCTATTCGACATACCAACCCATATTCAACGAGTACCAAGATGATATCTTGTTTCACAAAGGTGTTTATGATGTTAGTTCGATAAAGGGTAATGAGCACACGGTTATTGTAATTGATGATCTCATGCTAGAAATGGATAAAACGTTTGCCGAAACATTTACAATGTTCTCACACCATCTTAACATCAGCGTATTCTTCATCAAGCGTATTCTTCATCAATCAGAATCTATTTTTCAAAAATAGATACATCAGCGATGTGTCGTTAAATACACAATATCTAGTCATATTCGCACAACGTAGAGATGTGTCACAAATTGGTATTAGCCAATCGAATGTTCCCGAATCAGCGTAAGAGGTTTTTGGAAGTTTATAAAGAAGCTACAAGCCAACGTTACAGATATTTGGTTTGTGACCTTCACCTGAGAAACACGTTTAGGGTGTTCTAAGAACGAATGTACTCCCAAAAGAGCCTAAAACAGTGTATATCCCAAAATGACAAAGAGGTTAAAGAAATACCACGAATTAATAAAAATCTATCATCGGCTGCCACGGGCACTCCAACAGCTGCTTGTTAAAAATATTGACTCAGGATTTTTAAAATGCATCTGTGAAATCTGTCTTAACGTTATAAAATGTAATGTACCAATGAAACCCTCTCAGAAGTCTCCCCTACGTCGTCACAAGAACATAATACACGCACTCGCTCGTAAAAGTCAAACTGTAGGGAAGAAAAACCGAATTATTGTACAAAAAGGGGACTCATTCCAACCCATCTTATTTTCAGTTTTGGGGAATTTACTGACTAGTTTAATATAATGAAGAAAGTAGTTATGATTCTACATGAGGTGGATGCTTCACTACAAAGCACAAAGAGTCTAGATACGGTTCTAGAACCCCGTAAAAGCAGGTTTAAAAGAATGGAAAGCGAATTGTTAGACCTATTAAAGAGTGAAAAGTCTTCTGATGAGAAAAGAATCTTATACCAAGAAGCTCTAGAAATTTCTTCATAAGTACGAAAATTATAAGAAACCGGTGGAGTTTCCAGTAGTTATCAAACATAGGGACGATCCGGACCATGGCGAACCTGAATAAGTACAGAACAACGGCGCGAGTCCGCAATATCTCGAGCATATATTAAAAACAGTCTCCCACATACATTGAGGAATATATGCTTAAGTCTTTATAATCTGTTGAGCGAGGATCCCATTATACAATGGTCCGATACAGGTGAGGTTGTTGTTGAAGGGTCAAAGGTACAGGGGTCGAACATCATTGACATCGTATATGATTTGGTAAGAAAGTGGGATAGACCCTCACCAGGAGGATGGGAGCATATTAAAGCTACACTACAGCAATTAAACATCCCAAAAACACTGATAGGGAATCTGAACAAGTTAAAAGAATTGTGAAAATCCAGCCTTCTACGGGGGTATTAATAGGCTGTACAGAGGTGTTTATAATGAGGGAATAAGGAAAAAAGATGTTGAGAGGTTTTTGCGGGAGCAGGAAGCTTATACACTTCATAAGCCGGTGAGAATTTTTAAAATGGCCAAGACATTAGCAGCCTCGATTGATTCTATTTGGCAGGCAGATTTAACAGACATGCAGAGATATTCAGTGTATAATGGAGGCTACCGCTACATCCTATTCGTAATAGATGTATTCTCTAGATATATGTGGCTAATTCCAGTGAAAAATAAATAGCCTGAAACAGTTGCTAAACCCACCAAAGCGTTGATATTGAAAGGAAACAGTATTCCTGGGTATTTTTGTATGGACATGTTGGCTGAGTTTAATATCAGTTATTACACTAGCAATTCTACACATGAGGCATCTTTAACTGAAAGAGTGCAAAGTACCATAAAGGAGCGTATGCATCGCTATTTCAGACATAAAAACACATACAGATATATAGACATTCTGGGGGCGCTGGCTTCATCCTACAACCGTTTACACCACCGAGCGATAGATACATCACTTTGCGAAATTTTAGAATGAGGTACGCACACAGAACGTGAGTGAGAAAAGATATTCGAAGAGGGCCACCACGCTCTGTGCGTTTCTAAATCAATGATTTTCTAAGGCTGTCGCGTTCGGGGAATAAATTCGCGAAGGAGTTTCAGCACGTTTGGACACGTGAGATTTTTAAAGTGAGGTCTATGAGACCTAAAGACGAGGTGATACTGTATTAAGTTGAAGATTTGAATGGGGAAGAAATTGCAGGGGGCTTTTATGGCGAGGAGCTGCAGAAAGAGATTTAATTTAGGAAAAAATTTAGGAGCAAAGGTTCAGGAAAGAGAAAAATCTACCTGGTAAAATGGCTAGGGTACCCAGAAGGATTCAACACCTATGAAAAAGCTGATGCAATAATGAAGCTTAAATTGTATACAACATGGCGCCTAACCACTTCTTCGTCACACTCCCGTCCTCTTCTTCTCTGTCTGTACATCCTAACAATATCCTGACCAACTTTATAACAGAACTCCATGGGCCCATTGAAATGGGTCGTGAGTCATATGAGATTAGAATATGCGAATTTCAATTGGCCACCAAGTTTTTAAGTATTGACAAGAAAGAACCTGTTTTTATGGTTCTTAGAAACCGTGATGAGTGTGAAAAGGCCGGAGTAACTCGAGACGATACCATTCGTTCCGCCTGGAGTGGGGAGGCACAGTACTACACAAGAGAAGTAACACTAGGACCGGATCATTATGACACAACCGAAGATGCTGTGAGAGGCTTAAATGGTAGTTTAAAAAGTTCAAATCTTACGTCTGATTTAGTTTACGAAATCGTAAAGATACTTCGGTACATACGTTGACTCTAAAATCGAAGGCTAACAGAAATATTAAAGAAAAAGCACTGTTCAAAATTATAACCGAGGGCAGATATGGGGCAGTATTCCAAAGAGATACTTTTCCGCGCGCCTCTAATACTTTTCCGCGCGCCTCTAATATCCGCAAATGGCTAACAGTTCCTTCAGGTTTATCATCGAAGCAGATACAAAATGTTGCTCTTGGAGTTCTACATACCTAAAAGAATATTAATTGGAATGCAGGAACACGCTTCTGTGAATGGCAAATACAAAAAATCGGCGTTTAAATTCGAAAATTTCGGCCTTAAAAATATGACTCTGTATGTCAATGGGGTGGCTTTAGGTGGGACATTGGAAACGAGTTATTCTACAGATGACGTGTTTTCACTTTGCTCGAGGCCGTATACCAATCTTGCGCATAGTGTCGGCGCTTTCGAAGGTTTAGGGACCTGCGTAACGCAGAATAAATTCGTCCAGAGTTCGAACCTGTACCCGTTTGACCTCTCACCAGATTTATGTGGGAGTATAAACACACACATAAGTCCCCAACAGAGCGGAAACATCTCAGTCAGATTAGTGTCTGAAAAACCTCTAGTCGCACCTATTGGCGTAGTAGTTTACCTCAAATCGCAAGCTCTAATTAAAGTTGACAGGTTTAGGGGTGTAGTTATTGACTACACCCCTAAACCTGTCAACTTTAATTAGAGCTTGCGATTTGCGGGGAGGGGAGAAGATGAAGAGGGGAGAGGAAAGATCACTGACTGAGTCTATGATGAAGTATCGCGTTACTGACACTTATTTGTATCGTATCTTTCGATACGATACAAATAATAAAAAATATATCGCGATACGATACAAGATAGAGAAAATGCATCGCGATACGATACAAGATAAAGAAGATGTATCCAGGTATCGCGATACTACGCCACCCTGGTAGTCACAGACTTGTGAAAATGGACACGGTTACACTCCAGAGAGTGATGAAGAGTGATCGATTCACACGCTCCAAATTTATCGGCGTTTTTGCAAAGAATGAAACGTTGAAACTCCCAACCACGAGAGACTGCGGCGCACTTATTTTGAATACGGATGTTAGCGATGGTCAAGGGATCCACATGGATAGCTGTTTATTTTAAAAATAGGGAACGAATGTACTACTTTAATTCACTGGGCGGACATCCATGGAATGATGCTATTATTGTAAAATTTCTCGGAAAACTTCAAATTCGGCAAATAGTGTGTAATCCTTACCGGTTCTAGAGCTGATACAGCAATGTCTCTGGTATGTACTGTTTGTGTTTTCTCATGCATCTGGCTCGTGGAGGGAGATTCACAGATTTTCTGCAATTATTTGATCTGTGTAACACTTAGCGGAATGAAAAAATTTGTGTGTAGGGTAGTAAAAAAAGGTTCCCGTTTATAGTCACTCGATGTGTTATGTGAAGTTTTATGTGTATATATAATTGTAACGTCATCAGTTAATTATTTGAAATTGTAACAAATGTGCTCCGTTCGCAGTATGGCTTTTAGTAATACGGTATATTGAATAAATTTAAAAAGGTATCCCTAATGATGATTTGTGTACGCTTAATGATGGGAATTATGTTCTGGAACTTATCTAAAAGGTATTAACTGCTAAATCTGTAATTAATTTATAAAATATATCCCTAATAATAAGAATTTGTGCAACGTTTAAGGACGTGGATTATGTTCTGTAACTATTTTAAAATGTAATGACCGATAAACCTGTAATTATCAACTTGTAACATAAATTCTGCTCGATTAGAAAACGGACGATAGATAATAGAATAATCTCAAGATAATGTGAATACTAACTTAGGCTAGTGCAGGCTTAGGCTAGTGTAGGATTAGGCTAATGAATATTTTCTCTGGTGTTTTTCATACAGTTACAACGACACCCCTACGATATTACAGTAATTGAAAAAACATGGAGCCCACGAAAGAGCATATTCGACATATGATGCTCTATGAGTTCCATAAAGGATCTAACGCTAGTGAATCCGCAAAAAACATTCAAAGGCTTTATGAAAATGATGTTGTGAGCGAATGGATGTGTAGGAGATGGTTTGAGAAGTTCAGAAAAGGAGACTTCAGTCTGAAAGATTATCAACGAACCAAATGAGTTAGATGAAGAGTTGCTGAGAGCAACAGTGGAGGAAAACCCAACGGTAACTGTAAGAGACCTTGGCCTGCAACTCGGCATTAGCCATATGACCATTCATCGTCATTTGAAGCTGTTAGGAAAAGTAGTGAAGGTTGGAAAATGGGTTCTGCATGATTTGTCACAAGGGAATCTTCAACATCGAATCGATATTTGCACACCACTGCATTCTCGGCAACTGCAGGCACCGTTTTTTAATCGGATCTTCACTGGGGATGAAAAATAGGTCCTCCATAACAATATTAAGCGTCGACATCAGAGGCTTAGCCGTGAAACAAAGCCTGAACCTCAGCCAAGGAATGGACCACATCCAAAGAAAATTTTGCTATGCGTTTGGTGGGATATGCAAGGAATTATTCATTTTGAGCTTCTGCCAAATAACCAAACAATCACAGCTGAAGTCTACTGCCAACAACTCCAACGATTGAAGATGGCATTACAAGAAAAACGTCCTGCATTAATTAATTGCAGAGGTGTTCTATTCCACCAGGATAACGTGCGCACTCACACTACTCGAATCACCACTGCTCAATTAGAGGCATTTGGTTGGGAAAAAATGCCTCATCTACCTTATTCTCCGGACATCGCACCTTCAGACTACCACTTATTCAGAAGTATGCAACACCACCTAGTTGGACAAAAGTTGCAATCCAGGGAAGCTATCGAAAACGAAGTGATCGCTTCGTTTGACTCGAAACCAAGGGATTTCTTCGAACGTGGCATAAAAAAACTTTTCTACAGGTGGGAAGAGATTATAGAAAAAGAAGAGAATTATATTGATGATTAATTTGTCATTATATCATTTAATTTTTGTTGTGAATAAACAAAATTCGAGCAAATTTGTACTTATAAGTCCTTTAATTTTTGTTCTGAATGAACTAAAAAATCGAGCAGAATATATGTTACTAACTTATATTTAAAATTGGATATACAGTGTATGTATATATATATATGTACATATATATATATATATATATATATATATATATACAGGGTGGGTAAAAAAGTGACCACTTAGAGGTAAACTGTCATATTAAAAATAGTAAGGGGACTAAAGCTCCCAAACTTCATAGATGCTTACTGGAGCATGTTGCTCGTCTTCATTGAGAAGTTGCTCGATGTGTCCCCTATCCTGCTCAAGGCAGGCCTCCAAACGTGGATGCCACTGATCAATACACCTGTTTACATGTTTGTTAACTTAAATTGTGATCTGAACATCTAAATCTTTAAGGAATAGATTGCCTTTGACATCCATTGTACCTGATGCATCGCTCCGGGATCATGAAAAACTACACCACAATTAGAGACAGCACCAAGAAACAGACATGCCAGTTCAAGTAGCTCCTTATAGTCATCTCGTGGGATTTTTGTAGTCATTGCAGATTTAGAGAAGCTAATCTGACCTTCCTTTACATCAGCGACAGCAGACGTGGCAATTTCATCAGTGGTGGAGTCTTCATACCGCTTTGGATCAATGTCGTCCCACTTTTCTTGAAATCTCTTAAAATGTTGGACATCTGTAGCTATTGTGGGGCCCATGCATTCTTCAAAAGCTGCTGTAGCCAAAAGTTCGATGATGTGATGTCTGCAGGCCAGATGGAGTAGGTCATGTTACAGCATCTGCTGTAAAATAATGGAAGTCCCAGCCATTAGACCAGTATTGGAGCTATTTGTATCGAAGGATATAGCTTGGACCTTTTCTTCAATATCCCACTTACGGAGAGCTTCATTGACAGCTGCAGCTTGTGCTTTCCCAGTTCCAGATATGAGCTTTGGAACGCCAAGAAGCTGATGTACTCCCTCACCTGTTACTATGACAGGAACACGATCAATTTTTTTTCTTTCCAGTAATTTCCATTATTAATTTACCATCCCTGTGTACAGTAAGAGGAACTTTCGGCTTGAAGTTTTTCATGATGGTCATAGAGAATGCCTCCCTTTGCTTCTTTCGTTCACATCGGATGGTCTCTCGATTCATAGCAAGATCAGGGATACCATGGCTGAGACTTTTCGCAGTCTCCGCAACAATCATAGTAGCAGAACGATCAGATACTTTACAGCGATCTAGAACTGCTGTGAGACCAGGCGTGATGACTTCTTTTCTCCCCCGCTTGAAAGGGGGTTTCTGCCTACTTGTTCCAGGAACAGCTTCAGGTTCTAATTCCTCTTCCTCAAACGTTGATGAACTGCTGCTCTCTAGAGTAACAGAATCTAACAATGAATCCTTGCTTTGTTCTGCCTTTCGCTTTCGACTTTGTTAGATCAACACAAGTTTCTCCTTCTTTGACTCCTTCTGATGTAGCACAATATCAACAGAAGACATTGTTCCACGACGGCCTTTTTCACGCTGAGCAATGAGAAACTGCTTATCTCCCTCCATTGATTATGTCGAGGGCATTTGCATGAGCGATATCAAAGAGGTAGCGAAAACAGTCCTTCAACATGCTCTCATTCTTAGCCTGTACTTCTGTCTTGCGGGATGCATTTTTTTTTCAATGCTTTCCATCGTGAAAAGAGTTTTACCAGTTTTCTGGTTGTGTCCTGTTTGTGTTGAGTTGAAATTCGGGCACGATTCCAAAACTCCTCAATTTTTTCAATTGTCATTGACGAAGCCTCTCTTATCGTCTTTTTTATATGTAAATGAAGGGAAAACGACAGAGCCTGAAGATTTGATGGCAATTTACCACCTCTAATATCATTCATTCACACACTTGACAATCAAATAAACCTTAGATTTCTTTCGAGTCTCCATCATTAGATAATAAATGTATTTTGCTATATAAATTTACACTTGAAAGTAAAAAATAAGTGTTATAGTTATTATGCAATAAAAAACAATAATACACACATATCCTACTATTAAGACTAAAATAAGACACACTAATGCGAACACATCCGACCATTAAGGCGACTGAAATAATATTGGGGTGAGGCATAGAAAGGAAGCGCATTTCAATTTAGGAAAAGTAACGACGCGTCATCAAAGTATTAATGACCTTGAGCGACCTCTAAATATTAATATTTTCTCAAGAAACTTCATAATCAGCGTTTTCACATGCAATGTCACATTTCTAGAGGGTCAGACCGAAACTTCTTCATGGTTCAATTCTTACCATACAATTAAGTGACACCTTAATATATATATATATATATATATATATATATATATATATATATATATATATATATATGCACTGTATATACAGGGTTTCAGGAGGAAAGGTCAATACTTCGGGAGGTGATAGTATCGGTCATTGTGATAAAAAAAAGTTCATATGAACATGTGTCTAATTCTGAATGGTTATGGAGATAGAGCTGTTTGAATCTGATGCGCGCGCAGCTCTTCCTCCCCCTTCCCTCCCCTATAACCTTGAACCATGTAAGCTGTAATGTAAGCATGTAACATAAACTAATCGACAGGTGACTGTTGTGAGTGACATTGTTTGGTATTTGAAGCAGTGTTAAGAATGCCACACACCTTCACACATGCCGAATATGCAGATATGGTGTATGTCTACGGTTTTTGCGATGGAAGTGCAACAGCTGTTGTTGCAGAATACCGTCGACGGCTTCCGAACCGCAGAATTCCGGATCGAAGAGTGTTTAAAAGGGTTTTCAACACATTACGTGAGATTGGTACACTTCCCAGCGCTCATGTTTCATCTGAACGTGAAGGTCAACAAGATGTGGGTGAAGTGGAAAACATTCTTCAGTTGGTAGAGCGTAGTCCTACTACTAGCTCACGAAGAATTTCTACACGTCTCGGTGTACCACACACAAGAGTATGGCGAACATTGCGTGAGGAAGGCTTGCATCCATATCATGTACAACGTGTACAACACCTTCAACCAGGAGACGCTGCCATGCGACTGGAATTTTGTCATTGGGCAAATGCTAATCGCCGATTGCTTCGATTAATACTGTTCACCGATGAAGCTACTTTCACCCGTGACGGTATCAACAACACTTGTAACTCTCATCGGTGGTCAGACGAAAATCCAACTGACATTATGGAAACAAATTTTCAACATCGCTTCTCTGCCAATGTGTGGTGCGGTATCATCGATGATCACCTGATTGGCCCTGTTACTTTAGAGAATCGTCTTACAGGACAAAGTTACCTAGAATTTATGAAAAATTAATTGCCAGGACTATTAGAGGATGTTCCTTTGGCTACACGCACTGGTATGTACTTTCAGCATGACGGAGCTCCTCCACGTTCTACCCGTCTGGTGATGCAATACCTAAATAAAACTTTCCCTGGTCGATGGATCGGCCGCGGTGGTCCCATTCAATGGCCACCAAGGTCTCCAGACCTCTCTCCGTTAGATTATTGTTTGTGGGGGTGGATGTAAGGTCACGTTTACAAAAGAAAGGTGGATACGCGAGACGAATTGCTCGCGCGCATTTTGGATGCCGCTGCCCACATAAAGGAACGTCAAGATAAACTCAGACGAACAACACGCGATCTTCGCACACGAGTTGCAAAGTGCATTGAGGTTGACGGTGGGATTTTCGAAAACGTATTGTAAACTGTAACAAATTTGTCATTTCTGTAACTGATACCATTCAAAATGCCAATGTTTAAATATTAAATGTTAGAAACAGTAATTGGCTTCTCTTTCTTGATTACCATTAACAATGCTTTTGTATTTGTAGATTCAAACAGCTCTATCTCCGTAACCATTCAGAATTAGACGCATGTTCATATGAACTTTTTTTCTCACAATGACCGATACTATCACCTCCAGAAGTATTGACCTTTCCTCCTGAAACACCCTGTATATATATATATATGTGTATATATACAGGGTGTCCATAAATGATTACCCTGATTAAAGCATACTATAACTTTTAAATAAACACTCGTATTGAAACAGTTTTAATCATAAGTAAATAAACATACAGTTTTGATACATAGTTAATGAACTTAATAAGCTTCCACATGTGCATCCCTAGTGGCATGTAAAATGTCTAAACGTTATTCACCCTCACGCCACACATTTCCCAACATTTGTGGGTTAACTGTTGCAATTGCATCCGTAATGCGTTCTCGCAATGTCCTGATATCTGGAACAACTGTTGCATAAACCAAATCTTTAACATGACCCCCAGAGAAAGAAATCCAGCGGGGTAATGTCTGGTGATCTTGGAGGCGATGGGATTGGCCCGTCCCTGCCAGTCCATCGATTTGGAAATGTTGCGTCGAGAGTTTCACGAACAACATGCGCCCAATGAGGGGGTGCCCCATCTTGTTGGAAGATGACAGTTGGCTGCCTCTCCTGCAGCTGGGGGATGACATAATTGGTGAGCTTATCCATGTACACAGATGCGGAAACAGTGTTCTCAGCGAAGAAGAAAGGACCAATTATCTGGTCATGCATTAGTCCACACCAGACATTGATCTTCGGACTGCCCCGAATATGCTCCCTTACGGCACGTGGGTTTTCCGATCCCCAAATACGCACATTGTGTCTGTTGACTCTACCACTAAGATGAAACGTAGCCTCGTCTGAAAAGCAGACACGTAACAAGAAGTCATTATCCTCGTCAATGCTGTTCAAAATGTCAACAGCGAATTGTTCACGTTTTGGACGGTCATCAGGCTTCAGTTCTTGAACAATTTGTACCTTGTAGGCGTGTAACTTCAAACGTTTGTGTAACACCTTGTCCACCGTAGACTTCGGTATCTTTAGTTGGCATGAAGCTTGTCTCACCGATTTTCATGGTGACCGCGTGAAAGCAGTTTGAATGTTTTCCACCGTCCCATCGGAAACTGATGGTCTACCACTGCTCTTTCCCTTTTCCACGTTTCCAGTTTCCAAGAATTTTTTCATCCACGACTTAATTAACTTCACATCAGGTGAATTCTTTTCATACTTTGTTCTGAACCTTCGCTGAACACTGACAGGAGATTTTGTTTCTGCAAGCCACACAACACATTGTGCCTTCCCTGTCACAGACGCCATCTTAACTGAACAGCTACTACAGCGCTCCTAGCGGCGAATGCGGTAGACGAAACACACCAGCACAGAAACTCTATGCGTGTCCGAGATCACCTGTCAAAGAAAACGGATGTAAGATTCGTCATTAAACCATGAGAGCTTACTGTTTTCAGGGTAAACATTTATGGACACCCTGTATATATATATATATATATATATATATAAAATTTGGTTCTTCGTAATTTAGTACTGTCACATTATTAGTTATAATTTAGGACCGTAAAAGCGAGGATATCTTCGGGTCCGGGATAACAGGAAAGTACCATATATATATATATATATATATATATATGCTGCAAACCCACAAGGAAAAAAAAGTTTTCCAGTTTTCTGATTGTGTCCTGTTTGTGTTGAGTTGGAATTAGGGCACGATTCCAAAACTCCTCAATTTTTTCAATTGTCATTGACGAAGCCTCTCTTATCGTCTTCTTTTTTATATGTAAATGTAGGAAAAACGACAGAGCCTGAAGATTTGGTAGCAATTTACCACCGCTAATATCATTCTCACACTTGTCAATCATTTCACGTGTTTAATTGTGAAATTCATCCCATATATATATATATATATATATATATATATATATATATATCTGTGGATTTCAGCTGATCGTTTAATTCTGTCTAACATATAACAGGCGCTATATATATATATATATATATATATATATATATATATATATAAGCAGTCAGTTTATATTATATTTTACAGGAAAATAAACTACGGATCGATCTGTGACTATTATAAAATGCCTAATTTATGTGGCGAAATATAATTAATGTCTGTCCTTATCCTGTTTGCCAGTTAACTTTGAAGGCTATTCGCTCCTACCCTGATATATACTGTTAGATCTAAAATGTAAGCTGTGGAACGGCTTGGCTCCCACCTAAGACCTAAAGGCGGCTGTATAGTGATTGCTGCACGCCTTAAATAAGAATTATTTAAATAAATTTTCTGCCTTAACATACAAATATATCTTTTAAGCATATTATAAAAAAATAGTCATTTAACCCAGTTTATTGGTATTAAACGATGAGCTGAAATACAGAGGATATATATATATATATATATATATATATATATATATATATATATTAGTGATGTAGGTCACATCCGCATCCGCATCCGCGGAACATCCGCACATTTTCTCGCATCCGCATCCGCACCCGCATCCGCACTTTGGACTGCGGATGTCGTGCGGATGTGGACCGTTGAGATAAAATGTCATTAATAAGCGGAAATTATCAAATTCTACTATATTAATAGAACTAGTTCATTGTGCGCAAAAGTGATGCAAGCGACAAGACGAGAGGCTGTTCTTGTATGAAGTTACTCTCTTGCAACCTACTTAGATCCACGTTACAAAGCTAAGTTATTTTCACCTAGTATATTAGAACGAGTTAAATCATCACTTGGCAAAGCAGTTGAAGAGCTTCAATCTCTTGAATCTGTCGCTTCGCCACCCACCAAAAGAATAAAATTTTCAGTGACAGAACCAACACCTTCAACAAGCAAATCTATCACAGAATCTGTCTCTCAGTTTCTTGAGTCAAGCAGCAATGACGAGACCTACGCGATGTCAAAAGATGTAGTAAAAATGATAGAGAGCTATCACCAAGAAAAACGCCTGGCTGCATGTGACAATCCTATTAGTTGGTGGAAAAATACGCAGAATATCTATCCATACTTGAGTAAACTTGCAAGGAAACATTTAGCCTGTCCTCCAACAAACGTGCCAAGCGAGAGATTATTTAGCAGTGCTGGATTAATATATGATGAAAAGAGAAACAGACTGGCAGCAGAAAAGGCAGAAAAATTAATGTTCCTTAAGCATAACCTTCCTATAATTAAGTTTGAACATTAAACGATGAACATCTTAGTTTACTTTATTTTAATTACTCATTTATAAATATGCCTAATAAAACTTTAAACTTAATATAAATAGTTATCAAGCTAATTAAAGATCTCTTTCTATAGGGGTGGAGGTTGGGGAAAGAGGTCGGTGGGGTGCATTTGAGTTGGGTTCACGTCCCGCATCCTGGTAACACAATTATGGTTTCTAATTGTGGCTGAAACTCAACAAAATATAACGAATTTATTTGCAGACGAATTCACTAATTGATTTCTATATTAGTTAGATGCTTGATATTATTTTATATATTCAGAGAAAAGTACAGCAATTATTGTACAATTAATCAATTATACTACATTATAGCTACAGCTCTCTCTATATAATAACTTATTATATACGTTAAACACAACAAATCTCGAATATATCCTAAAAAATAACGAAAATGTAGACATCCGCATCCGCATCCGCGGATGTTGAAATCAAACAACCTCATCCGCATCCGCATCCGCGGATGTGAAAAAAATGACATCCGCTACATCACTAATATATATATATATATATATATATATACATATATATATATATATATATATGTTAACCCCCCCTTTATGGCCCTTTGTCGGTTCGGATTCGAAGGGGGTTCTAGTTAGGAGGCTGCAACGGATGCTTCTTCTTTATACTTTTCTATAATTCTTTTCGGTCGCCTTATGGGGTCGACACTCTGTTAATTCTTTTCTTTCTGCTTATTAATTCTTCTCTTTTTATAATTATCGACTTTTCTGACTAAGTTCTGAAGCGAGCACGGCTCGAAGGAAAAAGATAAAAACTTCTTAAAGTGTGGTTTACTTCTTAAAAATTACAGTTGGTACTCTGAATTACAAGGGGTAGAGGTTCGACCTCTTTCGACCATGGCTCAGGCCGGAATCTAAAAATACTTAAGTTAAGGAGGCAAGGGGCTTCTGCCCCCTCCCGATGAAGTGCTAATCTGAAGAAGTCTAATGAGAAGATCTCTAATGAGAAGAGTTCTAATAATGAAGATTAATCTAGAAGTGTCGTAATTGAAGATGGTACATGCATAATATAGTCTAATGTTTGGGGGAGACAATCGAAGGTTAAGTTTCCCCCCTTTTTAAACACATGATTTCAACTAAAAAGAATAAAAAAAAAAAATAAAAAAGAACAGTAGTATCGCCGATTCGACAATTATTGAGGCGATATTATTTCGTATTAGCACATAAGCACAATTTTGAGTACATGACTGAGTACGTATTAATTTTGGTTCATTACAATTACGATTACAATTATGGATTACAACTACCAATTAATTCATATTCACTTATTATTGTTTTAATTACAATTCCATTAAAGTATATTCTTACATTATAAATTAAATCATTACATTTAATTAGTTTCACTGAAGTACATTACAAGTTATTGTTCATTACAGTTTCATTAAAGTACATTACATCAATTACATTATATTAAAGGATTACATTTAATTACAATTTTAGCAAATTGTTAATTGAAAGTATTACAGTTAATTATAATTAAACAGTTACTATAACTTTGTCTTGATTTTACAGTGTTTCATATTAATAGACAATTAAGATGTTAGAAATATAATACAAAGTACATGGCACTTACAGGATAATTTATTTTACGAAATAATATGCTATAATGTTATAAATTCGAATCAAAGCGAAAGGAGACCTTTTTTATCTTAGAAGCGTTCAAATTATGCTGTGATGAGTGGAATTTCTGATAATAACTTACTAAGCATTGTCTAGAGTTCACCTCGGGAGGTCAAATAATTAAAAATAAAAATGAAAAAAATAATACGAGAACGTTTTTTCGCGTTCCCGAACGAAGGCAAAGGTTTTGCGTTTCATAGATTGACACGAGTAAAAATAGACTGATAAGTTGATAGGGCATAAGTAGACAATAGGTAGATGAATGAATAAGTAATAAAATTAATAAAGGATAGCGGTCAAGCTAAAATATGGACGTATGGGGCGTGGATATGGTCGAATAATAGTTATATTTATACTACATAACATAAATAATGACTTCTATAGGGTGTACAGTTTTTATTATGATGATATATAAATTTTCATACATTGAATACTAGAGATAAGATTGAGGGGAAATTAATGACGGGAAAATGTGACGTCATAGTTATTGAATTTGTACGTATAGTACGAATCATTGTTAGGAAGATTTACAAGAACGAATTAGAGACACAGAGTGGGAACGTAAAGGGAATAAAGTTATTTTGTGACGTCATAGTGTATAAGTCATTATTACAAATCGAAATTTTACCCAAAACTCGCTTCTGCGATTTTGGCTTCTAACGTAAAAATGGACATTCGAACATAAAAACTATTGTTCATGTTCGCTTTTTACATTACTCTCCCCTTTTAAAATGATATTTATACAATAATTTAATAGGGTACCATTAATACAATACAAATGAGAAAACAACATCGTAAGTAATGACGACATTCTTTACAATAGAAATTTTATACAGAATGAGTTCGGGTAGTTGAGTACAATGCAGAGTAATCAAATTTTTAAAATGACACTTGCTTACAAAATATTAAAAAAAAAATCAAAGATTAAAACGACTTTTATACAAACAGAATAAAAGGATTAGTACGTTAATTTAGACAAACAATTAAGTTAGACAAAGAATGATATGGTTAAAATTTTTTAGAAAATTTTATTTTTTTCTTCTGTGGGATAAATTATATTCATAATGAATAGGTAAGAGGGAAAAATATAAATCATACAAGCTATAAGCTAATTTTTATTGACTAGTGTAGGTAAAAATAGAATTACGTAATGGATGATGTATAGACCTGTGGTCTAGTGTGTATTTTTGTGTGCTAGGTATAAAGTGTGTAGCTGATAATTTCGAGACAGATTGTTAAATTAACTGTATAAATGCATGAATGCAAAAAAATGATTAAGACTAAATCGCATAGTTGGCACTTACGTAATGAAATAGTTTTATTGTGATATTCAATGATTTGAGTATGAGGTTTGTATATATAGTATATATAGTGTGCATGCATTTTTATTGACTGTTGTAGGTACAAATCGAATTACGTAGTGGATGATGTATAGACCTGTGGTCAAATGTGTAGGGATTTGGAAGGTTTTTTTGAATTAACAAAGTTTAAAAATGATGTATAATAATTTAAGGACAGTTACTCACGATTAATTGAACAAAAGAAAATTAAAATACAAATTAAAAAAATGAATCAATTATGCATTTCCACGAGCTAAATACAATTTTATAATATTCTAAAAAAATAAAAGTAAATCGAATCATAGATAAATTTCGATCAAGAATAAAAAAGTTATTGAAATGAAAGGGAAGCATTTCGAACAATCTTTTCGTTTAATAATTTCAATTGAATTTTATATTAAAAATTATTTTTATATAATAAAAAAAAATAAAAAAGGTTTAATAATTTTTTGCCTGTTAAGTAGAAAAATTATACTTTTCGTGAATGTTGATAGAATTTGAATTATTTGATATTTTAGTCTGAAAACTTGTTTGCATATAGACAAATACATCTGTTTTATTGCGTAGAAGTTTTATTAAAAATTAAATGACTGAAATTTAGGATATGTGCGCGTGCGGTCATACGGGTAAATTTCCCGATCGTACAGAGCAGGATAAATTAGGTACATGATCGATTAATTGTTACACAACTATTATTATCACGTATACATTACAATAATTACCAAAATCGTTACAAACAATTGTAAAAACTATTTTGGTTACAAACAACAAAATGTCATTTCACTTATATATTTATATACGCAATAATGACATGAACAAGAAAAAAGGTTAAACTAAAGACGCAACCCAGTCAATTCAGGCTGAATTAAATTCTTTTACAAAAAAAAGGTTGAATTAAATTCTTAAATTACAAAGGAAAAGTTGAATTTCAATTGACTGCATTGAAAACTAACTTGGGACTTGAAATAAAAATGACTTGGAATAAATCACTCTGACTTGAAGTAAAACTCTGACTTGAAATCTAACTCTGACTTCGAATCTAACTCTGACTTTGAATCTAACTGAAATCTCTGGGGCGGTTGTCCCTCTTAGATGCAACCTATTGACTTGAACTCTTATCAAGTATCTCTATAAATCTCTGGGGCGGTTGGCCGTTTTGGCGCAACCTTCTGACTTGACCGCTTATCAAGTATTCTGAACTGAAAATGAAACTGACTTGAACTCCTATCAAGTAGTATCTTGAAACTGAAAATGGGCTGTCTAACTTGAACCTGCTTCAAGTATTCCTATATATCTCTAGGGCGGTTGGCCGTTTTGGCGCAACCTTCTGACTTCAAAAACTGATTTCAAAAATGACTTAAAAAAAAAATGACTTCAAAAAAATGACTTCAAAAATCTCTCTAAATCTATAAACTCTCTCTAAACTCTCTAAATCTCTTAATTTGCAAGTCAATTCAATTCAGTAATTGAAAAAAATTTGCAAACAGAAATATAAAAAAATGTAAACAATATTTCACTCTGGTATTATTATGTTTGGTACATAAAATAAAATTATACTATACTGAATATAACAGTGAAAATAACTCTGAAATTAACTCTGAAATTAATTAACTCTGAAATTAATTAACTCTCTGAAATTAATTAACTTCTGTTACAATTAACTTCTGTTACAATTAACTTCTGTTACAATTAACTTCTGTTACAATTAACTTCTGTTGCATTTAACTTCTGTTACATTTAACTTCTGTTACATTTAACTCGGTTACAATTAACTCGGTTACAATTAACTCGGTTACAACTAACTCGGTTACAACTAACTCGGTTACAACTAACTCGGTGTTACAATTTGTATTTCACTAAAAAAAAAAATGTATCACTGGTGTCTGAAATGTTCAGTGTTTTGTGTTAAATTCTGGCTCCATACTAAATATTAACTGTTAATAATACTGATTTTTCAAATGTTTATAAATTTCTTAAAAAACAAAATGTACTTAACAAAATTTTCTATGGGGAAATCCTTGAGACGTGTCCTGAAGACGTCTTGCTGGCTACTTGTTCCTGGGTGAAAACTAGACGTGGAGAACTTGGAGTCGTGACACACCGTTTCAAGGGTGGATGTTACGAACTAGAAGTCGTGACACGCCGGTCAACTGGGTGTTGGTTCTGGTTCCAGGGTCTGGAAGACTGGAAGAATCCTGGAGTCGTGAAGATCCTGGTTAAAGGGTCTGGAGGACTGGAAGAATCCTGGAGTCGTGGAGATCCTGGTTAAAGGGTCTGGAGGACTGGAAGAATCCTGGAGTCGTGGAGATCCTGGTTAAAGGGTCTCCACAATGTTAGAATCCTCTTCTTGAGAATCTTCTTCTCCTGGTAGTAGGGTCCAGTCTTGTAATCTTCCATCTTAAAAATCTTCCACTTCTTAAAAATCTTCTTCTTCTTAAAAATCTTCTCTTTCTTAAAACTTCTTCTGTTAAAAATCTTCTTTTTAAAAATATTCTTCGTAAAATCATCTTGATAGTAGGGTCGCCAATTTTTCTTGATCCTGGCAGGGATAGCCCAGCTGTTAACCCCCCCTTTATGGCCCTTTGTCGGTTCGGATTCGAAGGGGGTTCTAGTTAGGAGGCTGCAACGGATGCTTCTTTATACTTTTCTATAATTCTTTTCGGTCGCCTTAGGGGGTCGACACTGTTAATTCTTTTCTTTCTGCTTATTAATTCTTCTCTTTTGATAATTATCGACTTTTCTGACTAAGTTCTGAAGCGAGCACGGCTCGAAGGAAAAAGATAAAAACTTCTTAAAGTGTGGTTTACTTCTTAAAAATTACAGTTGGTACTCTGAATTACAAGGGGTAGAGGTTCGACCTCTTTCGACCATGGCTCAGGCCGGAATCTAAAAATACTTAAGTTAAGGAGGCAAGGGGCTTCTGCCCCCTCCCGATGAAGTGCTAATCTGAAGAAGTCTAATGAGAAGATCTCTAATGAGAAGAGTTCTAATAATGAAGATTAATCTAGAAGTGTCGTAAATGAAGATGGTACATGCATAATATAGTCTAATGTTTGGGGGAGACAATCGAAGGTTAAGTTTCCCCCCTTTTTAAACACATGATTTCAACTAAAAAGAATAAAAAATATAAAAATAAAAAAGAACAGTAGTATCGCCGATTCGACAATTATTGAGGCGATATTATTTCGTATTAGCACATAAGCACAATTTTGAGTACATGACTGAGTACGTATTAATTTTGGTTCATTACAATTACGATTACAATTATGGATTACAACTACCAATTAATTCATATTCACTTATTATTGTTTTAATTACAATTCCATTGAAGTATATTCTTACATTATAAATTAAATCATTACATTTAATTAGTTTCACTGAAGTACATTACAAGTTATTGTTCATTACAGTTTCATTAAAGTACATTACATCAATTACATTATATTAAAGGATTACATTTAATTACAATTTTAGCAAATTGTTAATTGAAAGTATTACAGTTAATTATAATTAAACAGTTACTATAACTTTGTCTTGTTTTTACAGTGTTTCATATTAATAGACAATTAAGATGTTAGAAATATAATACAAAGTACATGGCACTTACGGGATAATTTATTTTACGAAATAATATGCTATAATGTTATAAATTCGAATCAAAGCGAAAGGAGACCTTTTTTATCTTAGAAGCGTTCAAATTATGCTGTGATGAGTGGAATTTCTGATAATAACTTACTAAGCATTGTCTAGAGTTCACCTCGGGAGGTCAAATAATTAAAAATAAAAATGAAAAAAATAATACGAGAACGTTTTTTCGCGTTCCCGAACGAAGGCAAAGGTTTTGCGTTTCATAGATTGACACGAGTAAAAATAGACTGATAAGTTGATAGGGCATAAGTAGACAATAGGTAGATGAATGAATAAGTAATAAAATTAATAAAGGATAGCGGTCAAGCTAAAATATGGACGTATGGGGGCGGGGATATGGTCGAATAATAGTTATATTTATACACATAACATAAATAATGACTTCTATAGGGTGTACAGTTTTTATTATGATATATAAATTTTCATACATTGAATACTAGAGATATGATGAAGGGAAATTAAAGACGGGAAAATGTGACGTCATAGTTATTGAATTTGTACGTATAGTACGAATCATTGTTAGGAAGATTTACAAGAACGAATTAGAGACACAGAGTGGGAACGTAAAGGGAATAAAGTTATTTTGTGACGTTATAGTGTATGTCATTATTACAAATCGAAATTTTACCCAAAACTCGCTTCTGCGATTTTGGCTTCTAACGTAAAAATGGACATTCGAACATAAAACTATTGTTCATTGTTCGCTTTTTACATATATATATATATATATATATATAAGCAGTCTGTTTAAATTACATTTCACAGGAAAATAAACTACGGATCGAACTGTTTAAAAATTATAGTTTTAAGCATAGAGATAAAATCTCGTCAGGACTTTAAAAGAAAAATAGAAAAAAAAAAAATGACGTACCATTCATTTCCAAAGAACATTTATGTAAAAGGAATTAGTTAAATTTTACACTAAAATCGATACTTATGCACTAATGAACACATAATTAATGGTCACTTGTGTGTCCTTGAGCACTTGGAGTCTGATTTGTCTAGGTCCACTTTTTTACACTGGTCTAAGTTCACCGTGTCCATACACTTTTAAATCAAATGTGATTTTTATCAACTTTATGAGAACAAAATTTGAGAGAAACGAATTTCAATGAACTATTCGAAAAGTATCATACTTTAATGAAATTGATACGATTTCTGCATGGTTTAGAACGGAAATGGGTCGTTTGAGAACTTTTTTTAGAACTTTGGAATTGACTGAACTCTATAGCGTGGAAGTTATAAAATTTCAAGGTATTGTGCAGTGAAAGGTAGGGCATGATTCCACGGGTATCGCCTAACATTTATATAGAGTACATGTGGTGGTCGCTCTGGAACTGGAAGTACGGTTAAAGAAACAATTTGTAATTGGGGTAAACCGATGTTATGATTACTGTTCTTCGTTTCGTGTATTCGGTCCTTTTGGAGTTATGCGAGTGACCTTAGTGATGGAAGTTCCGCTTCTGAAATCAAAGTGGCAGATGGTTCCAGAAAATTGTGACCAATCGAATATTCAGGAACAGGCAAGAGTCTGAACGAGTGGGGCCAGTCTTGGAGATAGCTTTGAAGGGCAGTGGCCTATCGGGCTGCGAGATAACAGGGATAGAGAAGGGTAAGAAAGGACTTGAAACACAGAGTAAAGTGACAAGAACGAAGAAAGCTGATGAATTCTGAACATAAGTATTCCCAAAAGCTGTTTTATGATGGTAGAAAGGAACATTTAGAGGAGAAGGAAGGTTATGGTCAATGCCTATGTTTTCGCCCCGTGCTTTGATCTGAGGAAGGGCCAACAAAGAGACAGGAGAGAAATTAGTATTCTGTTTCATCGGTCGGGAAACAGGAGGAAGATAAGTCTTCTGTTTAGTAGGAGAAAGAGAAGACTCTGCAGGTGTCTGAAATGGTACTGCAAAATTTCGATTTCCAAATCTTCTGATTAGAAAGAACAGAATCGAATGAACGTTATCCTGTAGAGCGATGCAAAGATGCATCACTCCCTTTGGTGGGAAGAGAAGAATGGCAATTTTCTTCCGAATTCGTGAAAGACTCGTTGTTGGCGCGTGGCAAAATTTAAACCTTATTAAGACAATGAGACTCGAGGTCATAAGCCGAGCTTGCATCATGTCCGAGGGATATAGGCGAGTTCTCCGTGACCTCACCTCACGTAAATTTCCAGAAGAAGGGAGATCCCTCGGAAAATTCCCCTCATCGAGAACTTCCTTCGTGATATCTGGGACAGTTTCTTCATAGAGCGCTTCCGTCGTTGGGTTTGAGACAGCCTCTTCATAGGGCACTTCCCTCGTCGTAGTGAGGATACCCAGCGTATCGTGCATGCTACAAAAACTAACTGGATGGACAAGTGTATTCCGTGCTTGCCTTTCCGTACGAACAACTTCCGACGGCGGAGTAGGTTCGGGTTCGCTCCCGGCACCTGTAGGCTTAGTCTCGGAATTGGGTGGAAAATCCTCTACCTTTGAAAACAGAATGAAGTCATCTTCCTTAAATAGGGATTCAAACGAAATGACCAAACCGGAACTCAAAGGAGATGAGTCTTCAGATTTATTTGGAATAACTGAAACTCTGGGAACTTCAAGTTCCTGCATAACTGTAACCGAAGGGGGTGACTCGCTCTCGATGGAGTCACAGGGGTCTAGTGTGAAGACATTCGAGTCTTCATGCTCAAAATTACCAAAGGTATGTTGGCTTTCTAAGTCCTCGTTTGCCGGAAATGGAACGGAACAATTGACGATTGATGAAGAATCTTCCCCATCTAATAGCAGTTCCTCTTTATTTTTAACTGGTTCCAGGGAGTCAATCGGGCTCTCTGAAACAATTCTTTAACCCTCAGTCGAAAAGAGCGAAGAGTAGGGGTGACAAACATACTCGAAAGGTGAGTTCTCTCCTCGAATTAGGCCTGCTTCTCTATCGGCCACATACAAATCGTGTGTAATAGAGAAATTCTTCCCCAGAATTAAATTTTCATCCCAGTCTCCTTCAGATATGACCACAAATGGGGTCAGATAAGGGAATGAATCAAACTCAATAGGAAGAATAATTTCTCCGGTACTGTATTCTTCCCAACCATCATTAACACAGGTCAAACGAGAACGCGAATCGAAATTTCCCGTAGCCGTCTTAACTGAATTCTTGTATACGTCTTGTTTAATGTAATTCGCCCGACAGCAGTCGTCAACAAGAGCCAAAACCGCTTGGTTGTTGACAGAAGTTTTCATGAAAATTTGTGAGCTCTCGTCAAAAAGCACCATTTCGTGAGCCCAAGAAGGCGTTTATGAAACATACGAACATGCTTCGTCTGCGTCATCGATGGTTTCGCACGGGGCCCAGAAAGCTTCCGACCATCTCGTCTTCCTAAATCTCTCCATTTTCTTCGAAACACGACAAAGGAAAAGAAAAATGGACTTACAAACGAGGAAGGCGAAGCGAAACAAAGAAAAAAAAGAAAACTTATCCCTAATACCGTACATATATGCAACAGCATTGAAACGAAAAAACTTAAGCGTGACATTAGCTATTTCGGTTTGAATAAACACTTTTAAAATCGTCCCAAACGAAGATGCAAAACTTGCCTGTCGATTTCGACATATTACTCGAAATGTATGAACTCATTTTAAAAATTCCATAAATCTACCATATACTTTGCAGAAACCGTTTTTGTTACAAACAATAAAATGTATAATTTACCTATATATTTATGTCCGCAAATACTGCATACACAAAGACACAAACCTGTAGATTTCTTTCCTCTTACAACAAAAAAAAAGGTTAAATTAAATTGACTACACTCAAACTGGCTGAACTGAAACTGACTTACTGGAAACTGACTGACTGGAAACTGAATGTTTTGATTTTACTGGATTCAACAACTGGAACTGATTACTCTGGGGGCTGATTTCTGGGGCTGTTGTCCCTCTGAATGCAACCGACTGACTTGAACTGCTATAAACTGGAATGGGTTTCCTATCTACTCTATCTAAGAAATACACAAATAACGCACAATTTGCTTAATTAGGGAAAAATTTGAAAAAAAAATTGTAAACAAAATAATAAAAAATGTAAACAAAATTTCACTCAAATTTACGTGATTGTACGATAATATTATGATTGGCACATTAAATAAAATTCTTCTATGCTAATTATAATAGTGGAAATAACTCGGTTTCAATAAAAACAAATGTATCACTGGTGTATGGAATGTTTACTGTGTTTTTTGTTAATTTTATCTTGATACTAATTATTAACTGTTAATAATACTGACTTCTCAAAAGTTTAGTAATTAATTTGAAAAAGAGATCTGTACTTAAGATTCCTACAGCGAAATCCTTGAAGACGTGACCTGAAGACGTGTCTTGCTGGCCACTTGTTCCTGGACGAAGAATGGGCGTGGAAAAATTAGAGTCGTGACACACCAGTCGAATGATGGATGTGAAGAACTGGAAGATATATGTTTGTGTGTGTAAAAATGAACAATGAATAATCCCTATATTCTTATATTCATTCGTATAATTCTTATATAATTCGTATATTTATATAAATCATTATATTTATACCTTATATTTATTATATTCCAATAATACTTATATTTGTATACATTTTATTCATATATTCATTTTCACATACAGACCAAAATCGCATAACGCTGACGCGAGTTTGGATAAATTTTTTATTTGCTTTTTATTTTATTTCTGCCAAATAATTGGTGAATTGTTTCTTTTTAAATTACTTAATAATTTTTTTAGATTTAGCTTAATAATGTAACCTGACTAAATTCCGCAATGTTCTTTTCTGTATACATTCTCTCTTTGTTATAAATGATGAAGTCATGCCTTGCTTAACGTTTAATTTTAAATCTTAAGTCTTTAATTTTTGCTCATATGCATGTTTAAGTGTAATTCATAATAAAAAGCATATTTCAATTTCCATTTTTAGTTAACTCGGCAGATCATGATAACATCAGATCTATCAATACGCAGTTTAAAATAAAAATATGGCTTCATTTTAAAATATCTTGCTTATCTGTCTAGACATTGCTACAGCTAAAATTTTTACCTTATCTTCAAATAATTTGCAGAATAATGCAGCCTATTGAGAATAAAAAACAAAACAAGTCAACATTAAATAATAACGATGTTAACAAAATTTGTGTATATAAAATCATAAAATTTTTCAAATTTTCAGTCTGATTGTTCTGATTGTCTGATCTAATTTAGAGGTTGAGCATTACCTGTACTATTTTAGCAGTAAACTACAGTAAGAGAATATCTTTGTCTTCTCCTTCGAGCCTTGCTCTCTTCAGTAAACTTAGTCTTAAAAAGAGAAAAATAATTTCCCCATACGTTACGGTACCAGATACTCCAGGGTAACAAATCCGTTGCTGCCACCTAACCAGAACCCCCGTCAAGTTCTAACCGACCAAGGCCATTGATGGAGGAGTTAACAACTGGCGACCTTGCCAGGATTCTTCGTCTTCCAGACCATGGAACTAGAACAAACATTCAGTTTTCCAGCTTGTCACGACTTCCAGTTCTTCCAGTTCTTCACATCCATCATTCGACTGGTGTGTCACGACTCTAATTTTTCCACGCCCATTCTTCGTCCAGGAACAAGTGGCCAGCAAGACACGTCTTCAGGTCACGTCTTCAAGGATTTCGCTGTAGGAATCTTAAGTACAGATCTCTTTTTCAAATTAATTACTAAACTTTTGAGAAGTCAGTATTATTAACAGTTAATAATTAGTATCAAGATAAAATTAACAAAAAACACAGTAAACATTCCATACACCAGTGATACATTTGTTTTTATTGAAACCGAGTTATTTCCACTATTATAATTAGCATAGAAGAATTTTATTTAATGTGCCAATCCTAATATTATCGTACAATCACGTAAATTTGAATGAAATTTTGTTTACATTTTTTATTATTTTGTTTACAATTTTTTTTTCAAATTTTTCCCTAATTAAGCAAATTGTGCGTTATTTGTGTATTTCTTAGATAGAGTAGATAGGAAACCCATTCCAGTTTATAGCAGTTCAAGTCAGTCGGTTGCATTCAGAGGGACAACAGCCCCAGAAATCAGCCCCCAGAGTAATCAGTTCCAGTTGTTGAATCCAGTAAAATCAAAACATTCAGTTTCCAGTCAGTCAGTTTCCAGTAAGTCAGTTTCAGTTCAGCCAGTTTGAGTGTAGTCAATTTAATTTAACCTTTTTTTTTGTTGTAAGAGGAAAGAAATCTACAGGTTTGTGTCTTTGTGTATGCAGTATTTGCGGACATAAATATATAGGTAAATTATACATTTTATTGTTTGTAACAAAAACGGTTTCTGCAAAGTATATGGTAGATTTATGGAATTTTTAAAATGAGTTCATACATTTCGAGTAATATGTCGAAATCGACAGGCAAGTTTTGCACCTTCGTTTGGGACGATTTTAAAAGTGTTTATTCAAACCGAAATAGCTAATGTCACGCTTAAGTTTTTTCGTTTCAATGCTGTTGCATATATGTACGGTATTAGGGATAAGTTTTCTTTTTTTCTTTGTTTCGCTTCGCCTTCCTCGTTTGTAAGTCCATTTTTCTTTTCCTTTGTCGTGTTTCGAAGAAAATGGAGAGATTTAGGAAGACGAGATGGTCGGAAGCTTTCTGGGCCCCGTGCGAAACCATCGATGACGCAGACGAAGCATGTTCGTATGTTTCATAAACGCCTTCTTGGGCTCACGAAATGGTGCTTTTTGACGAGAGCTCACAAATTTTCATGAAAACTTCTGTCAACAACCAAGCGGTTTTGGCTCTTGTTGACGACTGCTGTCGGGCGAATTACATTAAACAAGACGTATACAAGAATTCAGTTAAGACGGCTACGGGAAATTTCGATTCGCGTTCTCGTTTGACCTGTGTTAATGATGGTTGGGAAGAATACAGTACCGGAGAAATTATTCTTCCTATTGAGTTTGATTCATTCCCTTATCTGACCCCATTTGTGGTCATATCTGAAGGAGACTGGGATGAAAATTTAATTCTGGGGAAGAATTTCTCTATTACACACGATTTGTATGTGGCCGATAGAGAAGCAGGCCTAATTCGAGGAGAGAACTCACCTTTCGAGTATGTTTGTCACCCCTACTCTTCGCTCTTTTCGACTGAGGGTTAAAGAATTGTTTCAGAGAGCCCGATTGACTCCCTGGAACCAGTTAAAAATAAAGAGGAACTGCTATTAGATGGGGAAGATTCTTCATCAATCGTCAATTGTTCCGTTCCAGTTCCGGCAAACGAGGACTTAGAAAGCCAACATACCTTTGGTAATTTTGAGCATGAAGACTCGAATGTCTTCACACTAGACCCCTGTGACTCCATCGAGAGCGAGTCACCCCCTTCGGTTACAGTTATGCAGGAACTTGAAGTTCCCAGAGTTTCAGTTATTCCAAATAAATCTGAAGACTCATCTCCTTTGAGTTCCGGTTTGGTCATTTCGTTTGAATCCCTATTTAAGGAAGATGACTTCATTCTGTTTTCAAAGGTAGAGGATTTTCCACCCAATTCCGAGACTAAGCCTACAGGTGCCGGGAGCGAACCCGAACCTACTCCGCCGTCGGAAGTTGTTCGTACGGAAAGGCAAGCACGGAATACACTTGTCCATCCAGTTAGTTTTTGTAGCATGCACGATACGCTGGGTATCCTCACTACGACGAGGGAAGTGCCCTATGAAGAGGCTGTCTCAAACCCAACGACGGAAGCGCTCTATGAAGAAACTGTCCCAGATATCACGAAGGAAGTTCTCGATGAGGGGAATTTTCCGAGGGATCTCCCTTCTTCTGGAAATTTACGTGAGGTGAGGTCACGGAGAACTAGCCTATATCCCTCGGACATGATGCAAGCTCGGCTTATGACCTCGAGTCTCATTGTCTTAATAAGGTTTAAATTTTGCCACGCGCCAACAACGAGTCTTTCACGAATTCGGAAGAAAATTGCCATTCTTCTCTTCCCACCAAAGGGAGTGATGCATCTTTGCATCGCTCTACAGGATAACGTTCATTCGATTCTGTTCTTTCTAATCAGAAGATTTGGAAACCGAAATTTTGCAGTACCATTTCAGACACCTGCAGAGTCTTCTCTTTCTCCTACTAAACAGAAGACTTATCTTCCTCCTGTTTCCCGACCGATGAAACAGAATACTAATTTCTCTCCTGTCTCTTTGTTGGCCCTTCCTCAGATCAAAGCACGGGGCGAAAACATAGGCATTGACCATAACCTTCCTTCTCCTCTAAATGTTCCTTTCTACCATCATAAAACAGCTTTTGGGAATACTTATGTTCAGAATTCATCAGCTTTCTTCGTTCTTGTCACTTTACTCTGTGTTTCAAGTCCTTTCTTACCCTTCTCTATCCCTATTATCTCGCAGCCCGATAGGCCACTGCCCTTCAAAGCTATCTCCAAGACTGGCCCCACTCGTTCAGACTCTTGCCTGTTCCTGAATATTCGATTGGTCACAATTTTCTGGAACCATCTGCCACTTTGATTTCAGAAGCGGAACTTCCATCACTAAGGTCACTCGCATAACTCCAAAAGGACCGAATACACGAAACGAAGAACAGTAATCATAACATCGGTTTACCCCAATTACAAATTGTTTCTTTAACCGTACTTCCAGTTCCAGAGCGACCACCACATGTACTCTATATAAATGTTAGGCGATACCCGTGGAATCATGCCCTACCTTTCACTGCACAATACCTTGAAATTTTATACCTTCCACGCTATAGAGTTTAGTCAATTCCAAAGTTCTAAAAAAAGTTCTCAAACGACCCATTTCCGTTCTAAACCATGCAGAAATCGTATCAATTTCATTAAAGTATGATACTTTTCGAATAGTTCATTGAAATTCGTTTCTCTCAAATTTTGTTCTCATAAAGTTGATAAAAATCACATTTGATTTAAAAGTGTATGGACACGGTGAACTTAGACCAGTGTAAAAAAGTGGACCTAGACAAATCAGACTCCAAGTGCTCAAGGACACACAAGTGACCATTAATTATGTGTTCATTAGTGCATAAGTATCGATTTTAGTGTAAAATTTAACTAATTCCTTTTACATAAATGTTCTTTGGAAATGAATGGTACGTCATTTTTTTTTTTTCTATTTTTCTTTTAAAGTCCTGACGAGATTTTATCTCTATGCTTAAAACTATAATTTTTAAACAGTTCGATCCGTAGTTTATTTTCCAGTGAAATGTAATTTAAACTGACTGCTTTTATATATATATATATATATATATATATATATATATATCTATATATATTAGTGATGTAGCGGATGTCATTTTTTTCACATCCGCGGATGCGGATGCGGATGAGGTTGTTTGATTTCAACATCCGCGGATGCGGATGCGGATGTCTACATGTTCGTTATTTTTTAGGATATATTCGAGATTTGTTGTGTTTAACGTATATAATAAGTTATTATATAGAGAGAGCTGTAGCTATAATGTAGTATAATTGATTAATTGTACAATAATTGCTGTACTTTTCTCTGAACATATAAAATAATATCAAGCATCTAACTAATATAGAAATCAATTAGTGAATTCGTCTGCAAATAAATTCGTTATATTTTGTTGAGTTTCAGCCACAATTAGAAACCATAATTGTGTTACCAGGATGCGGGACGTGAACCCAACTCAAATGCACCCCACCGACCTCTTTCCCCAACCTCCTCCACCCTTATAGAAAGAGATCTTTAATTAGCTTGATAACTATTTATATTAAGTTTAAAGTTTTATTAGGCATATTTATAAATGAGTAATTAAAATAAAGTAAACTAAGATGTTCATCGTTTAATGTTCAAACTTAATTATAGGAAGGTTATGCTTAAGGAACATTAATTTTTCTGCCTTTTCTGCTGCCAGTCTGTTTCTCTTTTCATCATATATTAATCCAGCACTGCTAAATAATCTCTCGCTTGGCACGTTTGTTGGAGGACAGGCTAAATGTTTCCTTGCAAGTTTACTCAAGTATGGATAGATATTCTGCGTATTTTTCCACCAACTAATAGGATTGTCACATGCAGCCAGGCGTTTTTCTTGGTGATAGCTCTCTATCATTTTTACTACATCTTTTGACATCGCGTAGGTCTCGTCATTGCTGCTTGACTCAAGAAACTGAGAGACAGATTCTGTGATAGATTTGCTTGTTGAAGGTGTTGGTTCTGTCACTGAAAATTTTATTCTTTTGGTGGGTGGCGAAGCGACAGATTCAAGAGATTGAAGCTCTTCAACTGCTTTGCCAAGTGATGATTTAACTCGTTCTAATGTACTAGGTGAAAATAACTTAGCTTTGTAACGTGGATCTAAGTAGGTTGCAAGAGAGTAACTTCATACAAGAACAGCCTCTCGTCTTGTCACTTGCATCACTTTTGCGCACAATGAACTAGTTCTATTAATAGAGTAGAATTTGATAATCTCCGCTTATTAATGACATTTTATCTCAACGGTCCACATCCGCACGACATCCGCAGTCCAAAGTGCGGATGCGGGTGCGGATGCGGATGCGAGAAAATGTGCGGATGTTCCGCGGATGCGATGCGGATGCGGATGTGACCTACATCACTAATATATATATATATATATATATATATATATATATATATATATATATATATATATATATCCTCTGTATTTCAGCTCATCGTTTAATACCAATAAACTGGGTTAAATGACTATTTTTTTATAATATGCTTAAAAGATATATTTGTATGTTAAGGCAGAAAATTTATTTAAATAATTCTTATTTAAGGCGTGCAGCAATCACTATACAGCCGCCTTTAGGTCTTAGGTGGGAGCCAAGCCGTTCCACAGCTTACATTTTAGATCTAACAGTATATATCAGGGTAGGAGCGAATAGCCTTCAAAGTTAACTGGCAAACAGGATAAGGACAGACATTAATTATATTTCGCCACATAAATTAGGCATTTTATAATAGTCACAGATCGATCCGTAGTTTATTTTCCTGTAAAATATAATATAAACTGACTGCTTATATATATATATATATATATATATATATATATATAGCGCCTGTTATATGTTAGACAGAATTAAACGATCAGCTGAAATCCACAGAATATATATATATATGTATATATATATATATATATATATATATATATATATATATATATATATATATAATCATGCGGGTTGCTTCTACAGAGCTTCAATTTAATATTTAGGAGAAATCCAATGACAAGGAGAAATGTAAATGCCATGAAAAGTCTTCTTTAATGCGCAACGTTTCGAGCAATACGCTCATCTTCAGGCTGTTTAATAACAATGTGAAATTAAAATCAATATTGAATGAAAAACAAAACAGCAAATTTCTATAACCTATTCGTAAAGACAAATTTTAAAAGACTGAGAAAAGAGGGTTAAATTCTAAGTTATACAGATTTACATATAAAAATTAAGAAGTTATTTTTAAATACATGTAGTAAATGTGAAATTAATACACTGGAAAAATTACCAATAGTACACTGGAACAATGGAAATATCTACCTTACACTGCAGTATCCGAGGCTGACTAATTTGAGCAGAGACAAAGAACGGGAAACACGAAGGATGGCGAGGGCGATTGGGGAAGGAGGGATTATAAGGAATTGGGGAAGGAGGAGGGATCATAGCAAATTGAGAGGGACGGCCGATGAGTCAACATTCAGACTAGGGGACAATGCTTTAATGAAAAGGGATTCTAAAATTCTTAGTGAGTTGGGACAAGTATTACAACCAAGAATTTTAAAATTGTCTAAAGTGACATCAATTTTACATTTAATGCTGTGTTCACGAATACTCGAGGCTTCTTTAGTTTTTAAAATTTTACCTGTTCGGCCACTTATTCCCATATGCGAATAAAATCTAGCCCTGAGAGAGCGAACAGTGCTGCCGATGTAATTCCCAAGGAGACACCTGGGGCAGGTAAATAAATATACAACACCGCTACGCAACGAGTCAGGGGTTCGATCCTTCGCTGAGAAAAAGCTACCTAAAGACGTTTTATTAATAAATATGATGCGGAAATCAGTATGATAAAAAAATTTCCTTAACAATTTTGTAAATTTAAGCTTAAATTCCTTATTCAAAGGACCCATTTCAGGTACCAAGAAATATTTTATATCCTTCGGCACTGTAATACATGGAAGTTGAGGGCTATAAACATTATTTAAGAAGGATCTAATTAGTTTGTCTACATATTGAACAGGAAAACTATTATTAGTAAAGTATGATCTTAGATTATTAAATTCATCATTAAGTAAGGTAAAATTAGAGGTCAAATTATATCCTCTGAACAGGAGAGTTTTAATACAAGACATCTTATAGTTGAAATCAGTAAAACTAAAAAAATTCATGCCCAAACCAGTGAAAGTGGGTTTCCTGTAAACTGATGTAGTAATAGAATCACCGTTTTTCGAAATTAAAAGATCTAAGAAGGGGAGGGAGCCATTTTGCTCAGTTTCCATTGTACCTGTATCTGAAACTATTGCCATTATTTTAGATAGGGTTTTTAGCTCAGTTGATAATTTTCATGGTTTTTCATTGTCTCATTTGAAGGAACTTTTAGAATTGGTCTTCAAACAATGCTATTTCACTTTCAACAATAAGGTTTACCAACAAATTGATGGGGTAGGGATGGGATCACCAGTCGGACCGTTAGCAGCTGACTTTTTTATGACTCATTTAGAAAGTGTAATTTTTAGACAATCTCCCACTCATCTCAAGCCAATTTTCTATCGACGCTTCGTTGATGATTCGATAGCAGTCTTTGATAATGCGGTACAAGCGCAACAATTCTTTAACTTCCTAAATTCTTTGCACCCCAATATAACGTATACAATGGAAACTGAGCAAAATGGCTCCCTCCCCTTCTTAGATCTTTTAATTTCGAAAAACGGTGATTCTATTACTACATCAGTTTACAGGAAACCCACTTTCACTGGTTTGGGCATGAATTTTTTTAGTTTTACTGATTTCAACTATAAGATGTCTTGTATTAAAACTCTCCTGTTCAGAGGATATAATTTGACCTCTAATTTTACCTTACTTAATGATGAATTTAATAATCTAAGATCATACTTTACTAATAATAGTTTTCCTGTTCAATATGTAGACAAACTAATTAGATCCTTTTAAATAATGTTTATAGCCCTCAACTTCCATGTATTACAGTGCCGAAGGATATAAAATATTTCTTGGTACCTGAAATGGGTCCTTTGAATAAGGAATTTAAGCTTAAATTTACAAAATTGTTAAGGAAATTTTTTTATCATACTGATTTCCGCATCATATTTATTAATAAAACGTCTTTAGGTAGCTTTTTCTCAGCGAAGGATCGAACCCCTGACTCGTTGCGTAGCGGTGTTGTATATTTATTTACCTGCCCAGGTGTCTCCTTGGGAATTACATCGGCAGCACTGTTCGCTCTCTCAGGGCTAGATTTTATTCGCATATGGGAATAAGTGGCCGAACAGGTAAAATTTTAAAAACTAAAGAAGCCTCGAGTATTCGTGAACACAGCATTAAATGTAAAATTGATGTCACTTTAGACAATTTTAAAATTCTTGGTTGTAATACTTGTCCCAACTCACTAAGAATTTTAGAATCCCTTTTCATTAAAGCATTGTCCCCTAGTCTGAATGTTGACTCATCGGCCGTCCCTCTCAATTTGCTATGATCCCTCCTCCTTCCCCAATTCCTTATAATCCCTCCTTCCCCAATCGCCCTCGCCATCCTTCGTGTTTCCCGTTCTTTGTCTCTGCTCAAATTAGTCAGCCTCGGATACTGCAGTGTAAGGTAGATATTTCCATTGTTCCAGTGTACTATTGGTAATTTTTCCAGTGTATTAATTTCACATTTACTACATGTATTTAAAAATAACTTCTTAATTTTTATATGTAAATCTGTATAACTTAGAATTTAACCCTCTTTTCTCAGTCTTTTAAAATTTGTCTTTACGAATAGGTTATAGAAATTTGCTGTTTTGTTTTTCATTCAATATTGATTTTAATTTCACATTGTTATTAAACAGCCTGAAGATGAGCGTATTGCTCGAAACGTTGCGCATTAAAGAAGACTTTTCATGGCATTTACATTTCTCCTTGTCATTGGATTTCTCCTAAATATTATATATATATATATATATATATATATATATATATATATATATATATATATATATATATATGGGATGAATTTCACAATTAAACACGTGAAATGATTGACAAATGTGAGAATGATATTAGCGGTGGTAAATTGCTACCAAATCTTCAGGCTCTGTCGTTTTTCCTACATTTACATATAAAAAAGAAGACGATAAGAGAGGCTTCGTCAATGACAATTGAAAAAATTGAGGAGTTTTGGAATCGTGCCCGAATTCCAACTCAACACAACAGGACACAATCAGAAAACTGGAAAACTTTTTTTTCCTTGTGGGTTTGCAGCATATATATATATATATATATATATATATGGTACTTTCCTGTTATCCCGGACCCGAAGATATCCTCGCTTTTACGGTCCTAAATTATAACTAATAATGTGACATTACTAAATTACGAAGAACCAAATTTTATATGTATATATATATATATATATATATACAGGGTGTCCATAAATGTTTACCCTGAAAACAGTAAGCTCTCATGGTTTAATGACGAATCTTACATCCGTTTTCTTTGACAGGTGATCTCGGACACGCATAGAGTTTCTGTGCTGGTGTGTTTTGTCTACCGCATTCGCCACTAGGAGCGCTGTAGTAGCTGTTCAGTTAAGATGGCGTCTGTGACAGAGAAGGCACAATGTGTTGTGTGGCTTGCAGAAACAAAATCTCCTGTCAGTGTTCAGCGAAGGTTCAGAACAAAGTATGAAAAGAATTCACCTGATGTGAAGTTAATTAAGTCGTGGATGAAAAAATTCTTGGAAACTGGAAACGTGGAAAAGGGAAAGAGCAGTGGTAGACCATCAGTTTCCGATGGGACGGTGGAAAACATTCAAACTGCTTTCACGCGGTCACCATGAAAATCGGTGAGACAAGCTTCATGCCACCTAAAGATACCGAAGTCTACGGTGGACAAGGTGTTACACAAACGTTTGAAGTTACACGCCTACAAGGTACAAATTGTTCAAGAACTGAAGCCTGATGACCGTCCAAAACGTGAACAATTCGCTGTTGACATTTTGAACAGCATTGACGAGGATAATGACTTCTTGTTACGTGTCTGCTTTTCAGACGAGGCTACGTTTCATCTTAGTGGTAGAGTCAACAGACACAATGTGCGTATTTGGGGATCGGAAAACCCACGTGCCGTAAGGGAGCATATTCGGGGCAGTCCGAAGATCAATGTCTGGTGTGGACTAATGCATGACCAGATAATTGGTCCTTTCTTCTTCGCTGAGAACACTGTTTCCGCATCTGTGTACATGGATAAGCTCACCAATTATGTCATCCCCCAGCTGCAGGAGAGGCAGCCAACTGTCATCTTCCAACAAGATGGGGCACCCCCTCATTGGGCGCATGTTGTTCGTGAAACTCTCGACGCAACATTTCCAAATCGATGGACTGGCAGGGACGGGCCAATCCCATCGCCTCCAAGATCACCAGACATTACCCCGCTGGATTTCTTTCTCTGGGGGTCATGTTAAAGATTTGGTTTATGCAACAGTTGTTCCAGATATCAGGACATTGCGAGAACGCATTACGGATGCAATTGCAACAGTTAACCCACAAATGTTGGGAAATGTGTGGCGTGAGGGTGAATAACGTTTAGACATTTTACATGCCACTAGGGATGCACATGTGGAAGCTTATTAAGTTCATTAACTATGTATCAAAACTTTGTATGTTTATTTACTTATGATTAAAACTGTTTCAATACGAGTGTTTATTTAAAAGTTATAGCATGCTTTAATCAGGGTAATCATTTATGGACACCCTGTATATATACACATATATATATATATATATATATACAGGGTGTTTCAGGAGGAAAGGTCAATACTTCTGGAGGTGATAGTATCGGTCATTGTGAGAAAAAATGTTCATATGAACATGTGTCTAATTCTGAATGGTTACGGAGATAGAGCTGTTTGAATCTACAAATACAAAAGCATTGTTAATGGTAATCAAGAAAGAGAAGCCAATTACTGTTTCTAACATTTAATGTTTAAACATTGGCATTTTGAATGGTATCAGTTACAGAAATGACAAATTTGTTACAGTTTACAATACGTTTTCGAAAATCCCACCGTCAACCTCGATGCACTTTGCAACTCGTGTGCGAAGATCGCGTGTTGTTCGTCTGAGTTTATCTTGACGTTCCTTTATGTGGGCAGCAGCATCCAAAATGCGCGCGAGCAATTCGTCTCGCGTATCCACCTTTCTTTTGTAAACGTGACCTTACATCCACCCCCACAAACAATAATCTAACGGAGAGAGGTCTGGAGACCTTGGTGGCCATTGAATGGGACCACCGCGGCCGATCCATCGACCAGGGAAAGTTTGATTTAGGTATTGCATCACCAGACGGGTAGAACGTGGAGGAGCTCCTTCATGCTGAAAGTACATACCAGTGCGTGTAGCCAAAGGAACATCCTCTAATAGTCCTGGCAATTAATTTTTCATAAATTCTAGGTAACTTTGTCCTGTAAGACGATTCTCTAATGTAACAGGGCCAATCAGGTGATCATCGATGATACCGCACCACACATTGGCAGAGAAGCGATGTTGAAAATTTGTTTCCATAGTGTCAGTTGGATTTTCGTCTGACCACCGATGAGAGTTACAAGTGTTGTTGATACCGTCACGGGTGAAAGTAGCTTCATCGGTGAACAGTATTAATCGAAGCAATCGGCGATTAGCATTTGCCCAATGACAAAATTCCAGTCGCATGGCAGCGTCTCCTGGTTGAAGGTGTTGTATACGTTGTACATGATATGGATGCAAGCCTTCCTCACGCAATGTTCGCCATACTCTTGTGTGTGGTACACCGAGACGTGTAGAAATTCTTCGTGAGCTAGTAGTAGGACTACGCTCTACCAACTGAAGAATGTTTTCCACTTCACCCACATCTTGTTGACCTTCACGTTCAGATGAAACATGAGCGCTGGGAAGTGTACCAATCTCACGCAATGTGTTGAAAACCCTTTTAAACACTCTTCGATCCGGAATTCTGCGGTTCGGAAGCCGTCGACGGTATTCTGCAACAACAGCTGTTGCACTTCCATCGCAAAAACCGTAGACATACACCATATCTGCATATTCGGCATGTGTGAAGGTGTGTGGCATTCTTAACACTGCTTCAAATACCAAACAATGTCACTCACAACAGTCACCTGTCGATTAGTTTATGTTACATGCTTACATTACAGCTTACATGGTTCAAGGTTATAGGGGAGGGAAGGGGGGAAGAGCTGCGCGCGCATCAGATTCAAACAGCTCTATCTCCATAACCATTCAGAATTAGACACATGTTCATATGAACTTTTTTTTATCACAATGACCGATACTATCACCTCCCGAAGTATTGACCTTTCCTCCTGAAACCCTGTATATACAGTGCATATATTATATATATATATATATATATATTAGGGTGTCACTTAATTGTATGGTAAGAATTGAACCATGAAGAAGTTTCGGTCTGACCCTCTAGAAATGTGACACTGCATGTGAAAACGCTGATTATGAAGTTTCATGAGAAAATATTAATATTTAGAGGTCGCTCAAGGTCATTAAAATTTTGTTGACGCGTCGTTACTTTTCCTAAATTGAAATGCGCTTCCTTTCTATGCCTCACCCCAATATTATTTCAGTCGCCTTAATGGTCGGATGTGTTCGCATTAGTGTGTCTTATTTTAGTCTTAATAGTAGGATATGTGTGTATTATTGTTTTTTATTGCATAATAACTATAACACTTATTTTTTACTTTCAAGTGTAAATTTATATAGCAAAATACATTTATTATCTAATGATGGAGACTCGAAAGAAATCTAAGGTTTATTTGATTGTCAAGTGTGTGAATGAATGATATTAGAGGTGGTAAATTGCCATCAAATCTTCAGGCTCTGTCGTTTTCCCTTCATTTACATATAAAAAAGACGATAAGAGAGGCTTCGTCAATGACAATTGAAAAAATTGAGGAGTTTTGGAATCGTGCCCGAATTTCAACTCAACACAAACAGGACACAACCAGAAAACTGGTAAAACTCTTTTCACGATGGAAAGCATTGAAAAAAAATGCATCCCGCAAGACAGAAGTACAAGCTAAGAATGAGAGCATGTTGAAGGACTGTTTTCGCTACCTCTTTGATATCGCTCATGCAAATGCCCTCGACATAATCAATGGAGGGAGATAAGCAGTTTCTCATTGCTCAGCGTGAAAAAGGCCGTCGTGGAACAATGTCTTCTGTTGATATTGTGCTACATCAGAAGGAGTCAAAGAAGGAGAAACTTGTGTTGAGCGAACAAAGTCGAAAGCGAAAGGCAGAACAAAGCAAGGATTCATTGTTAGATTCTGTTACTCTAGAGAGCAGCAGTTCATCAACGTTTGAGGAAGAGGAATTAGAACCTGAAGCTGTTCCTGGAACAAGTAGGCAGAAACCCCCTTTCAAGCGGGGGAGAAAAGAAGTCATCACGCCTGGTCTCACAGCAGTTCTAGATCGCTGTAAAGTATCTCATCGTTCTGCTACTATGATTATTGCGGAGACTGCGAAAAGTCTCAGCCATGGTATCCCTGATCTTGCTATGAATCGAGAGACTATCCGATGTGAACGAAAGAAGCAAAGGGAGGCATTCTCTATGACCATCATGAAAAACTTCAAGCCGAAAGTTCCTCTTACTGTACACAGGGATGGTAAATTATTAATGGAAATTACTGGAAAGAAAAAAAATTGATCGTGTTCCTGTCATAGTAACAGGTGAGGGAGTACATCAGCTTCTTGGAGTTCCAAAGCTCATATCTGGAACTGGGAAAGCACAAGCTGCAGCTGTCAATGAAGCTCTCCGTAAGTGGGATATTGAAGAAAAGGTCCAAGCTATATCCTTCGATACAAATAGCTCCAATACTGGTCTAATGGCTGGGACTTCCATTATTTTACAGCAGATGCTGAAACATGACCTACTCCATCTGGCCTGCAGACATCACATCATCGAACTTTTGGCTACAGCAGCTTTTGAAGAATGCATGGGCCCCACAATAGCTACAGATGTCCAACATTTTAAGAGATTTCAAGAAAAGTGGGACGACATTGATCCAAAACGGTATGAAGACTCCACCACTGATGAAATTGCCACGTCTGCTGTCGCTGATGTAAAGGAAGGTCTCATTAGCTTCTCTAAATCTGCAATGACTACAAAAATCCAACGAGATGACTATAAGGAGCTACTTGAACTGGCATGTCTGTTTCTTGGTGCTGTCTCTAATTGTGGTGTAGTTTTTCATGATCCCGGAGCGATGCATCAGGTACGATGGATGTCAAAGGCAATCTATTCCTTAAAGATTTAGATGTTCAGATCACAATTTAAGTTAACAAACATGTAAACAGGTGTATTGATCAGTGGCATCCACGTTTGGAGGCCTGCCTTGAGCAGGATAGGGGACACATCGAGCAACTTCTCAATGAAGACGAGCAACATGCTCCAGTAAGCATCTATGAAGTTTGGGAGCTCTAGTCCCCTTACTATTTTTAATATGACAGTTTACCTCTAAGTGGTCACTTTTTTACCCACCCTGTATATATATATATATATATATATATATATACATATATATATACATACACTGTATATCCAATTTTAAATATAAGGTAGTAACATATATTCTGCTCGATTTTTTAGTTCATTCAGAACAAAAATTAAAGGACTTATAAGTACAAATTTGCTCGAATTTTGTTTATTCACAACAAAAATTAAATGATATAATGACAAATTAATCATCAATATAATTCTCTTCTTTTTCTATAATCTCTTCCCACCTGTAGAAAAGTTTTTTTATGCCACGTTCGAAGAAATCCCTTGGTTTCGAGTCAAACGAAGCGATCACTTCGTTTTCGATAGCTTCCCTGGATTGCAACTTTTGTCCATCTAGGTGGTGTTGCATACTTCTGAATAAGTGGTAGTCTGAAGGTGCGATGTCCGGAGAATAAGGTAGATGAGGCATTTTTTCCCAACCAAATGCCTCTAATTGAGCAGTGGTGATTCGAGTAGTGTGAGTGCGCACGTTATCCTGGTGGAATAGAACACCTCTGCAATTAATTAATGCAGGACGTTTTTCTTGTAATGCCATCTTCAATCGTTGGAGTTGTTGGCAGTAGACTTCAGCTGTGATTGTTTGGTTATTTGGCAGAAGCTCAAAATGAATAATTCCTTGCATATCCCACCAAACGCATAGCAAAATTTTCTTTGGATGTGGTCCATTCCTTGGCTGAGGTTCAGGCTTTGTTTCACGGCTAAGCCTCTGATGTCGACGCTTAATATTGTTATGGAGGACCTATTTTTCATCCCCAGTGAAGATCCGATTAAAAAACGGTGCCTGCAGTTGCCGAGAATGCAGTGGTGTGCAAATATCGATTCGATGTTGAAGATTCCCTTGTGACAAATCATGCAGAACCCATTTTCCAACCTTCACTACTTTTCCTAACAGCTTCAAATGACGATGAATGGTCATATGGCTAATGCCGAGTTGCAGGCCAAGGTCTCTTACAGTTACCGTTGAGTTTTCCTCCACTGTTGCTCTCAGCAACTCTTCATCTAACTCATTTGGTTCGTTGATAATCTTTCAGACTGAAGTCTCCATTTCTGAACTTCTCAAACCATCTCCTACACATCCATTCGCTCACAACATCATTTTCATAAAGCCTTTGAATGTTTTTTGCGGATTCACTAGCGTTAGATCCTTTATGGAACTCATAGAGCATCATATGTCGAATATGCTCTTTCGTGGGCTCCATGTTTTTTCAATTACTGTAATATCGTAGGGGTGTCGTTGTAACTGTATGAAAAACACCAGAGAAAATATTCATTAGCCTAATCCTACACTAGCCTAAGCCTGCACTAGCCTAAGTCATTCTGTATCATTCTGTATCGTGATAAGACCTGTGCGAACCTGTCGCCGTGTGTATTTTGCAACATTTCTAAAACAATTTCACATTATCTTGAGATTATTCTATTATCTATCGTCCGTTTTCTAATCGAGCAGAATTTATGTTACAAGTTGATAATTACAGGTTTATCGGTCATTACATTTTAAAATAGTTACAGAACATAATCCACGTCCTTAAACGTTGCACAAATTCTTATTATTAGGGGATATATTTTATAAATTAATTACAGATTTAGCAGTTAATACATTTTAGATAAGTTCCAGAACATAATTCCCATCATTAAGCGTACACAAATCATCATTAGGGATACATTTTTAAATTTATTCAATATACCGTATTACTAAAAGCCATACTGCGAACGGAGCACATTTGTTACAATTTCAAATAATTAACTGATGACGTTACAATTATATATACACACAAAACTTCACATAACACATCGAGTGATATAAACGGGAACCTTTTTTTACTACCCTACACACAAATTTTTTCATTCCGCTAAGTGTTACACAGATCAAATAATTGCAGAAAATCTGTGAATCTCCCTCCACGAGCCAGATGCATGAGAAAACACAAACAGTACATACCAGAGACATTGCTGTATCAGCTCTAGAACCGGTAAGGATTACACACTATTTGCCGAATTTGAAGTTTTTCGAGAAATTTTACAATAATAGCATCATTCCATGGATGTCCGCCCAGTGAATTAAAGTAGTACATTCGTTCCCTATTTTTAAAATAAACAGCTATCCATGTGGATCCCTGACCATCGCAACATCCGTATTCAAAATAAGTGCGCCGCAGTCTCTCGTGGTTGGGAGTTTCAACGTTTCATTCTTTGCAAAAACGCCGATAAATTTGGGGCGTGTGAATCGATCACTCTTCATCACTCTCTGGAGTGTAACCGTGTCCATTTTCACAAGTCTGTGACTACCAGGGTGGCGTAGTATCGCGATACCTGGATACATCTTCTTTATCTTGTATCGTATCGCGATGCATTTTCTCTATCTTGTATCGTATCGCGATATATTTTTTATTATTTGTATCGTATCGAAAGATACGATACAAATAAGTGTCAGTAACGCGATACTTCATCATAGACTCAGTCAGTGATCTTTCCTCTCCCCTCTTCATCTTCTCCCCTCCCCGCAAATCGCAAGCTCTAATTAAAGTTGACAGTTTAGGGTGTAGTCAATACTACACCCCTAAACCTGTCAACTTTAATTAGAGCTTGCGATTTGAGGTAAACTACTACGCCAATAGGTGCGACTAGAGGTTTTTCAGACACTAATCTGACTGAGATGTTTCCGCTCTGTTGGGGACTTATGTGTGTGTTTATACTCCCACATAAATCTGGTGAGAGGTCAAACGGGTACAGGTTCGAACTCTGGACGAATTTATTCTGCGTTACGCAGGTCCCTAAACCTTCGAAAGCGCCGACACTATGCGCAAGATTGGTATACGGCCTCGAGCAAAGTGAAAACACGTCATCTGTAGAATAACTCGTTTCCAATGTCCCACCTAAAGCCACCCCATTGACATACAGAGTCATATTTTTAAGGCCGAAATTTTCGAATTTAAACGCCGATTTTTTGTATTTGCCATTCACAGAAGCGTGTTCCTGCATTCCAATTAATATTCTTTTAGGTATGTAGAACTCCAAGAGCAACATTTTGTATCTGCTTCGATGATAACCTGAAGGAACTGTTAGCCATTTGCGGATATTAGAGGCGCGCGGAAAAGTATTAGAGGCGCGCGGAAAAGTATCTCTTTGGAATACTGCCCCATATCTGCCCTCGGTTATAATTTTGAACAGTGCTTTTTCTTTAATATTTCTGTTAGCCTTCGATTTTAGAGTCAACGTATGTACCGAAGTATCTTTACGATTTCGTAAACTAAATCAGACGTAAGATTTGAACTTTTTAAACTACCATTTAAGCCTCTCACAGCATCTTCGGTTGTGTCATAATGATCCGGTCCTAGTGTTACTTCTCTTGTGTAGTACTGTGCCTCCCACTCCAGGCGGAACGAATGGTATCGTCTCGAGTTACTCCGGCCTTTTCACACTCATCACGGTTTCTAAGAACCATAAAAACAGGTTCTTTCTTGTCAATACTTAAAAACTTGGTGGCCAATTGAAATTCGCATATTCTAATCTCATATGACTCACGACCCATTTCAATGGGCCCATGGAGTTCTGTTATAAAGTTGGTCAGGATATTGTTAGGATGTACAGACAGAGAAGAAGAGGACGGGAGTGTGACGAAGAAGTGGTTAGGCGCCATGTTGTATACAATTTAAGCTTCATTATTGCATCAGCTTTTTCATAGGTGTTGAATCCTTCTGGGTACCCTAGCCATTTTACCAGGTAGATTTTTCTCTTTCCTGAACCTTTGCTCCTAAATTTTTTCCTAAATTAAATCTCTTTCTGCAGCTCCTCGCCATAAAAGCCCCCTGCAATTTCTTCCCCATTCAAATCTTCAACTTAATACAGTATCACCTCGTCTTTAGGTCTCATAGACCTCACTTTAAAAATCTCACGTGTCCAAACGTGCTGAAACTCCTTCGCGAATTTATTCCCCGAACGCGACAGCCTTAGAAAATCATTGATTTAGAAACGCACAGAGCGTGGTGGCCCTCTTCGAATATCTTTTCTCACTCACGTTCTGTGTGCGTACCTCATTCTAAAATTTCGCAAAGTGATGTATCTATCGCTCGGTGGTGTAACGGTTGTAGGATGAAGCCAGCGCCCCCAGAATGTCTATATATCTGTATGTGTTTTTATGTCTGAAATAGCGATGCATACGCTCCTTTATGGTACTTTGCACTCTTTCAGTTAAAGATGCCTCATGTGTAGAATTGCGAGTGTAATAACTGATATTAAACTCAGCCAACATGTCCATACAAAAATACCCAGGAATACTGTTTCCTTTCAACATCAACGCTTTGGTGGGTTAGCAACTGTTTCAGGCTATTTATTTTCACTGGAATTAGCCACATATATCTAGAGAATACATCTATTACGAATAGGATGTAGCGGTAGCCTCCATTATACACTGAATATCTCTGCATGTCTGTTAAATCTGCCTGCCAAATAGAATCAATCGAGGCTGCTAATGTCTTGGCCATTTTAAAAATTCTCACCGGCTTATGAAGTGTATAAGCTTCCTGCTCCCGCAAAAACCTCTCAACATCTTTTTCCCTTATTCCCTCATTATAAACACCTCTGTACAGCCTATTAATACCCCCGTAGAAGGCTGGATTTTCACAATTCTTTTAACTTGTTCAGATTCCCTATCAGTGTTTTTGGGATGTTTAATTGCTGTAGTGTAGCTTTAATATGCTCCCATCCTCCTGGTGAGGGTCTATCCCACTTTCTTACCAAATCATGTACGATATCAATGATGTTCGACCCCTGTACCTTTGACCCTTCAACAACAACCTCACCTGTATCGGACCATTGTATAATGGGATCCTCGCTCAACAGATTATAAAGACTTAAGCATATATTCCTCAATGTATGTGGGAGACTGTTTTTAATATATGCTCGAGATATTGCGGACTCGCGCCGTTGTTCTGTACTTATTCAGGTTCGCCATGGTCCGGATCGTCCCTATGTTTGATAACTACTGGAAACTCCACCGGTTTCTTATAATTTTCGTACTTATGAAGAAATTTCTAGAGCTTCTTGGTATAAGATTCTTTTCTCATCAGAAGACTTTTCACTCTTTAATAGGTCTAACAATTCGCTTTCCATTCTTTTAAACCTGCTTTTACGGGGTTCTAGAACCGTATCTAGACTCTTTGTGCTTTGTAGTGAAGCATCCACCTCATGTAGAATCATAACTACTTTCTTCATTATATTAAACTAGTCAGTAAATTCCCCAAAACTGAAAATAAGATGGGTTGGAATGAGTCCCCTTTTTATACAATAATTCGGTTTTTCTTCCCTACAGTTTGACTTTTACGAGAGAGTGCGTGTATTATGTTCTTGTGACGACGTAGGGGAGACTTCTGAGAGGGTTTCATTGGTACATTACATTTTATAACGTTAAGACAGATTTCACAGATGCATTTTAAAAATCCTGAGTCAATATTTTTAACAAGCAGCTGTTGGAGTGCCCGTGGCAGCCGATGATAGATTTTTATTAATTCGTGGTATTTCTTTAACCTCTTTGTCATTTTGGGATATACACTGTTTTAGGCTCGTTTGGGAGTACATTCGTTCTTAGAACACCCTAAACGTGTTTCTCAGGTGGTCACAAACCAAATATCTGTAACGTTGGCTTGTAGCTTCTTTATAAACTTCCAAAAACCTCTTACGCTGATTCGGGAACATTCGATTGGCTAATACCAATTTGTGACACATCTCTACGTTGTGCGAATATGACTAGATATTGTGTATTTAACGACACATCGCTGATGTATCTATTTTTGAAAAATAGATTCTGATTGATGAAGAATACGCTTGATGAAGAATACGCTGATGTTAAGATGGTGTGAGAACATTGTAAATGTTTCGGCAAACGTTTTATCCATTTCTAGCATGAGATCATCAATTACAATAACCGTGTGCTCATTACCCTTTATCGAACTAACATCATAAACACCTTTGTGAAACAAGATATCATCTTGGTACTCGTTGAATATGGGTTGGTATGTCGAATAGCACCACATGACTTTATGCACAAATTTAAGAACATCTCCCCTTTATTTTTAATGATTTTAAGCATAAACACAGTTTTGCCACATCCTGTGGGCCCTGATATAATGCATGGGGAGGGCTCGTGCACCTGAATTTTTCTACAGAATCCATCTCTAACACGTCACACTCTTAAGTGGAACATTTACAAAATATAATAAAATTTTAAGTGATGCTGCTTATATTTTACAGTCTTGTTTTTCTTCTTCTCCAAACCGTGAATGATGACGAGGATGAGGTACTGTGCCAGCAACATGGCCCCACTATAGACATTGCTGATGATACCGATGACATTGTAGTTGTTGTTGAGTCTACAGACTGCACCCCCGCCCTTGATCCCCAAGCAAAGCCAACTATAGCAATCCCACGCGACAATTCGATAAGAAAGCGTGTGCATGACGACATTTCTGAATCGTCTTCCACGTCAGGTGTAAAGTGCGCCAGAGGTAGGTCGGTTGTTAGACACAGTTTAGACCCCAAACCCTGTACGTTACGACACAACCCTAACAGTAGTTTCTTCTAAAAATAAAACTGTGCCCCCATATTCCTATTCAATAACACCCGTGCCCTCCAGGGCATCATTTCATTTTGTAGACAGTAGCAAGTAGCATAACAGTCGAGCTAGTACGAATCGCCACCCCCACCCCAGCCCTGACTAGAATCCGGTACGTAGTCAGGGTCAACCATCGAACCATGTATAGCAACGGTGTTGAACACGGACTACGGCGTGTAGTTGAACGTATTGAGGAGTTTGCCCTTCAGAGCAGTGAGGGAGGTGAAGTCAGGACGCGACTGTCCCTCGGTTTCGGGTCAGATGACGGAGATGGAGATGATTTTTGGGTAGTAATAACCTACAGGAGTTTGGCTGCTGTAGATGTAGATTACAGTTTGGGTCGTATAAAGAATGCCCCTCAAAGCATCACTGCATTCAACATTGAGAACTTTACGAATGATATAATCCACATTTTCCGTGTTGCGGGACATACTTCTACATCTTATACGCTTAACTTCAATTCTCACTCTATTTAAAGACAGCATATAAACTCAGAGCGTTGTTGCCGCTTCATAGCAATAGTCTTGGCTCATATGTTTACTGTACTAAATACAGTGGCCAGACAAATCTGGTTGCCGACGGTAGGGCAGCGTGAACGTAAACTGGCCGCAGACTGGAAGATCGAGTTTGACTGTAATATTGGGCCTGAAGAGTTGAGAAGGGTAGAACAGGAAATGAATGTTCGTATAGTTGTATTTGGAATGGATGATCGTCGTAGGACTGTGTATGTTTCTAAAAGCTGTGTGAGAAAACGTACAAGACCTCTACTTATTTTAGGGCTGTCAGGGACAGCGTATCTCCCCATCCGCAATATAAGGGCTCTTTACGTAAGTTATGATAAAAGTCGAAAATATGGCAGGCACCACGATTTGTGTAAGGGTTGCCTCGAGTTTGAGGATGACATAATGAAACATTGTAAGGACTTTCACATGGGATGCGAGCAGTGTAAAAGCTCCACATGTGAAAGTCGTGTAGTTGAAGCTGAGAAGAGGGACTGTCATGTGTGTAGACGCACGTTTTTCAATAATAATTGTTTTGAATTCCATAAATCAAATGGTACGTGCAGGAAAATGAGAATCTGTGAATATGATATGTTTCATATGATGAATAATTGGGGGAAATTCACACAAAAATGTGATGAAATTCACTGTTCTATCATACATGCCATGAAAAATATATGGCAGATGGTGTAAAGCATGTACGTTAAATGAAAGACGCCAAACCTAAAAATAAACCTTGTATAACTGTATACTACGATACAGAGACATACACGGATGCTGAAACCAAAGCGGTTATCCCAAATCTACTTGTAAGCCAGACTATCTGCGACGAGTGCATGAACGTCGAGTGTGATGACTGTCACAAATCTGGTAAACAAACAAACGTTTTTAAAACGAGTGCACACGACACCCCCGTGAAACTCTTTGTGTCCTATATTGTCAAATTAGCGGACAAGTTAAAAAAAAGTACTCTGGATATTCATGCCCATAACGCCAAAACATTTTATAGACAATTCCTTTATAAGGAGTTGCTTCAATACGAATCATCAGAGATATTTACAGGCGATCCCTTGAAAAGTGGAAACAAGCTTATACAGATGCAAATAAGAGGTAAAGTTCAGTTTAAATACACTTTGCTATTCACACCTTGTAAATTAGCCAAGCTACAAAAGGTGATAGGCGTAGCCGCCGAAGTTTCAAAAGGGTATTTCCCTTACACTTTCCTCACTGGTGATACTTTAAATTACGTAGGAATGCCACCCCCCAAACATTACTTTCATTATGACAACATGAGTGATAGTCAACGTGAAGATTTTGATCGCTACTACAACAGTTTTAATGAACATACACCTACAACAACAGATCGGAGTATACATAAAACTTGCTCGCAACATGGTGGAAGTGGCCATAAAGATTACTGGCCGTGTTTTCTGGGTGGACGATCTAAGCGAAGACCGCGCCGCTCGTGAGAAAGCGGCGTACTCCTTAAACGGTTGCTGGTGGCATGGATGCCAACGTCTTGAGTGTGGAATCGTAGTAGATACTCATGGTAGATCTCCTGCCGACAGTCTCGCATGGACCCGCATGGACTTATAAGCTCACAGTTCACTCACAAGGTTTTGTGGGAGCACGAATACGATGCACGGATTGAGATAGATGGACAGTACCGCCAAGAAATAAATACCATCAAACGTTCAATGGTGTTGGATGCTCTCAAATGCGGCGATAGTTTGTTTGGTGGGGGCACAAACCCCTTTAAACTATACTTTCCACCTGCGGATGGTCCCGCCCTGCTTTCCATCGAAGAGTTCTCAGCTAATTTGAACGATAACTATTTCGGACTTTCTTTCGTAGATGTGCTCTCCCCCTCCCCCTCGCGACTTATGGATGCCAATCTTTCCCGTCATTAAGATCACAAACTCATGTTCCCTCTGTGTTTGAAGTATGCAGAGGAGAACAATGGATCCTGTAATCACACAATCAACTAGATGAAGATCAGAGGCGTATACACAATTCCTAAGCTGTCTGTAGCCATTCGTCCCCGTTACAGAATATTGAAGATATATGAGGTGTGGAGGTTTTAGAAGCTCCCTAACCTTTTCACACCATATATAAATACTTTTTTGAAGGATAAGGTAGAAGCATCAGGATACCCGCGAGGAGTTGAGACAGAAAGTTAAAAATCGAGTTATATTCAATGCTACCGTGATCGTGAAGGATACAGCTTGAACGGGACCAAAGTGCGAAGAACCATGGCAAGCGCTTTAGTGCAAAGTTGTGCCTAAATAGACTTTGGGGGAAATTTGCCGAGAATACAGACAAGGGGAACGTCCATCTAGCCCAAAGTTATAATGAGGTGTGGGATTACACCAACGCTTCCGATAAAGAGGTCATGGAGACTGTGAATTTGGATAATACGCACATAATAAAGTATAACAGAACTGAAATGGCTACAGATACATCGCATGTCGCAAACATATATATATATATATATATATATATATATATATATATAACGATTGGTTAGGTTAAGTCCTAATATTTTCGTTACTTTCAACGTTTTGTTTGATAGATTCATTTAAAAAATATCTCCTAAAGATCCTAGTGTAGTTTACATTCCCCAACTTTGAGCTAGTGTAGTTTACGTTCCCCAAATTTGACCTAGTGTAGTTTGTCCCTTTTTACATCAGGGGGACTTAATACACTTGCTCCAAACTTTCTTTCAACGCCTCCCAATGAAAATTTGCGTCATTACCCATAAGTAAATTATCCCAGTCCCCTACTCTCATCCTGTCCGCAAAACTATCAAAATTATCCCTACGAAAATCAGGGACTTCTATTACGTTACTATCCTTACTGTTTTCTATGAATAGCTTAAACCTAATAATTTGGTGATCACTACATCCCAAACTCTCACCTACTTCCAAACCTTCGACTATATTTTCGTCGTTCGTCATCGCCACGTCTAAAATATTGTAACCGCGCGTTGGTTCGCTAAACATCTGTCGTAAAAAATTAGCTTCCATGAACTCAATCAGTTTCAAACCTTCATCATTACCAGTAAAAGTCTCGTATTTAACGTTAGGGCAGTTGAAGTCTCCGACAACTATGCTATTCCGATTATTAATAATGTTACTAAGAAGTGTGTCAAATCTAGTATCGGTATCGAGGAGTTGAACGGGAGGTCTATGAACGACAAAGAAATTAAAGCTAATACTAGGCGCCCTAACTTCAATGCATATTAGGGTGTCAATTTTGTCAACTTTTTTCAAATCAATTTTGGTAGTGAAAATATAGTGTCTTTTCATGTCAAAACTTGAAATTGGCCAACCAAAATGAAATAAAATAACCCTTACCTACATCAATTTTACCTTAAAGTTTCAGAAATTGACTCTTTTACTAAATAATAGGACAAATTGATTAACTATTCATCTGTCACAGAATTATCCCACTGATCGCATATGGAGTGTTTTCAAGGTCATATAGTTGTTGTACAATGTACAAGTCGCAGCATGAATAGAACTGTCCCTCACTCTCAGTCTTCAGTTGCCTCTTAGATGTCATAGACGGTGGTTTGCTGTTATTGCTCTTGTACCTACTTCATAGTTATTCTACTAGACGAATACTACAGTTTAACTGTAAGTATGGATTATTGATTTTTACAATTATTTATTATTATCATATTCTTCTGTCTAATTATGTTGTAATCCCATGAAATATTTTTTTATTGAATTTTAGAACATCGAATGACAAAACTTTGAAACATCGTATTTGATATAAAATACTTAAATGTTTTTCTTTCTTTTCAGATATTCCTAAGATGCCAAAATTGAAGACAAGAGGTCAGTCGTCATGCCACTTGAGCCTGTTAGTCGGTATAGGCAAGGAGCTTCCCGTATCAGAAGTACCAACAGTGCGAGACATGCTGAGACTAGGGTTACAGCTTCGTGAACAAAATACAAAGGATAGAAGGAACTACACAGAGAAGAGCTCATAAGGGACATGATTCCCCCTCTTCTGCATCAGTGGAAAAAAGCTAATGTGTTATTCAAACCACCTGTACTCAATCAGTATAGAACTATTGAGCTAAAATTAACAAAGCTGTGGCACAAAGCAGTTGAGACATCACTTGGTAAAGGAAAACTAGCAAAGAAAAATAAATTTCTGCACACACTTGATACTCTTCTTGACATTTTTAACTGCCAGTGTCCCATAGAGTTGTGTTCTGAAGCCAATTGTTCTCCCTCATGCAGAAGAGAACCTCACCCTCACATTGATTGTCGCTATCCTCGTGAGAAGAAGATCCCTGTTTTGGAGCTGGCTTTCATAAAGGCGCAGAGAACAAAGGCAGGAGGCCAAGGAAGTATGAAGATTGGTTCGGCTGATTATTCAGAAAACAAAAAACAGATTGTTATTGTTAAGAAAAAAGAGAAAATCCGAGAGGGGGAAGAAAGGAAGAAAAAGAAGAGTGAAGAAGCCACCCAAAGAGATGAAGAGCTCTATCAAGAAGTTTCTCACTTCTTTGAAAGCTCTTCAGATGAACAGAAAGAAGCAACATCAGATGATAGCTCCAAAATGCCATCTGAACCTTCGCCGAAGAGAATGAAATACAACACTAAAGACATCTCAAACATTGCCCTTGCCAGTATTCGCCACCATACCGGGATACGAGAGACTGCAGAGATTGCCACTGCCGCTTGGATAGATGCAGGCCTCATCAGCCGAGAGGATACATCCTTAGTGATAGATCATAATAAGATAAGAAGAGCACAAGAAAAAATAATGAAGGAAATATCTGATCAGCATGAAAAAGATTTGGAGGAGGAAGGTCTCTCTTGCCTTTTGTTTGATGGAAAAAGAGATGACACAAAAGTTCTCCTAGAGGTAGAGGGAATGGACAGAAAGTTTCACGGTCTCATCAAAGAAGAACACTACTCTGTGTGTTCCGAACCTGGTGGCCGCTATTTGTTTCACTTTGTTCCTGAAGCAGAAGTAGAAGGCAAGAAACATGCAGAGGCAATTGCTGATCAAATAATATGTTGCTTCAAGAAAGAAGACTTGACAGTTCACTGCAGGCCGTTGGTGGAGACTCAACTGCGGTGAACACTGGATGGCAGGGTGGTGTTATGACGCATTTAGAGAAAAACTTGGAAGAAGGCTTGTTTGGATTGTATGTGATTTGCGCACAGGGGAACTACCTCTTCGTCGTCTCATCCAGGAACTTGATGGTCCTACAAAGAGCAACAACAAGTGGTCAGACCCCCTTGGCAACATGCTAGATGAAGCAACGGAATTAGAAATAAATACAAAATTTCCAAAGGTCGAAGTAGGCCCTCCCCTTCCAGTGTTGTCTGAAGAAGTTATCAAAGACCTCAGCACGGATCAATCTTACGCTTATCGTATTGTTCAAGCAATCAGATCAGGAGAGTTGCCTCAAAATCTGGCTCTCATGGAGATTGGAATCCTTTGAAATATAAGCTTTCCGTAAGTAGGCAGGGATATGACGTAATAATTTATGATAAGCGATGTTTTTAACTTAGGTGTATTTATAAATGCACTTTATCCCTAAGGACTAAACTCTCTGTGTTCATCATTATGAAATTGAGAATTCTAAATATAACGTTTCTTATTATCGGAAAACATTGTGCAATATTCTGTTACAGAAAAACTTTTAGTATAAAATTACTCGGTGTAATGTAACACGCTGAACTTTTAGTATAAAATTACTCGGTGTAATGTAACGCGCCGCTTTCGTTGAGAAAAATAAAATTTAAGTCCCCCGTAAAAAATACACCAACCCGCATAACGGGAGGAGGAATTAACACTAGAAGTACTAAGCGGTCATTTTTAACCGCTATTAGTTTTTAAGTGTGATACATTAACTACAGAAAAGGTAGCGGTCTGACTTTTTGTGACTTTTCATAAATTTCTGCCATTAATATACTATATTTGATTTTTTTTTTTTTATTTCCAAGAGATTTTGTAGGTTACTACCTATAAGTACTAAGCGGTCATTTTTGACCGCTATTAGTTTTTCATAAATTTCTGCCATTATTATACCATATTTGATTTTTATTTTTTTTATTTCCAAGAGATTTTGTAGGTTACTACCTATAAGTAATAAGCGGTCATTTTTTACCGCTATTAGTTTTTAAGTGTGTGGTACATTAACTACAGAAAAGGTAGCAGTCTGACCTTTTATGACTTTTCATAAATTTCTGCCATTATTATAATATCATATTTGATTTTTCTTTTTTTTTATTTCCAAGAGATTTTGTAGGTTACTACCTATAAGGATCACACGTACAAAAATGACCTTTCATTCAGTTTCTTTCCCCTATTCCTTTGGAACATTCTAGAAGATAATTGAGATGTGGCATCTTAGTTTTGAACATTCTAGAAAATACTTGAGATATGACAACACTGTATTAGTTTGCTTGTCAGCCTGAAGCCACTCAAATTTGACGTCAGTGTGCCTTTTCCCAGCATCATGAAAGGAAGTGAGTGCTTGATTGATGAATCTGTCGTGACATTTGTTTCAGTCTGCCGATAGTGTTATTATAATATAGATATATATATATATATATATATATATAAATAACGTAAAGAACGACGTTTTCTTTAGGAGACTTATCCGCGCAAGATGAGAGCGAAAGAACGAAACAATTGAAAAAATGAGGTACCCACCCGGGAATCGAACCCGGGATCTTCTGCGCGTATGTAGAGGAATTACGAGCATTTGTTTGGGTGAGGCCTATGGTGTAGTGGTTATCATGTCTGACCGGCAATCGGAAGATCCCGGGTTCGATTCCCGGGTGGGTACCTCATTTTTTCAATTGTTTCGTTCTTTCGCTCTCATCTTGCGCGGATAAGTCTCCTATACAAAGCGTCGTTCTTTACGTTAATTATACTGCGTGTTTGCAGTTATAATGTATATATATAAATATATATATATATATACACATTCAACTGCAAAGAACACGCAGTATAAATAACGTAAAGAACGACGCTTGTATAGGAGATATTCCGCGCAAGACGAGAGAGAGAGAACGGAACAAATGAAAAAATGAGGTAACCACCTGGGAATCGAACCCGGGATCTTCCGATTCCCGGTCAGACGCGATACCATTACACCATGGACCTCACCCTTCCAAATGCCGTAATTCTTCTACATACTCGTCTTGCGCGGAATATCTCCTATACAAGCGTCGTTCTTTACGATATATATATATATATATATATATAAAATATATATATATATAATATATATATAATTATATATATAATATATATATATATGTTCATTTTACAGATAAAATGGCACAGTGTTATAGAAATAAAGGAATTGAGATTGAAGAAGCTCTGCGTCTTCTTCAGGAAGAACTTGCCTCAGATGATTCAATGGATGAAGAAGACGATGCCGTCTATCAACTGCATGAGGCAATACGTCCTATCGAAGAAATGAATGATTCTGATGAGACGGAGGAAGATGAGCCTTTAATTCTTCAAATGAGGCTCCATTCAGTAGCACGAACAACACTTTGCCTTCTCGTGCGGGTGTCTTATGGCCAAAAATTACAGGTGAAAGAGAGAGAGGCAGAACTCCTACTGAAAATGTATTCAAGCAAAAAAGTGGTTCTACACCATATGCATACCGAGGTATTGAAGAAAATAGACCTCTTAGTGCATTTCGACTGCTTATTGATGAACCTATGTTACGATCAATTCGAAACTACACTGAAATTCATGGGAAACTAAACGACCCAAGTTTCAGCATTCTTCTTGAAGATTTGGAAAAGTTTTTAGGCCTCCAAATTGCTCGTGGTGTTTTAGTTGCAAAGAACACACCCGTGAAACAATAATGGAATCAAGACTGGGGTCCACCTACATTTCATAAAACAATGAGTAGGAATAAGTTTGAATTGATCATGAAGCACATGAGATTTGACAATATTGCCAGCCGCAGAGAAAGAAAACAGGCAGATAAATTTTGTCTAATTTCTGAAATTTGGAAGTCTTTCATAATGAACTGCCAAAAGTGCTATGTACCAAACTTTGATCTTAGTATTGACGAACAACTCTTTCCACGCAAGTCTCGATGTCCATTCATTCAGTACGTGGCATCAAAGCCAGATAAATTTGGAGTAAAATTTTGGATTCTTGTGGACGCAAAGTCGAAATACCTTTGCAATGGAAAACCATATTTGGGTAAAGATCCTACTCGTAATGCTGCTGCACATGATCTTCCAGCTGATGTTTGTTTATCACTCATGAAGCTATACTTGAAGAAAGGTTATCATGTAACCACGGATAACTTTTTTTACCAGTTTACAATTGGCTGAGAAATTCAAAGCTGAAGAAACAACTCTTCTTGGTACTATCAGAAGACAGAGACGGGAAGTTCCTGATGGAGAAGCTATATTGAAAAGAAAGCCACTTTATTCATCTGCGATATATAAATCACCATCAGACTGCACTCTGACAATTTATAAAGGTAAGAGATCCAAACATGTTTATCTTCTTAGTTCAATGCACAAATCCGTTGAAATAGATGCATCTCACCGCAAAAAGCTACCAGAGACAGTGCAGTACTATCAGGTCATCCCATAAGTAATGTCGTTTTTTACGATAGATTAAGTTTAAACTAGTCCTACTCGGTTTAAGCATAAATTTTCCGAAGGTTATATCTAAGAGGAGATCTATCGTGTTTCGCTACATACTTTACAGACCTTGACCATTGAAGAGGTGTTTTGTTTTATGTGAACCCCTCATAATCATGGCGGCATCAGAAGAGCATATCAGGCATATAATGCTTTACGAGTTCAAAAAAGGGAATAGTGCTACTGAAGCAACGCGAAACATTCAGGACGTTTATGGCAACGATATTCTGCATGTGAGGAAATGTCAAAGATGGTTTCAAAAGTTTAGGAATGGTGACTGCTGTTTCGACAGATGCAGCACGCTCTGGATGCCCTGCTGAGTTTGATGATGACCTGCTGTTAGCCGCACTTCAAGAAGACCGTTCAACAACTGTCGAAAAATTGGCCCAGAAACTCAATTCATCCCCGTCCACCATCCATCGACATTTGCAACAACCCGGGAAAGTGCCTAAGTTAGGAAAATGGGTGCCACATGAATTGTCGGTCGACAATCTGAGGGTGCGGGTAAACATTAGCACAACTCTTCATTCCCGTGAACTCCAAGATCTGTTTTTGCACCGTTTAGTGACTGGTGATGAAAAGTGGATACTGTACTAGAATGTTAAGCGCCGTCGACAGTGGGTTTGTGCCGGAGAACCAGCGACACTACAGCCAAAACCAAATCTTCACCCTCGGAAGGTGTTGCTTAGTGTTTGGTGGGATAAAGGTGGTGTAATACACTTTGAAACCTTACCACACAACCAAACGATCACCGCCCAAGTCTACTGTCAACAACTGGATCGATTGAACACTTCACTTAAAGAAAAGAGACCTTCTTTGGTTAATCGGAAAGGAATCGTGTTCCACCACGACAACGCAATTGAGGAGCTTGGGTGGGAAAACCTTCCACATCCTCCATATTCTCCAGACCTTGCGCCTTCAGATTATCATCTCTTCAGGAGTCTGCAAAGCTATCTTGACGAGAAACAGTATACTTCTTTAGATGACCTGCACACCAGTCTTTGTACGTTTTTTGCCTCAAAACCGCCTGAATTTTATAAACATGGCATTGAAAAGCTTGTAGGACGTTGGCAGTGTGTCATTGATTCCGATGGAAAATATATACTAAATTAAAAAGTTTCAGTTGAGTTCTTTTTTTTGTCCTTCAAATTCCTATCTAAAAAACGACATTACTTATGGGATGACCTGATATAATTCAAGCAAAGTAGGTGTAGATATTCTTGACCAAATGGCCGGGTACCACACCAGCAAAACTGGATCTAGGCGATGGCCAATGGCGATTTGGTTCAATATTCTTGACTTGGCTTGCATAACTGCATGGATTGTATACCGTGAAGTTACTGGATCCAGAGTCTCATGCGTACAGTTTCTGCTTGATCTAATAACTGAAATGTGCAAGACAAAGGCAGCCGTAGGTTATTATGAAATGGAGCTAACGCCGTCAATGTCAGGTGGAATCCTGCAGAAACAATTCCACGTACAAATGCAGAGCATGCGGCAAGGTATGCTGTGGCACTCATTCAGGACATAAAGAAAAAGTCACTGTTGTAAGTTTCACGAATTGTATGTAAAATGTTTCAAATAAATGTTCTGTTCAAGTGTACCAATTGTATGTAGAATGTTCTACATAAATGTTATGTTCGTAAAATATTTCAAATAAATGTTCTGTTTATAAAATGTTCTAAATAAATGTCCTGTTAAATACTTCAAATAAATGTTCTCTTTGATAAATTGTTTCAAATAAGTGTTCTGTTTGTAAAATGTTTCAAATAAGCTATGTTCTAAATAAATGTTTTGTTTGTAAAATGTTTCAAATAAATGTTCTCTTTGTAAAATGTTTCAAATAAAGCTATGATTTTAATAAAAATAAAAAATAAATTAAAATGAATATAAATAATAAAAATAAATAAATAAAAATAAATAAAAAATAATAAGTAAAAAAAATCCTGCTTAGCTGTCAAAATTGACCGCAAGGTCTTTCTAGGTAAACAGAGTTCATGGTAGTTCTGGTGTTAATATTGAATGAACCGGTGTTAATTCGAATAACAAGTGTCTTTACGTTTAATTAATGATTCAGTGATGAAAATTTAGAATTTTTTTAAAACCTTTTAAAGTTCTGCTGAAAGCATTTAATACCCGGAAAACATATTGTTTGAACTGTTGTTCACCTTATTTTGGAAGGGTTCGATGTTGCAGAGAACCCTAAATTAAAAGAGCATTGCGTTATGAACCGAAATATTACTCTTAATCTTTGTATTTCTTTTCCTCAGCTATTCTTCCTTATGCAATTTATGTAGGGTATTGTGTCGTGTGTTGTGAAACACCTGGTGTCAACCTTAATATAAAGAGACACCGACAGTCTCCCGATGCAAGACCTAATCTCTTCTGGGAAATGTACTAATTTATGTCTCTTTACTTCATGTGCATATTACTGTTAAATTTTGTCTTGTGTTATAGTGTAAACCACGAAATAATATTGTGATACATTTTAATATTCCCTCTAACTATCTTAAATACCTTAATATTTTCGTCGAGAGACGAAGACAGTTGTTTGAAAAATGTAATTGTATAGTACATTGCTTTGACTATGTGTTTATTTTCTAACTCTTGCCTTCTCTATGCGTGCTAACAGGACATAACTCGTTTTATTAATTCCCGTCAAACGAATCAACCTCCAAAATGACTCTTCCCCTACGAATGTTTAATTAAGTTAGCCCTAAATAAAAATAAATCTTTCCTTCTTATTACCAAACAAAGATAGGACGAAGGTGTTCCCCAAGGAACTATCTTCTCTTGTAATTTACTAAATATTATCCTTTTAACCCATTCAAAACAAATCAAGAGGCTTATTTTCTCTGATTATAGGTAAGATTATTGCTATATGTAAAACTGTGAGTAGCTATTCACAATCCTGCGAGCATTTCCTACACCCATTGCAAATTTTTGAAAGGATTTCAAAATCCTGATAAAACATTCTATATCCCAGGTAACCGCAAATTACCTCTTTATGTCCTTTTTGCACCTTAATATTATTTACCTTACTACTATGAATTTCTTTTCCTACTATTTTCCTTTGACTATGGTTATAATAACCTTGAAATTTATTAAATTTAAAATGTTATAACATTCACGCTCTCTTTAAGACAGTATGCCCTAGAAATTGTTTTCTATAAACCAGAACGGAAATTGCTCTCATAGAAGTTATCCCTTAAGTCTACTCTTGTATTGTAATTATAATCGTAAAAAGCGTAGACACCCACCTTCTTTACCAAACTAATTCCTCTCCGGAAAACACTACGTGAAATCCATAAACAGTTTTAGATGTTCTTAAGAACATTACCTCTCAAATTCATCATTAATCGGCCTGGTTAACGCTTTCGAAGCTGGACTTGCCGCTCGAAATTTTCTCCAGGGTGTTTCACCCTAAAAAACCATTTAAATTAAAATTCTTTAGTTACCCGTAACTTTTATTTAACGGACTCAAAACAAATCCTAAAATCATAATTACACTAAATAACTATGAGAAATTAGCTTCTTCTTCAAGACATAAGTTATGTGAAGTTATATTTTAAATTTTATAACCCAATCCAATCTCCGATTCTTTTGTAAAATGCACAGCTATATTTATATTGTAAATCTTGTTACATATCATGGACCCTGTCTTTGACAGCTATTCTATGGCAGTGTTGCAAACTCTGTATTTCAACATTCATTGATGAGATACAATATTTTTATGAGCCGGCGGGCTCCTATAATCCCTTTCCATATCTCCCCAAACTTTGGCAAACGTAATATACCCCCTTCTAATGTTAACGGATGCCTAAGAACATGTCCGAGAGAGTTTATATTGTTCTTTTATTTTATTTCTCTGTATAAACATTCACGTCTCTGCGTATAAACTTCCATGTGTATTTTCTATGTGTAAACCAAAAACCCAACTTACCTCCGTTGTTAATAGAAGGATCTTTATGATATATATATTGGTCTCTGTTATTGTATTCAGAGGAAACATTTGGTAAAAGAATGCAAAACGTTTAATAGAACCATTTCTCCTATATAACTATTTTAGTTACTCCTCCTGGAAACCAAATTCCCCGACTTCCATTTCCAAATTGACTAACAATATTAATATTAATTAAAGTGATTCCTTTCTTCTATCCTAAATACATTGCTTCTTTTGTAAAATTTCAACAATTGCTGATTTAATTAAGATATAGCAGATAAAGATCTGTCGTATCACGCCACCTCACCCAACAAGTTTTGCGTAGTTATTTTTCTCGAACTAAAAGCCCATAAATGATTTTCAATTTTCCCATCTAAATAGCGTTTCGCGATTCTAACGATATGCCATAATTCCTAAATTTCAAAGTGCCTGAAATATACACCTAAAAAATTTTGCGTAAACGTTTAAATTGCATGCTTATCGTTCCTCCGCTTTATGACGTGGAAGAATATATCAAAGAAAGCTCCTATTCTTAATCTATTGATGTTTTGTATTATTGCTATTTTAAATGTATTCACCGCCTTTTGATTTTAAAGTATATTGATTTTCGATTTTTATTTTATTTTGTTTTATTTAATGAAATTTTTAATTCTTCTTGTTTTTATTTAATGAAATTTGATTTTTAAAGTGAATTTGAATTTAAATTAATTGAAGATCCATATTATGGTTATCTTCGATTTATTTATAATTTTAACTTATTTTGACTTATTTTATTTAATGAATTTTAATTTTTAAGTGAATTTACATTTATCTTTGATTTATTTTACCGCGTACGTTAAATAACGTAGCTAAAGCACTTATAATATATTAGATGATTTAAATGCTTTCGTCTGCTGCTGTAATTCATAAACGAAGATATTTTCTTTATGACGTCACGTGAATGACATCCTCTGTAAGCTGAGATCATTTTAATATAGTCTGCCTTAAAGAAAACAAAAATCCTTCCATAAGTAAATTCATTTTAATAACAGATTACTTTCCCTAAGGAAAATCTTTCAAATACCTTGCTTCCCCAATTGTTACTCAAGATTTTTTAATCAAACTTTTGGAACAATACAAACGAAATTAAATACGTCACATTTTTCGATGCTGTTCGCACTTCTATGGATGATTTCGACTTTTTGGAGTTTTACCCCTATAACAGAATATTTATAAAACTTTGACGTGATTTCAGTGTTTATATTACTAATTCGCATGTTCTTCACGACTTTTAGCGGTACCAATCTTCCGATGAAAGCGAAGCCCTAAGTTTTTTATTTTGTTTTTTTAAAGGATGGACGAATGTTATACACGAGCACCTTCTTAAATGTTATACACGAGCAGACGTCCACCTTCTTAAATATCCTACAGGAGCAGGCGCCCGTCTTTATCTCATTAACTAACGTTCGAGTCTGCTTCATTCCTTCTAAGCCCTCCAGCACACGCCCGAAATATGAAATGTGATATTAAAACAGGCATTCATTTTAATCAAAAGCGCTCAGACGCACTCTCGCGACATCATACGCTCGCTGTTCTCATGTTTGCCTTCCAGACAAACACCTCGCATCCGTCTCGAGTTTCAGGATGGGAACCTTGACTTTGAGAACTACACATTCTCTTGGTCTCACGGTGACTCACCTCTCTGACGCTTGTGAGAATGGATTCCTTCGTATATAAGGAGGGGTCCAGCCTTTCAAGGACAGATTCTGGGGTAGAGCTCAACAGGGAAGATTAACGAATAGACTGTAGCGGGAAACTTATTCACTTATCTTCTCAGAGTGTCCTATCTAGGACTCCGCGGGTAACGGGGTTCGAGTTACCTCGTATGCATTAGCTACCCTTGCGACTTCAGAACGGACGACGGCTAGCCTTGGAAGGAAGTCGTTAATTATCTTTACCGCGGGTAACGGGGTGCGAGTTACCCCGTATGTCATTAGTTGTGCTTTGAGAAGGCCTTAGAACGGGCAAGGATTGCCCAAGAAGGAGGCCGTCAGACATTTTCAATTAACTTAATTTAAACCCTGGGTGAAGGGAGCATTTTACCTCAAATAGGGAATACGCTTTATATCGTAATATCGGAATTGAGGATCTGACTGAAGGAAACGCCAGCAAACTTAATTCATTTATTTCAACGTGACCTTAATTGTCACTTTTAGACTTAAGAATCATTCAAATATAACCTTGTGAACTTAAAGCAAAGCATACTCTTATAAACTTTTGCCTGTAATCGGCTTACCTGAATTTAATTAAAGTGCCTAAAAATTAAAGTTGACTCTCAATTAATCCAAACTCGACGGGCGAAAAGAGGGCTAAAGAAAAGCTCCCGGATTCCAAAAGCGATGACAAAGGTCGGCGCACTCTGTGGTCACGTCTGGATTCAACATTGAGAGATTCCAGACGAGCCAAAAAGGAGTATTTTATTGTACTCGAGGTATCAAACCGAGATCACACACCACCGCGAGTATATATATATATATATATATATATATATTTTTTTTTTTAAACATGTGTTATGTATTTTCTATATAGAATTCTGTGTTGGCTGTATATACATATGTTAAATAACACCAATTATTCCTGTTTTGCGTCTAATGTAATTCTCCTTTACGCTTGTGATATTTTTTATTTAAATATATATAAATTATGTGTATTATCACTATTTTGCACGTAATGTATATACATATTTTATATTTCGATATATTTTAAATTGACAGAACGTTGCAGTTGTGTTTTATTTACACCATATAAACAAATATTAATGGACATGAAAGGCACATATATATATAAACGATACAGTGTGTGTGTGTGTGTGTGTGTTTGAGGCAAAGTGATAGTAATTCACTTTTATATGTACGTACAAGGAAATAGATGTGTACGTCAAATTCGACTGGCTGCCTTCTAAACCAACTGTATGTGATGCTGAAGCCACCCAGGAAGGCTAGTGAAGAATTTAAAATGCTTCAAGACACCGCAGTGAAAGGATCTCATCTCTCTCCTCCTTCTTGTATTTTATTTTAGGTTAGGCTATCCATATTTACATGCATACACACCCGCATACATATATATATTTTTGGGTGGGCTTCAGCAGCCAGGATAGGTTACCCTATACCCCTTGGAGTTCACATATATACACATACACTTCACACACACACACACACACACACACACACACACACATATATATATATATATAATATATATAATACGGTTTGACACATTAACATCATTTCACAAACATTAGTATAATATTGTATGAATTTATAAGTATATATAAATATGTTTATGCTAGTATAACAGTGGATTATTCTTATGTGATTTTGATAATCAGTTGCAGTTATTCAGATCTAAACTCTCAACAAGTTCTTTGTATAACAATCGATAAGCCAGGTCCCACTAACTCTCTCTGCCCCTCTACCTTGCTCTCTCTTTCACTATCTCAATCTTTTTTCTCTCAATGTCAATACATATATACTCTATATATAATCGTGTAGATTCGTAAGTTAGTAAAAGTTTAAACCTGCACACGGACTTTACAAACAGCTTTGTTAATATTGTTACATAATGATTTAATATACGCGAGACTGGTGGGTGGGGAAGGGGAATGAAGGAGAGTGCAGGATGGTTGTGTAATGTCTATTTTTGGTTCAAATTCACTAGTATAAAAAAGTTGGGATCACTTTAACATATTGCTTCCCAAAGCATTCGGGAAGCAATATGTTAAAGTGATCCCTCCTGGGAAGCAACATGTTAAAGTAATTAACACTGGGAAGCAATATGTTAAAAAGAGAAACGTTAGTTGGTCACTTTGTGTGACCATATAGCGCAACAATTCTAATAAATTTACTTTCAATTTAATATTTTAACATGTTGTGATTTACTTTTTATGCCTTTACTTTATTAAAGCGGACATTTTGGATCACCCGAAGATCCGTCACCCCAGCCCTTTTTAGTTAGCTTTATAAGCTAACTAAAGAAAATATCACGACCTAACCTAACCAATCGTCAAGGGCGTACAGTTGACCTAACGATTGGTTAGGTTAAGTCGTGATATTTTCGTTAGTTAACCTTATATAGCTAACTCAAACAGGCTAGGGTGACGGATCTTCAGGTGGTCCATCATTTTTTATCGTACTCCTTATCCTAAATATTGGGAAGCAATATGTTAAAGTGATTAACACTGGGAAGAAATATGTTAAAGTGATATACACTGGGAAGCAATATGTTAAAGAGAGGTTCCTGGGAAGCAATATGTTAAAGCGATCCAAAAGTTGTATTGTGGTATCTCTTTATATAGACTTGCAGTAATCATAATGGAACCTTATTAATGTATAAGACTAGTAAACATTGTGTTCATAAAGATAAACGATTAATATGATCGTGAACAGCGTTGAACTCCGACGTTACATTATAATTAGAGGCCGTTCAAAATTACTTAACGCTATTTTTGCTAAAACTTAACATCCCAGATACCCCAGGAATGTTCTGTAACGCTAGACCAGGCACCCCTAAGATGTTATGTAACACTTCCCCCACCTCAGGTGGCGTCAGGTTTTAGCAAAAATAGCGCGACGTAATTTTTAATGGCGCCTTACCTGTATGTCAATGTTATATGTTGCTGGACTCGGTTGTCCACCCTCCACCCCACCTTCCCCCAGTTGGAGGTACCTTGACTATCGCTGCGGCGTTGTCACATGTACGGAGTCGCCTGTGAGGCAAGGAACATACATTACATACGCAGACAACTGTACATCAGGTGATGTTTTTTGAGGAAAGAATTTATGAATTGTGGTGTTTAGAGAGCTTTCCTTAACATGGGTTACATGACCTTGAACTATTTAAGTTTTTTTTTACAGAACTAACACTATCATGTGTAACAGTAAATGTACTTTGACATTTTACACCGCCGAATTGATTCATCTACCTTCAGTAGCTATTCAATAAACTCATTCTGTTGCAGCTAATTCTCGTTGAACTTTCAAAAATAATTGGCGTCTTTTCTCTTCTCATTGGGGCTGGCTTCCTGATCAGTCATTTTAATGTTATTTTCAGGGGCTTTTTTTATTAACTATAAAGTTAAGAGGGTGTAAGTGAATTTACAGTTACACTATCACTATCAATATTTACCTGGAAATGGGTAGCAAAGATAACAGGAGGGCACTCAAAAGTACTTTCCACACACCAAGCGCACTGCTCAACTACTCGCACCTACTGACAGATTACACAACTGCCACGTGCAAGCAGAGCTGAGGTCTCCCAGAGGCAGTGTTGCCATACCTACAGATTAATCTGTAAATTTATAGATAGTATTTATCTTTTCAGATTCTTACGTCTTTTCTTCAGATTTTTTTTTTACTAAAATGCTGCAGTCGAAAGAATTTTTTTAATAACTAATAGAATGATAGTTAACTAAGAGCAAAAGCAAGCGATATATTGAAAGGATGGCAACAGTGCCCAGAGGCTACCGCCATGATGTGCTATCAGGTAGAGTTGGCAGTGAAATATATTTTTTGAAAAGTAGTGAAGTTTATTAAAATACATAATAAAGCAAAAATAATTTTAAATAAAACTTGACATTTATATAAAGATTCCAGAAATTAGCTTAAAAATATTTACATTATAAACTCTACTAACAGATCCTAAAATGCATGAAAATCCGAAGATTTCACAATTCTGACATATTCCGACTGGAGTCCGGAGACAAGGCTGAATTTTTGGAGACGCCGGCCCAAATCGGAAGAGGTTGCACCCCTAGTCATGAAGCTCTATGTTTCTTACTAATATTTGTCGGTAAGAAAAACAATAACATTGGAGTTTCAGAGAGGACTTTTCGAACTCGCTGTGCGTCCGGTCAAAGTATTTTATCAGTCATTAATTTTATCGAATAGAATATGGATTGCTTCCCCCTCACTGTCATTCACATTCGCATCTTTGATCTACAAGTGAAAATTGGTTTATTTTCACTCATCGTCATTCCCATTCTTATCCACGGCTTTGCCACTCTGGTTCAGGTTAGGTTAACTTAGGTTAAGTATGTTTAGGTTAGGCTAATGTTAGGTTAAGTTAGTTTAAATTAAGTTAGGTTAGGAAATATTAGCTAGTCTCATTTGGTGCCTTTACCGCGAATGAGAATGAAAATGACTGAGTGGGAAATAATCAATAGAATGTCCAAAGTGAGAAATCCACATTTGAGAAAAAAGTTTCTTGACTTGAAAAAATAGTCACTCCCATTCACTTCGCAGTAAAGGGGCGGAATTAGAATGTTTATTTTCGATTACTTCCCACTCAATGTCATTCTCATTCCCATTTTGTGATCCCCAAATGAAAATGCAGAAAAGTGAAAAATCTGGATTTGACAAAAAGAGTTTCTTGATTTGGGAAACAATGTCTCACTCGCGGAAATGCTGTAATATCAAATATTTCCTAACCTAACATAATTTAACCTAACCTAACGTATCCTAAGTTAACTTAACCCGGACCAAAATGGAAAAGTCGCGGATGAGAATGGGGATGATATGAAGTTGGAAAAGACCGATTTGAAAATGCCCCCTTTGAAAATCTTCCTTTTGTGCATTTGCATTTGCGGACCACGGATAGGAATGGGAATAACGTTGTGTTGGGTGACTCCCTATTTTCTAATATAGATGAACTTAACCAAACCTAATCTAACATTACCCGATTACGTCCCACTTAATGTCAGTTCCATTCTCATCCGCTGTCCTCAGTTGAAATGCACAAAGTGGAAAGATTACTGCCCACTCAATGGCATTCCCATTCGCATTCGTTGTCCACAAGTGAGAATGTACAAAAGTGAAAAAATTTACATTTAAGAAAACCGTTTCTTGATTTGGGCACAACATTCCCACTCGCGGCAAAATGAGTGGGAATGTTTAATATTTCTTAAGCTAACTTTTTTAACCAACCAGAACCTAATCTAAAATTAGCCGAACCAATCAGAACCTAATCTAAAATTAGCGTAACCAATCAGAACCTAACTTATCGTACCCTAACCAATCATAACCTAACCTACAGGGAAGAGCTTGTAGAAACCAATCGACCAAGGAAGTACTTTGGGGGGATGTTAGAAAGAAGATGGGGAGTGCTAGAACACCCGTTTCTCCTCTTACTATACTCGTCAGTTGATTTTTTACCTATCTCATCTACCCTGTGAGCATTTCAGCATGCTCTCAAACACACACTTCTCTCCCTATTCTTCACTACATATACATGCATCTGTGATTGGAGCACAGAAAACCTTGTGGCTTTCCATGCCTCAAAAAATAGTTTTTCCATCTGTCTTCTCGTCACAATCTTTCACACGACCAGCTCCTTACCTTGACCAATACACACCTCAATCTATCCTCTTCTCTTAACATTGTTGGCGTTTCCTTTTCTCGTAATCTTTCCTGAAAAAATCACATATACTCTCTTTCCAAAACAGCTTCTAAGATGTTAGGAGTGCTGTACCGCATGTATGGGGTGACTCAACCCAGCCAGCCGTACTTGGCCGGGTGGAATCAAAGGCTTTTCTTCTCATCAATTCCACGCCTCTTACTCAATGTCTTCAATCCCTCTCCCTTCGCCGCAATGTTGCCTCACTCTCTTTTTACTATCACTATTATAACGGGCACTGCTCTTCTGAAGCCTCTAACTGCATGCCTCCTCTTTTCAGGAGAGCACGCGGTACCAGACTTTCTAAACTTTCTCATTCCTTTTCTGTCGAACTCTGTAACGGAAGGGATAACAGGTATTATCAATCTTTCATCTATTCAACTGGTGAACTCTGGAACAATCTTCCTCAATCCATCTTTCCCCCTATCTATGACCTCAGTAGAATGAACGGAAAATGGACGAGGGCAATGCATTTGCAAATGTTAATCATTGTTGCAAAGGATGGAGGGGGAATGTTGCAAGAGGTTATGCAACAAAGGGGGGAGAGGGTTATGCAACAAGGGAGAGGGGTTATCCCCCAAGCTGCAATGAAGGGGAACTCCCCCAGCAAGCTGGGGGTGTCCACCTAACCTCTTTGGGAGAAGATGGGACGACCTCACCCCCACCAAAGGGGAAACCTAACCTAAGTCTTAACCTAAGAATGAGAGAGGGGTGTTCGCCTGGCTCCAGTCAGACGCATAATGAGAGTTCATCCGAGCGCCCGATGTCTTATAAGGTCCTAATCAGCCAGTTGGCTTAGAAGGCTTGATCTGACTTAGAAGGCGTAAATGGCTTGTTCAGCTGTACATTATTAGGGTTGAGTTCCCAGATTGTGCTATTTATTTAATTAAAGCATATATTATTGACAGTTGGCTTAGAAATTCGCCAGTTGACATAATCCGTCAGTTGGCTTAATCCGCCAGTTGGTTTAACCCGCCAGTTGAATTAGAAGACCTAGAAGGCAGGTGTATGTGTATATATTAATTAACGTTTCAGCTGACACATTGCGCTATTCAGATATTCTTGACAGTTGGCTTAGAAATCCGTCAGTCGGTTTAGAATGCGTAACCAGCCATTTGGTATATATATAATTAGATAATAATATCGTTTATATATAAAACAGCAAGAATTATATAAAACACCATTACAACATTCTGTTTATTTTGACGAATTATTCGATTCAATTTCACGAAATATATAGAAAATAAATAGACAATCCTATACAAACGAGGAATATATCCAATAAAAATTAATAATAAGATAAGAAATACGAACGAAGGTGTGTGTCTCTCACAAAAAAAATATATATATAATACAAAACGATGGAGTATAACCATCACTATAACAGTACAGGAGAAATATATATATATATATATATATATAGTTATTAAATAATTAAATATACTGAAAATAAAAATTAATAATATAAGAAACGATGGAGTATAATCATCAAAAAATTAACACAAGAGATATATATACATATATTATATATATATATATATACAGTATATATATATATATATATACAGTATATATATATATATATATATATATATATATATATAAGCACACCGGACAAAAAATTAGTCACCCCTAATAGCACCGATAGTAGGAAGTTCAAGGTCACACAGAGGGCGCTGATGTAGCATTGGTAAGTGACAAGTAGCGGTGACGTAGCACACAGGATCAGATCTGTTTCGTGAGGTGGTGAAGAACAAAGTGTGTGTTGGATATAGTCTGCAAAATGGGTCGTGAGGCAGACGTTACTCAGTGGCAAAAAGGAGCCATCGTGTTTGGCAGAGCCCACGGACACAAAATGTCTGAAGTAGCCCAATTTGTTGGTGTGTCAACGCGTACTGTCCAGCGAGTTTACAAAGAGTGGTGTAGTTCGCAATCAACTGACAATCGACGGCGTAACTGTGGCCGGAAAACAATTCCCGACAATAGGGGCCGCCGCCATGTTTCTCGTCTAGTAACTGCAAATCGTTTTCAAACCAGAGAACAATTGCTCCAAGAAACCAATGAGGTTCTCCAGCGACCAATTTCCGAACGGACATTGCGACGAGAACTGCATGCGATGGACATCTGGAGCAAGGTACCACGGAAGAGGCCGCTGTTAACAGCAAGTCACAAATTGGCACGTTATAAATGGGCTCAGAGGCACAAAAACTGGACTGCGGCAGATTGGAAACGTGTAATTTGGTCCGATGAGTCCCGTTTTTGTTTGTTCTCCAATGATGGGAGGCGACGAGTACATCGCAGGTCCAATGAAGCCTTTAATCCTGAATGCGTCGAAGGTGTTGTTCAGGCTGGAAACAGAAAGTGAAGCGCAGGAAAGAACACCCACTTACTCTGGCGGAACTTCGGGACCGGCTGATGAACGAGTGGCAGCAAATCGATGTTCAGTACATGCACAACCTCGTAGAGTCTCTGCCTCGCCGGATTCGTGCGGTTATCAAGGCCAGAGGCGCCGTCACACGTTATTAGGTACATTCTGAGAGGGGTGACTAATTTTTTGTCCGGTGTGCTTATATATATATATATATATATACACAATTATATTAAATAATTAAATATATTGAAAATAAATATACATAAAATTACATTCGCCTTATGTTCTACTGCGCTTAACTAAAACACTAAACTCGCACGTAATCGAGTCTACAGTCACATCATTATTGCTTTGCACTACGCAGTAAATAGAATTTAACATTATTTTACCGCTCAAGTTATAGGGATACCTTAACCGATTTAAATGGCCCTCATATCGTTCAATAGTATTTTGTGTCCACTTTACATTCATTTCGCAAGTTATCTTTAAACACGGATAGAATACATTCAAAAGCACGGAAAAAGAGGTCACTGTTAGGCACCACATCATTATTAAATACAAATTTATAAACCGAGGGTTTTTTCTTACCGACCCGAGCTTTTCAATCGTGAACTCTTCTTCACAACGTATAGCGGTAATTGAAATAATCTTCCAAGTCGTAACGACAGCTGCCCATTATATAGAAGTACAATTCTTCAGGGTGAACAGTGTAGGCGAGCTCTGCCCTGTACCGCTCAAGTCCTTTGTACCAAAGTTCATGATATTTCGAACAGTCTAAACCTTTTAAATAAGCACCAAGCTCTAGGCCATTCTCGTCTTGTTCATTCCTACATTCGATAAACCCGTTCAGCAGAGCGGTGTATGCGTATTCAAGAACCGCGTCAAAATAATTCATATCGGTAACACACGCGTCTAATATAGGCTTCAGCTTGCGGAATCCAACGATTTCAAACATTCTGTCGAGGATGAATCGGTTTCTCGTAGGGACAAGAACGTTATTATCAGATGCATTCTTCCACATCAGTCGTATATCAATGCATGGCTGATCGTTATTTATACACAACGTACAAACAATGGCATATGAGGGTTCATCACTAATATGTTCTCTTCTTTTACCTACACCTGCAGGTATTTTATAACGGTACTCACCCCACTTCTCGACCATCACGAAGACTCTATTCATCTCATCAACACTTGAATAATAACATTACGTTTACCAGAGTTTACTTGTCTACAAGTCGTTTCAAGTACATAGATAATGGCAGCTGTTTCACGCCTGAACACGCGCAGTGACTTCGTTACGGACACGTCGGACGCGGTATTGAGAATGCTTCTCAAAGGAAGTTCCATCGTATTCAAGGAGTGCACGTCCAGTCGGTTCAAGCTCTGACATGACTGTGAGCCACGGGTGGGCGGATCGGCTCGACGGGGCGAGCGAGACACACCATAAGCTGTTGAATCGTGTACGGATTTGTTCTAGCATGAATCACGCAAGTACTTGTACCCATTATCCCGGTCAATTTTCCGACACATGGGGTATTTTCAGTTTTAATGTTTTATGCGTCATTGACGTTCTCCACACATTAACAATTCGGAGCACTATTTAAGAGAACATGTGACCGTATTTATCCTTTTCCTTTAACAATCGATACTCGTCTCTAAACTCTATTAAAAACTCACACAGGCCTTTAGCCACAACCTCACTGCGAACCTCGTCATGATATACAGGAATGTAGTGGTAAAAGTACTTTAGTTTGTCCATGATGACAAGGTTTACATTCTCTGCCGCAGGGTACGCGTACTCGGTATGATGCAGTATGACATAATACCGCCTGTCACCCAACTCATTAACAAGACTCATTATCCATATCCGTTGCTTCTCTTCTGCACGTGGTGTTTCTTTCACCTCACGGTATACGTACGCTTTTATACAGTTTAGCACCACTACTTAGTCCATTACATCGTTTGTGCCGCGAAATCCGGCAATACTCTCGCCAAAATGTCCATAGAGTATTTGAACATCTTGTTTATTCGCGCGATTCAATGTAGCCTTAAAATTCTCAAAGCAGGGTGGGGTAGGTCGTCTTTCAGTATTCACCACATCTTCCAACTTTACCGAATACCACTTCATAAACGTCGAACACGCAATATCACAAACAGCCATCACTATTTTTCGTCTACGTGAGAAAATACACGTCGGAGCTGCAGGACTTGCAGAGTTCAACTGAGCATGCAGGGGTAGAGATATGCCCAGGTAGTAGCAGGAGTCACGTGACCCTTTGATTGAGCTTACACTGGGCGACGGTTAGGATTGTACATACGCACGCACACAAAGGAGAAACCCTAATTTAAACAAATATACGTAATAAATAAACATACCGTTAACAATATATATATATATGTATATATATATATATATGTAAACAATCAAGGCTTAAGGTATCCAAAGGGTACGGTATCATAGGTACCAGGCACCTGGTAATTTTTCCTATAGGTGTTACGGCATATCTTCGTACCCCTAAGTTCCTTCACACATCCCAGTTTCTGCGCCCGTAAATTGTGGGTCCCCACAGTCAGTTGGGGTGGCTGGTCGCCCTCATCTTCCACGCACACTAGATCCTTTAACGAGTCAAAGTTAACGACTCGTCGGTTCGCATGGTTAAGCATGATACTCTTAGCCTTCACAATATATTTCATATCCTCCCCCACCCTTACCCGTACCCCATACGTTTTTGGCCCTGTTGATACAAATGAGTCAGCGTATGCACCATCACTACTCATCCTTGATCTCGTCAGTCAACTCTCCGAGGAATTCCCCAGTAGGAGGCAGGTATTCAAGCTCCCTCTCTGTGAATATTATGAATATTACGCTGTGTCAGCATAGAGCACCCTCCGCCCAAGAGAGTGCAGTAGTCCCAAAACTTGATGCGGCGTAGACCGTTGTGAAGCTGGCTACAGGTATGTTTAACACGTGAGGTATCTGTGGCTAGTTCGATGATGTATTTTATTATGTAAGTATTACTTATATTCACGATCTCCATAACCTCTTTATCGGGAGCGTTGGCATAATCCCAGACTTCACTATAATTTTGTGCCAAATGAACGTTCTCTTTGCCAGTATTCTGTGCAAATTTTCCTCAAAGACTGTTTAGACACAACTTTGCACTAAAGCACTTGCCAGAATACTTAACAATTTTGGGACGGTGAAGCTGTATATCTTCACGGGCATGGTAACACTGAATATAAGTAGATTTTTCATCTTCGGTATCAACTCCTCGCGGATACCCTGATACCTCTACCTTATCATTCAAGAAAGCGTTTATATATGGCGTGAAAAGGTTGGGTAGGTCCCGAAACCTCCCCACCTCGTGTATCTTCAATATTCTGTGTCCATGGCGAACGGCTAGGTCTAGCTCAGGTCTTGTATATACACCTCTGATCTTACGTTGGTTGGGTGTATGATTACAATCCCCATTGTTTTCCTCTGCGCACTTCACGCACAGGGGAAAAATGAGCTTGCGATCTATAACGACGGGTAAGATCGGCATCCATAAATCGCGAGGGGGGAGCACGTCTACGAAAGAGAGTCCAAAGTAACGCTCACTCAAGTTAGCTGAGAACTCCTCGATGGTTGGCATTGCGGGAACCACTAGTTTTTCAGGCGTACCTACGGGGTACGGATTGTTATTCATCACGTAGGGATATAAAGAACAGAAGTCATAGTAATGTAGTTTCAAACAGACCGTAGGCGGAAAGTATAGCTTGAATGGGTTTGTACGCCCTCCAAACAAGCTGTCCCCGCATTTGAGGGGTTTCAACATCATTGAACGTTTGATGGCCCTTATTTCTTCACGGTACTGGCCATCTGTTTCCATCCATGCATCATACTCATGCTCCCACACGATCTTGTGAGTGAACTGGGAGCCTATAAGTTGATCGCGGTTACGGGTCCATGCGAGTCTGTCAGCGGGGTATCTTCCATGGAGATCCCCTGTGACGGCACACTCAGGGCGTGGACGTCCATGCCACCAACAGCCGTTAAAGGAGTACACAGTCTTCTCACCAGTGGTTGGATCCTCACTTAGACCATCAACCCAAAAACCATGACCATTGACCTTAATGGGTACTTCCCCCGTGTTGCGGACGTGTTTTATGTATACGCCGGTCTGTTGCTGTAGGTGTATGAGCCAGTAAATCACCTTGT
>JAJOZX010007941.1:215000-217827 GCA_023014485.1 Bathynomus jamesi
GTCTTTCATAACTGCTAATTCATAATTCACTCAGATCTGTAAAAACAACGTGAGGGTTATAACATGAGGTATACACTCTCTGTTACGCATTTAAATAGGTTTGCCAGTCATTTGACCGTTTACTTTGTGTCTGAGCAGTCCGTAAAGATAACCGGTGAAATCGGCGGGTGTTCATATTATTTTGTCTAACCCTGCATATATATATATATATATATATATATTATGAAGTGTGGTATATTATATTCCTTGTATTTTCAGCCAATTGTTTTTCATTCAAAGTCCCATCTAGGTGGTTAGCATCGCGGACTATGAATCCATCGGTTCCGTGCTCGAGACACGGCGATTGCAGCCGGCGCGCGGTAAGCGATCATCCTTCCGCACAATTGGTTGGTAGATAGATGCGTTCCCTGGGTAACCTATTGGTTAAGACGCTGGGCTGCTGGTGGTCCGGATTCCTCGTTAAGCTGTAGGTCTAAGGTGGAGTGAAAAGCTTGACCTTCATCAGAATGAACAGTTCGGGGATTTTTTGTCTTTCTTGGATTAAAAAGAAATGCTGATTTTGAGGACATTTTGTATAAGAGATGAATGACAAAAGTAAATAGACATTTTCGGTTTGGCTTTAGAGTAAATGGACGCTATTCAGGTCCCTCGAGTTATAGTTAAATTAAGTATTATTCTTACAGATTATGTTGTTGGAATAATGTGCAATATGAAGAGTCCTGTGTATTTCTTTTATTATTAGGTGCGAGCACAACCAGCTAATCTTCCTTTTGACCCCGGTTAGGCCATTTGCATGCTGTTTACTATTTTACCCGGGTACACTATCCTGCATTTTTCACTTATTGTTAATTAAATAAATAAATAATGTTTTAATTAGTTCGGGCAATTTAAGGAGAAAGTTTCTCTTGCCTTTAATAAATAAGTAATTAAAATAAATGGTGCAGCCTGGTAACCATGCATATAATTAAATTATATAGGAGTCTCTGGAAACTCATCTATAAATAAATAATTAAAATGGTGGTATCTGCCAACTCTCCTTATAGAAATAAATAAATAAGTGGTAACTGGCACCTCTAGACTCTCTATATATCAGATACTGGGCCCCTAGACGCTGATTATGCGACGGACACCGGTGGAATAAAGAACTCCCTCCTCTTCCTACTTAGGTTAAGGCTTAGGTTTGGTTTCCCTTTGGGGGTCGAGGCCGTCCCAACTTCTCCCCCAAAGAGGTCAGGTGGTCTCCCCCAGCTTGCTGGGGAGTTCCCCCATTTTTATGGCACACTGGGGTTGGCACTGGGGGTCTTGCAACGAGGGGGGTTGGCACTGTGGTTGGGTTGGCACTGGCACTCATTGGAACATTTGCAATTGCATTGCACTCGTCCATTTTGCGGTCATACTACTGACCTCCACTCTTTCAAACGCAAAGTGTCCAGGATACTCGAAACCCTGCACCTTGATTTTGGTTCTCTTTTCCTTCTGTGGGGTGGGCTGCTTTTGCGGGCATTCACCGTTGGCTCCTTGTTGCATTATAAAATAATTACAACCTAACCTGGACCAAAGTGGAAAAGCCGTGAATGAGAATGAGAATGCTGAAATGGGAACATATCGATTCCAGAATTGCCTTCTTTGTGATTCTCACTCGGATTTGTCACTCTTGGGCGCGGAATGAAATGGGAATAAGATTAAATGGGATCATACCAAATTTCACAAAAAATCAAATATTTTGACGATAAATCATAAAAACGTGGACACTTTGCTCCTTTAACGTGTTTACAGTTATATTATTGTATTATTTATTTAAAGTGTTATATTGCAAGCACAAATTTGTTTAAAATTTTCAGCTGCCACCAGGGGGCTAAAGTTAACACAATTTTGTGTAAAAAGGAAAAAATGCTTCTATTTTAGGTTTGTCAAACTATTATAAATTTTATCTTAGAATTATCTAATGGTTTGATTAAGATTCTTAAATGATAGGAATTCGTTTTGTAAAAATGCCTTTTCATATGCTTAATATCTTCAGCTTCCACAAGAGAGCTGAATTTAACACAATTTAGAGTAACTGAGTCATGTTGAGACTACACTGAATGTTGTGGGGGAGGGTTTGGGGAGGGTTGTGGGGGAGGGTTTTGGTGTGAAGGAATTTCTTTCTGTGAGTCATTAGAACAGTGTATTAACACTTGTCTTCTTAGGTAGTAGGCCTAGTCGCTCAGTTGATCGGAAAGTTTTTTAATATGATCGGAATATTATAAAACTTTATTTTAAAGTGATTTATATAGAGATAATATTGATTTTATTATAAAATGCTTGTTATAATGTATTATATATTTTAGTTTATTTTATATAATATATATATTTATATAATATATTATATATACTTATAAAATATATTATATATATTAATTATATAATGTTTTGATGTTACAGGATATTTTGTGATTGTGAATTTTTCTTAAAAATATTATGGCATCAAGTACTAAATATAAACATTTCACTAGAGAACATATGAAGTGTGCCATTTGAAGTACCTTGTGAGATGAGTGATATGCAACTACCAACTTATAACTGCATTATGAAAGATTACCTGTTCACAAAACATTTAGTGAAGGAGCAGATGAATAACAAGGAGCCTTCATTTTCTGAAATAGCAGAGGCAGTTTCCAAAAAGGTAGAAAATATTTGGAAGAAGGCCTCTTTGCCAATAGTTTCACATACACGCATTTTACAGATGATGCGAGTGTACCATGATAAATACAGGTCCTTATTAAAGCCATACAAGTCACGCAAGGATCAGCCTAAGTACAAAAATCAGCTTGAAGAATTTGAAAAC
>JAJOZX010007942.1:0-2500 GCA_023014485.1 Bathynomus jamesi
AAAAACTTGTCAAAACGTGTATCAGAAAATAATTATGAGATTCTCTGTAAATGGGACAACACTGGAATTTCTACACTTCATGGTTGACTTTTAATAACAGCCAAAAATTGTACAGATATTCTCGGACACCCGGTATATATATATATATATATATATATATATATATATATTATATATATATACATATATACACACACTAAAATCACAAAATACACGTGATCTTATTAATAAGCAAACAACCCCTTTTCCCTGTGGTTGTTGGCTTATATATAGGTATATATATATACGGTATATATATACAGTATATATATATATATATGCGCCTCGGTGGTGTATGGTTAACGTCGCTGACTACGAATCCATACATATATATATCCATCGGCCCCGGGTTTGAGACCCGGCGCGCAGCAAAACCCAGCTGTTCATCCTTCCACACAATAAAGAAAGTGGTTGGTAGATAAATGGTACCTTAGGTGGCCTAGTGGTTAGACGCTGGCCTGCTGATGGGGCGTGGTTCGGATTCCACCTTAAACTGTAGGTCTAAGGTGGAGTGAAAGCTTGACCTTCGTCAGAATGAACAATTCGGGCGGAAACTAACCAAAGGTTATACCAAGGTTATATATAAAATGTATATATGTATGTTCGTGAATTGTATGGGCGATGAATTGTGGGCGATTACTTTCCTAAAACCGAAGTAGGTAGGTGGATTGAAAACTGGCTGAAGAATAGGCGGCAGAGGGTTGTAATTAAAGGGGTTAGCTCGGGTTGGGTCTCGATCACTAGCGGGGTTCCTCAGGGTTCCGTTTTGGGGCCACTGTTGTTTATCATTTACATAAATGATATCGACGCTGGCATCGTCAGTAGGATCGCCAATTCGCTGATGACACCAAGGTTGGGGCCAATGTTGGGAAGCCCGAGGCGATCGAGCAACTGCGTGCGGACCTACGTAGGATAGGAGAGTGGTCCGAAAATGGCAAATACAGTCTAACTTGGGTAAATGGAAGGTGATGCACATTGGCTACGCCAATCCCAAGTCGGACTACTACATGTTGCGGAGTAATATCGAGGCCACTGATTTGGAAAGGACTTGGGTTTGCTAATTAGCAGCGACCTTAAGTTTTACCAAACAGTGCGTAGAGGTGGAAAAAAAAAGGCCGAAGTCGTTGGGTTATATGAGGAGGCAATTTCGATTTCGGAACAGAGATTGTGCTCTCCCTGTACAATTCCCTGGTTCGGCTGCACCTGGAGTATGCTGTGCAGTTCTGGTTGCCCACCCTCAGGAAAGATATTGAGTGGATGGAGCGAGTGCAGGCGAGGGCCACAAAGTTAATCCCTTCCGTTAGGCATATGGGCTACAATCGACGGTTACGCGCCCTGAATTTGTTTTCACTGGAAACTCGGATGCTGCGCGGTCAACTCATCGAGGTTTTCAAGCTTTTACACGGGTTCAACGATGTCGATTTTAGAAACCTGTTTAGTTTAAATGATAACTCAACTCGCAACAATGGTTGGAAGTTGGATTTAAAACCGTTTAGCAGGAATTACTTTATCTATAAGATCTGTGACACGTGGAACAGACTACCTTCAAAAGTTTGTGAACAGTTCCTCTGTGGATCAGTTCAAGTGAAGGTTAGACCGAATCTTGCACACTATTTGAGGGTGTATGAATTTTTCCCCTGGCACCCGTTGCCATTGGTACCTCTTCGGTATGGGCCGCAGGCCTTTTGAGGTTCTCTCTCTCTCTCTCTCTCTCTCTCTCTCTCTCTCTTCTCTCTCTCTCTCTCTCTCTCTCTCTCTCTCTCTCTCTCTCTCTCCCACGAAGGTCAAGTTGATGGCCCACATCTAGGCCTGGCCTGGTGGAGAAGAAAGTTGCTCGCGATCTCCATCGCCTATAGCCAGGTCACCCGACTCATCTGGTACCGTTCTAAGCAAGGCGTCAAGACTTCAAGCAGTGATGTTCCTGATGTCATTGAAAGGTGGTTAATAATCTTGGCTCCCTGACAACCGAGCTATTCTCCTTCGGAGTTGAGGTGTCCCTTTTCTGGCCTTTAGTTTCGGAACACTACACATTCTGCCTTTCCTGTTTTCCATGTTACTGGGTTCAGTTTGAGGTTAGCCACCCGGTTTTCTATTTGTATGTGTAAAGTATGGTGTATAACTCTTCTTTCCAGCTAATATGGATTTGATTTACGAAGTCTTTACCAGCAGTTGAGTTCTTTGCAGCCATCAATCTTGGCTGTGAAATTTCTTTGAATTTCTAGTTTATTAATTTCTTCTTTTTTATACGAGGACATCAAAACCGCAGTATTCAAGTTTTTGTATGATTAGTATTTTCAGTAGGTAAATCATTACTTTCTCGTCCCTTATTTTGAAGGCTCATTGACTGTCCCACGACTATTTTTGCTTTGTTTATCGCTATATTATGCATTTCAAATTTTCCATCATCGGTCATTATAACCTCTAAATCTATTGTTTTCCTGTCTATCTGGGGGGCATAATA
>JAJOZX010007942.1:7500-85000 GCA_023014485.1 Bathynomus jamesi
GAATAAATCGGACTACATAAACAAAACTAATGAAATCCTAAGTGATCTTACTAAATTCAAACAAATTCTTGAACCTGTCAATAAAGTCATTGTAAGGTTAGAAGACCAGGTTAATAGATTTCTGTCACGACTAAAGTCCTTAAAGATAATAAAAAACGATACTTACTCTCAGTTGTTCGCATCTGGTGCTAATCTTGCTCAATTATACTGTTTGCCTAAAATCCATAAAGTTGGAACACCTCTCCGTCCTATTTTAGCTTCGTATAACTTACCCACCTTTCAATTGGCAAAATTTGTTGTTAGTCTCCTGTCACCCTTTGCGAAAAATGCTTACACTATAAATAACTCGTTTGAATTCCAAAAAGACCTTCTTGGTGAGAACTTCGATTCAAAAAAGTTTTTTGTCAGTTTTGATGTAAAGTCGCTTTTCACAAATGTACCTGTATCTGAAACTATTGCCATTATTTTAGATAGGGTTTTTAGCTCGGTTGATATTTTCATGGTTTTTCATTGTCTCATTTTAAGGAACTTTTAGAATTGGTCTTCAAACAATGCTATTTTACTTTCAACAATAAGGTTTACCAACAAATTGATGGTGTAGGGATGGGATCACCTGTCGGACCGTTAGCAGCTGATTTTTTATGACTCATTTAGAAAGTGTAATTTTTAGTCAATCTCCAACTCATCTCAAGCCAATTTTCTATCGACGCTTCGTTGATGATTCGATAGCTGTCTTTGATAATGCGGTACAAGCGCAACAATTCTTTAACTTCCTAAATTCTTTGCACCCCAATATAACGTATACAATGGAAACTGAGAAAATGGCTCCCTCCCTTTTTAGATCTTTTAATTTCGAAAAACGGTGATTCTATTACTACATCAGTTTACAGGAAACCCACTTTCACTGGTTTGGGCATGAATTTTTTTAGTTTTACTGATTTCAACTATAAGATGTCTTGTATTAAAACTCTCCTGTTCAGAGGATATAATTTGACCTCTAGTTTTACCTTACTTAATGATGAATTTAATAATCTAAGATCATACTTTACCAATAATAGTTTTCCTGTTCAATATGTAGATAAACTAATTAGATCCTTCTTAAATAATGTTTATAGCCCTCAACTTCCATGTATTACAGTGCCGAAGGATATAAAATATTTCTTGGTACCTGAAATGGGTCCTTTGAATAAGGAATTTAAGCTTAAATTTACAAAGTTGTTAAGGAAATTTTTTTCATACTGATTTCCGCATCATATTTATTAATAAAACGTCTTTAGGTAGCTTTTTCTCAGCGAAGGATCGAACCCCTGACTCGTTGCGTAGCGGTGTTGTATATTTATTTACCTGCCCTAGGTGTCTCCTTGGGAATTACATTGGCAGCACTGTTCGCTCTCTCAGGGCTAGATTTTATTCGCATATGGGAATAAGTGGCCGAACAGGTAAAATTTTAAAAACTAAAGAAGTTTCTAGCATTCGGGAACACAGTATCAAATGTAAAACTGATGTCACTTTAGACAATTTTAAAATTCTTGGTTGTAATACTTGTCCCAACTCACTTAGAATTTTGGAATCGCTTTATATTAAAACTTTGACCCCTACGTTAAATGTTGACTCATCAGCCGTCCCTTTAAACTTTTTATAATCCCTCCTCCTTCCCCAATTCCTTATAATCCCCCTTCCCCAATCGCCCTCACCATCTTATCTTATCTTATCTTATCTTATGTTTTCTCGTTTTGTGCTTAAATCAGTCTAGCCTCGGAAATTGCAGTGAAAGGTTAGTTAGTTTCATTATTCCAGTGTACTATTGCTAATTTTTCCAGTGTATTAATTTCACATTTACTATATGTATTTAAAAATAGCTTCTTAATTTTAATGTAAATCTGTATAACTTAGAATTTAACCCTCTTTTTCAGTCTTTTAAAGTTTGCCTTTATGAATAGGTTATAGAAATTTTCTTTGTCTGGTTTTTCATTCAATTATTGATTTTAATTTCACATTGTTATCATACAGCCTGAAGATGAGCGTATTTGCTCGAAACGTTGCGCATTAAAGAAGACTTTTCATGGCATTTACATTTCTCCTTGTCATTGGATTTCTCCGAAATATTAAATTGAAGCTCTGTAGAAGCAACCCGCATGATTATATATATATATATATATATATATATATATATATATATATATATATATATATATATATATATATATATAAGCTAAAGAAACGAACATTTTTTTAAAGTAAATGGACCATGACTGACCTGACCTAAAACTACAAAAATTACTGGCAAAATTCCAGAATCCAAATGCTGTTCGGAAGCAGAGTCCATAATAATTACCTTGACCTAATGTATTACTAAGCTGTTATAGATTGTCTCCTAACTGCGTCGAACTACTGAGTAAAATACTTAAAAACAATGTGGTGACAGCATATTGGTCATATCGCAAATTACATAGCAGCACGTACGTGCAGTACATACACATATTGACACGTATATACATACCTATAATACAGTTGGCACATTTGTTTTCCTTTATTTCAAGACTTCTCCAACTTTTCTCATCCTTCACAAAGTTACTCGTTGTTAAATAATTTTCCTTCCCTGTATGTAAGTAACGCTTGATGTATATTAATATACTTATTTAAGAGACGTTACACGTGTTCTATCTATCTATCTATCTATCTATCTATCTATCTGTCTGTCTGTCTATCTATCTATCTATCTATTAATGATTTCAGTTGATGACTTTTCCAATTTTCTCTCTTGCTTTTATAATTATCCATAAATTTTATTTCCTTCATCAGACACGAATTTTGGTTCATTAACGCTTAGCTTAAGTTAATCGCGTACGCAGTTATAATTAATTAATGATAAGTGGGTTTTATTAAAGTCGTTCGAAATTTCTAATAAAGTAGAAGACGCTGTGATTGCAGTCGTACGTATGGAATGTAATAATGATGGGTTTGTTTAACCTCCTCCGCGACATCTCGGGTCATATGACGGAGTGACCTACAGCTTACGTGGAATCCGAACCACGGGTCGCTAAGCAGTCAGGACGCGTAGGACGGTCTCCCATCCAACTACTATCGGACCCGATGTCGTGTAACTTCGCTGAGCAACGGAAGCGGTGCTACAACATAGCCCATCGTACGTATGAATATTACTGTAATAAGATAGGAGAAATTATATTATATTGGTGCGTAATATTTTGATAGGTCTCGCGTATTCATATTATTTGATTCGGGAGTTGTCCGCTTCTCCTTATTTGTTCTGGACTCTTTTCCGTATCAATTATTTCTTCTCCTTTTTTCCCCTTAAACGTTGGATTTCTTTATTTCTTTCTCTTCTTTTCCCCTTATATTCGCACTGTCCCTTAGTTCTCCTTAGGCTACCCGTATATATTGTCTCGTTTCCTTGAAGGTATACTTCACTAAATTTCGTTTTGCCTTTAGGCTATATTTCTCTCGTCTCGTTTTCCTTTACGTCCGTAACCTTCTCTCTATACGTTCTTGTAATCGTACTCTCCCCGCATTATATCCGCACCGTTTCCTATTTTCCTTAAATCTACAGTCTTTTATTTCCTTTCTGTCCGCGTTCATCGTTCCATTTTCCATCTGTACGCTTTGAGCCTTCCATGAAGCAAGAAAGTGAGACCCCTTTTTTCTCTCTCCCGTCTAGGGCCAACAAGAATATTAAGACACGCGTTTTTTTCTTCCGGTTTTTTTTCCTCGTTCTTTTTTGTTTGGTCTTTGTAAGATGACGATAGAGAGTTTTTTTTTTTCTTTTTATTGCATTCGACGGAAATCGTGCACGTTATCTTTTTCGTTCTGTTTTTTACAAAACTACTTCCAGAAGAACCAGCAATTATAGTTTGCTAGTGAGGGTTCTTTCTTTTTCCATTATGGTTTCCCGAAAAAGTTTCTAATTTTCTTCTATTGTTTAAGAAGTATATATATATATATATATATATATATATATATATATATATATATATATAATATGCGCTCTTTTAAAACTTTGTATTATGTTGGACGAAACGTTGTAGCTGTTTGCAGACTTGATTAAGGAAGTTTCCTTTCTCGCCTCATGGTAGTTTTATTTCTACAATTTGTCAAAATCAACGTCTCCAAACTGGATTCTCTTAAACTACATAGTTTTGAAGTTTTAAGACTATTCTTTGGGTTTAAAAGCCGGTGGGGATACACACACGCACGCACACACACACACACACACACACACACGTACGTACGTACGTACGTTATATTTTTGGTTATTTTTTCGTTAAGTTCATAAATATTTAGTGTTTATTCCTTTTACCGAAGTTAGTTTTTCAGCTTCAGTTTCAGTGATGCCAGAAAACCACCGAAAAGTTTTGAAGTGCAACTCCGCATTTTAGTTCCTGAAATTTTAACTCCCGGGAAGACTGCGAAAATGAGTGGACTGAAAAGTTTTGATAAATGAAAAGTGATTATTCGATGTATGGAAGGTGCAATGTACAAGTAGTTTGTTTTCGTGTGTTACGCAGTCGTTCAAAACATCGTCATTAAATTTTGCGTTTCGTACCTATATATCTGTCCGAGATATGGAGTTTCGCTGCGGGACTTTTTTGATTCGATTGTATATGGGCCTATGAAGAGAGAAATAAGGATGTTTAATTATTTTAGTCTTGAAACCTTTATTGACCATAACTGTCTAATAATAGTGTAGCTTATTTCCTTTTCATTTGTATAAAGGTCTAATTCTCGGTTTTTAGTATGGATCATAGATCAACGAGGTTCAGCGACCTTTCAGTAATTGGATGGTTGACCCTCTAGTTTAGATGATTGGAGCGACCCTTCAATAATAATAGTGAGGTGGTCCGGAAACTGGCACAGCGCTCAGGCCAACTAATGCAGCCCGTTGCTTTAACTCTTCTATTATTATTATTATTATTATTATTATTATTATTAGCACCATCGGGAAACGAACTCGTGACTTCGCACAGAGGAAACGGCGTTACCAACTGAACCACGGGAACCCTAGCAGCGACCCTTAGATGGTTCAAATCTACATAAAGTAGTTGGTCCCCCCCGTCACATTATTTTGGCTGTTATACGAAGAAGGTTAACCAACCGCAAACATTATTATATATTATTATTATTATTATTTATTATTATTATTATTATTATTAAATATGTAAAATTTGCTAATGTAACTAACATATTTACTCTACAAGTACATTAAGTAATTTATTCGTCTTTAATTTTGTTAAGTTCGCGAAAACAAAGCTGAATATAAATGAGTTAACATTAAATTACAGTGACTTATTTTTTACCTCGTTTACATAATTTACATTACCCAACTTCAGTTACTGACATTACAAAAGTTCATAACTTTTTTTTTTCTGCTCATATATTATGTTACACGGAAAGGAATTTTGTTACGTACGTTTTACGAAGTTATTTGGGTTATTCAATGATTCATATAGCTTAAAAAATATCCGATTTTTAATCACGAAGTTTGAAATTAAAAAGTTTTTTAATTATTTTTAAATTTCATCTTCAACTTCTTTTGAAAGCGAAGCAGATGTCAATTAATCTCTAAAATGAAATTTAAAATACGGTTCAAAGTCATTTCTTTAAAAAAAAAATATATATATAAAATATGGGATGAATTTCACAATTAAACACGTGAAATGAATGAATGATGCAAACCCACAAGAAAAAGAAAAATTATTCCAAGGCCTTTCGTGTATTCAGAAGTACACCTCGTCAGGAAAAGGCCTTGGAATAATTTTTTTTCCTTGTGGTTTGCAGTAATATATATATTACACACACACACACACACACACACACACACACACACACACACGGTGGCAAACAATGATTGCCCCTCCCCCCCTGCACAGATGAAACTAATAGAGGTAAAAAAAAACTGATTGTTGCATCTTTTAGACAATTTAATTCTACGTCTAAACAAAACCTCTCAATAGTTGGTGTTGCCTCCTTGTGCTTGGCGGACGGCTTCAAGTCGGCAAGGGTAGTTGGTGAGGAGAGACTCGAAAAGGTCAGTGTCGTACTCAAGATTTTGGAGGATTGTTTCGATGTGCTGCTCCATGGTCCGGCGGCAGGGAAGGGAAATGAAAAAGACGGACACATTTTAATACCTTGGTAGTGTGATAGAAAATGATGCGGGTATGGATGCAGAGGTGAATGAAAGAATTGCTAGATATAGCAGAAATGTTTCCTCCCTGTACAGTCTAGGGTGGATCGATTTTACATTTTTTTCGATTTCCATATTCTAATAGAGACAAAAACTTGCGCATGCATGGGAAAATAGCCTCTGCAAAATCTTAGCTTAATAGGTAATCATCTTCTGCCCCCGGCAGAGCGATGAAAATCATATTTTAGCAGTCAAAAACGTATTTTTAAACCCTAGCCTAGAGTCATAAAATTTTGCGTGTGTGTTATTTCATGCCTAAGCAACGATATAAATGCTATGGGAAATATATAAATGCATTATTTAAGACAAAGAGCCGATCTGAAAATATGTATAATATACATATTTTCAGATCGGCTCTTTGTCTTAAATAATGCATTTATATATTTCCCATAGCATTTATATCGTTGCTTAGGCATGAAATAACATGCAAAATTTTATGACTCTAGGCTAGGGTTTAAAAATACGTTTTTGACTACTAAAATATGATTTTCATCGCTCTGCCGGGGGCAGAAGATGATTACCTATTAAGCTAAGATTTTGCAAAGGCTATTTTCTCATGCATGCGCAAGTTTTTGTCTCTATTAGAATATGGAAATCGAAAAAAATGTAAAATCGATCCACCCTACTGTACACCCTATTGAAAGACCAAAACATCCCTAAAAAGGTAAAGACGCGTATATACTCAACAATATTGAAACCAATCTTACTATACGGCAGCGAGACTTGGGCCCTAACCACGAGGACGAGGGGAAAACTGCAAGCAGCTGAAATGAGAGTCCTGAGATTGATAGGAGTAGTAAGTAGATTGGATAAAATAAGGAACACTGAAATAAGAAGGCGATTGGGTGTAACTTCGGTTAATGAGAATATTGAGAGGAACCAACTGAGATGGTACGGGTATGTCCAACGAATGCCGATGGAAAGGACAGCAAGAAGAATGCTGGAATGGCCCCCTCAAAACAGAAGACTAGTTGGAAGACCCAAGATCCGATGGATGGATAACATCAAGAGTGCTGTCGAGAAGTGTGGAATCAGTCTCCAACGGGCGAACTTGATGTGTGGAGATCGTGAGGCATGGAGGCCTTTGGAGGGGTCTCGTCCGAGAGCTCCCAACTGACAGACTGCTTTAGGTCTACCAGGCGCCTGGTGAGAAAGGTAAGAAAGTAGCTTACCTATGATACAACAGGCGTTAAACTGATTGGCCTATAATTTCCCGCCGCACCTTTATCGCCTCTTAAAGATGTGTTACATTTGCTAACTTGAAATTATCTGGTACGTACCCGTCAGAAGTAGACGCGTTAAAAATCTTTGTTAGTGGCACAACAATGCTTTCTTTTAATTCTTTTAGTTGTATGGGATATATAGAATCCGGCCCCGGTGATTTACGCATTTTCATTTCATCAATATAGCGTATTACCTTCCCTTCACTAACCACAATATTATCCAAAATATTACCATTATCGAAAGGTATTATGTCTATGACCGTTGGAATATTCGTTACATCTTCTATAGTACAAACTGACGAAAAAAAATTCGTTTAGCAAGGTAGCCATTTCCTTGTTTTCAAAAACTAGCTCTCCGTTAACATTTTTTCAACGGCCCCAAGACACTTTTTACTGGAATTCCATTATTGACATATTGAAAGAATCGCTTGGGGTTTTCTTTACCGTCACGAGCTATGGAGATTTCAAATTCGCGCTTGAACTTTTTTATTATTTTCGCTTCACGCCTTAGAGATATGTAGTTGTTTCGTAACCACAAATTGTCTTTATCGCACTTATGTAGCCTATAAGCCCTATCTCTACTCTTTATAATGTCTCCTACTCTAGAAGTAAACCACAAGGGCTTGTTGTTTACTTTCGCACGCCTTTAATATACAACATAACACCGCCTCCTCGCCTTCTTCCTTCATTCCCTGACGAAGTGTACTTCTGAATACATGAAAGGCATCGGAATCATTTTCCATTTTCCTGTGGATTTGCATTTTATATATATATATGTATATATATGTATATATATATACACACACACATACACACACTACTTTCACTTTTACCTTTTAATCTGATAACTAAATACAAACGAATTTTCTAGTTTTAATGTTTTTATTCAGCTTTGAAAAGGTGCAAATAAGCATTATTATTCCTAACTTTAGACATATTAATTGAATCATAATTGATCCATTAGAACACCTATATTACAAACTTAATTGTTTCATATATATATAAAATAATAATTAATTAATTAATTATATATAATACACACTCACCGGGAAATAATGAACTGATTTCAAGGAATTTCCTATGTCGCTATACTTCATCAGGGATGGGGTATAACAATATACCATGAAATCAACTTTAGAGTTCATTCATATCATGCATACACTTACCTCGTGTACCCAATTACGCATTATTACACAAAGGAAACTACAGGACATCATGAACACTATAGGCAACTTAAATCTAATCTACATCATATGCATTTTTAATGAGTTTTTATTTGTTTATTATATACAAGAAATCATCATTTTATCGCCGCACATTTCTTCGATGAATGCTAAAGGCCACCCCACTGAAAAACTAGACTGACTTAAAATTATATATAATGCCATTCTTCATGCTGAAATTACTTTGATAAAGGAGCACTGATGGTTATCACACCCCAGTTTAAGAATTTCCCCGAAAGGGCACATGTACGCGATTTTTCTCCCCTTCACTTATTTTCTCTTTACTGTAAAGTTTATGCTCTTAAAATATTGTCCAACCCGTTTTTAAATATATTTACCGAAGTGCTCGCTACGATCTCTGTGTAAAGGCTATTTCACTTTTCAATTATTTTGTACGCAAAAAAATATTTTGCAGTTTGCTTCAAACCTTTTAACTTTTTAACCTCAATTTTAAAGCCGCTGTTTCTCGTAATGTTCACATTGTCTTGGTTAAAGGAATGTTCGTAATTTACGTTCTCAAAACAATTTAAAGCCATGTAGTAATTCCAGGTGTTTAATTGCGAAAAAAAAAAAAAAAATATATATATATATATTTAACTGCAATGACCACGCAGTATATTAATGTATAGAAACGACGTAAGTATAGAGGAGCGTTCGTTATTTCTCTTCCTCGTGTGCAGAACGCTCCTCTATACTTACGTCGTTTCTATACATATATATATATACATACATATATATATATATATATATTAGGGTGTTTCATAAATTAAAAGTTTGGAAACATTTTAATCCACATGGATCCCCTTGTTCCATTTGCTGAGGAGACTGATAAACCGAAGTATTAATTCAATAGTTTAAAGTTTACGGGTCCCCAGTTTGATGCTCTGGCAGATCATAAACGGAAAAAATTAAACAAAAATCTGTCAATGAATTTTTATTCAACAAACGAGTACCATTCACTACACATTTTCACAAAGATACAAAAAACATAACCACTTCTTGCGAATCATTTGTCCATGAAATCCTTCTTGGTTTTATTCGGGTATTTCGCTCTATGCTGCATCACAGTTTGAGCAAATACTGCTTCTGCTCTTCGTTCTTCGTCAGAGAACAGTTGAACTCTTTGGTGAGCGCGATGGCTCTTTCGGCCCGATCGTTGACGACAGAGATTTTGTTAACAGTTGCCGCTGCTTGCTTGAAGCCCTCTACTTCAGTCCACTCGGCAACTGGCTTTTTCAAGAATTCTGTGTCCAAGTCGAATGCATGGAAGAAAGCCATCGTTTTCCTGTCACGAACTCCGCCAGGTGTTTCGAGGCAAGATTCCTGACGTTCTTCCCTTGGGGTCGCTTGAGTTCCTTTTTCGATGCGGGCTTACCCAAACTGACGACCATCTGAGCCTTTTCTTCATCTGCCACATCTGCGTCGAAGAACGCCATGGCAATAAGAGTCTCAGAGATGTACCATAGGTGTCGAGACATGGCTTCTTGCGCAGCGTTAACACACGAATATCCCGACATGGCAAAGGCTTCCACGTCACGCAGAAATTCCAGATCAACTGCGGCAGCCTTGCTTGAGGTTGCAGCACGAGTCCAACCTCGGATGTAGACGAGGGACACGAAGAGACCTACGGCTATCAGAGCTTCCAACTCGTGACTCGACATCTTGAACTGCTTCTTCAGTAGAATTACTTTCAAGGAGTAGATGGCTATCGCCATCCATCGAGCGTGATGGTAAGCGCCAGGGGCTCTGAGAGGGAAATCCACCACTTTTGCTTCTCCCAGGAAGATGAGAACCAACTGTAGCAGTTCCTTGTAGTCATCGCGCTGATGCGACGTGCTCACCATCCCTCTCACCAGCAGGACTGACTTCTCCCTCAGTTCCCTCATAGAGTCATTGACTTGAGCAAATCGTACGGCCGCACGTCCAACCGGTCGATGAACTTCCATTGTGCCTGAAACCTCTTGAAAACGGGTATATCGGGGCCACTTGAAGGGCCGTATGCACGCTTGAAGACGGAGCTGAGGATGACTTCATAGATGTGATGCCGACAGGGAAGTACATGAGTTCTCTGCCAAGACCTTTCTCAATCAGGACGCAGGCCCCGATATGAATCCCGGTGTTCGATGCTGTCGTGTCGAAAGACAGTCCCGCACGCGCTCTTCCATCCTGTGTTCCTTGACCAAATCCAAGCAAACTCGCGCTATCTTCTCGCCGGTTCCGGACGTCACCTTAGAACGCCGAGCAACTTCTTGCCGTCGCCAGAGACGAGGACGGCGATCCGGTCAACGCTCTCCTTCCATTGCTCATTGTCAGGTAGGAGCTTACCGTCCCAATGCAAGACAAGAGGCTGACCAGGACAAACTTCGTCGGATTGATAACTTTCAGCAGCCACCTTCCTGAGAGCCTTGCGTGTGCGGTACATGGTACTGGCAGAAATGGACAGTTCATCCAAGTCAAAACCTAGTGATTTAGCCGCTGCAGCGTACGACATAGCTGAATCGCGGTACGAAATATTCAGCCGATCGTAGGTAGTCGTCACATCCTGTGAGATCAGATTCCTGCGTCGCTTCTTGGTATTTCCCTTGGAGGAGGATGGAAAAACTTCCACGGTTGGGTCAACGACAGCTGAGTCAGTCTCTGACGAAGTTGAAATCACTAAAGCCCCCGTATCTTCTGCAGCTCCTTGTTCCTTCCTGGCCTTCTCCTGTTGTTCCTTAATCTTGTCCAGCCTCTTCCTTTTCCTAATCTCCTTATAGTGAAGCTTCATGTCAACAGGGCCCATGCTGCAGGAATTTGGATCTTCACGCTGCATGTCGAGAAAGTGGATGTCCTCCTGATTCTTCATCATTTCCTTAGCCTGTGAATGAGCAATGTCCATGATCTCCTTCGCTATTGCCTCCTTGAACATCGCCTCCTTCACTCGGAAGGACTCTGCTTTATGTGACTTGTGCTTCACAAGCCGGTCGTATTCCTTGAGAAGGGATTCCATCTTCCTCAAGGCCGAATCTCGACGCATCATGGGGATTCTCGCTCTCTCCCAAAATATGAGACAGGCATCCAGGCACAGGTTCAGGCATTTAGTACGTCCAAATTTTTGCTCCTTTTGGTGGTAAAAGTACTTTTTGAGTACTTGCAAATGAGTTGGAAGGCCACTTGATGTGATGTTCGCATCCGTCTGGCCAATAAGAAACACTTCTGTTTTCGCTCTGGTAGACACTGGAAAAGAAAACAAACTAAATAATTCCACAGAAATAATTTCACATCGTAATTAATTTCATAATTAAATAAAGAAAAGCAGTAACTGGGACTCGAACCAGTGTCATAGCGTTTGGCGCATCGCTCAAGTCGGCGTACACCAGCACGCTATCCACTACACCATCTAGGGAGTGGATAGCGTGAGGTGTACGCCGACTTGAGCGATGACGCCAAACGGCTATGACACTGGTTCGAGTCCCAGTTACTGCTTTTCTTTATTATATAAAACTGATACGTGTACACTACGTTCTCTTGACAATTCATTAATTAAATAAATTTCAATACTGCAGTAAAATTACATTAATTAGTATCATAAATAATTACCAGCTTAGTTGTCCAATATGCAACAGACTAATTAATTTCATGTAATATTAATAATAAATATCACTACCACAGTAAAATGACAGAAATTAAATAATAATAAATTTCAATACCACAGTAAAATGAGATAATTAGTAGCATATATAATTACCTCCATAGTTGTCCAATAGGCTATACAACACGAACCGCTCAAGTGACGAAGAAAACCGTCTTCACTGCAGGCAGGCGAGAAATGAACTGACAAAAAGTCGTCAAAGTTGGGGACCTCTAAATGCAGCGCGATCTGGTTCAAACTTGCACAAACGTGTTTTCTTGTTCTTTAGAATACGGAGAAACGTGTGGATTAAAACTCCAAGCTCATTTTTATTTTACCCTATAGGTATGAAACACCCTAATATATATATATGTAGCGGATCGACAAGAAATAGACCAACAGATAGACAGAAATCCTGTCCTTCCACGCTATCATCAAAGAGTCTTGGAAGACACGTGGACACGGATTCAGAACAATGAACGTCTTGTTTTCCCAAAGGGCGCGAACGCAAACCTTTATCAACGAAAGGACGCGCGGAGAAGGCGTCTTAAGATTTGGCGCGAAGTCCTACGTCACAGGAACTACGTATAAAAGCGAGCTTCCACTTGCTTTCATTCTCACTCTCTCACTCACTCACTCACTCACTCACTCACTCACTCACTCACATTATCGAACGTGAGCAACACGTACACCAACCGCCTTCCGGCCCCCTCCGGCCGGAGGCGCGGCCGCTACTTTCTTCAAGGCCTACAATTTATCAAGTAAGATCTACAGAAGCAATCCTTCGAGGCCCAACCGGAATCGCTTCGGGCCTGCGGTTTGCCGGGTCGGCCTTCAAGTTTCTCCACATTCCTCGATATATATTCAGCACCACAGGCCTATGCCTACAAGATCATAAAACCATCCTGCACCTCGAGAAGTAACATCACCTCAGGCTTTCGAACGAAGCCTACATCCATCATCTCAAGAAGCTTAACGGACAACGACAACTCGAATCTGCGTTAAATGGTTCGTCTTCAACCCGCCTTCAACAAGGTTACATCGTCCTAAGATAAGTACCTCCTATTCTAAGTACTCTTGTGAAGCCTACATTAGCCTACCGCCGAACGGTAGGCTATACTCCTCCCAAAGTGTGTAATCAAGCGTTCCAACTGACTCTCGTAAAAGAACGCAGTAGGCCTGTTCTCCAATTCAAGTGTCATTTCAATACCGTAATTCCGCGTATCATCCGTTATTATGTTCAATTCATATATTTGTGTGTTAACTAAATATTCTCTTGACGTAATCACTTAACATCACATAATGGTCTTATATATAAATGATATTTGTGTATTTGTCAAGCATTTCAATCCATTATTATTAGGCCGCATCAATTATTCCTTGTGCATCCATGCAATCATTTAGCCTAATCAATCAGTGTCATGTTTTCCATTCAATGTACCAAACGCACGTGCATTCTTTATATCATTTACTAGGCCCATTCAATGTTCCATGTCGCATGCCATTTACATACCATCAACGTTTACATTACTTATTGTGTGTCAATTAAGCTATTAACATTTCATCTTATTAGCTAAGTCTACTTCATAAGCATAACGTAAAACTATCAATTAATTACTGTCAATTCTTTGTTATATCACAGTGAATAAATAACGGCTTTATTTTCATAATAAAATACAAAAACTATAAGATGTCTTTTATAACCTTAATATTAATATTAATTTGCTTGGGTGTAAACCAAGCTGGTGACCTCGCTGCCATTTCCTGTCACTTCCAATAGTATGGTTGGCCTAATCAAATAACCAATTATTCCAATCGGTGATACTGTATGACATCATAAATTATTAACTTAGCCTTTCATTAATAAGCAATCAGTCATTGCATCAATTAATCATTGCATACAATTAAATCATTATCACCTTAAACGGCTAAAAACTAGGTCCACTATATATTTAATATTATTATATATATATATATATATTATATATATATATATATATATATTGATACACACAGACCGTGCATGGAACAAGGAACTCTTCTGGGATAATTAAATCCACTATAGTCCGAATAAGTAATGGTAAATGACAAATACCATAGTTTTTCTTTTTCATGATGCTAGCCCGACGTGGGCAACGGGTCACTCGCAAAGAGGTCCCATAAATATAGTTTCCCTCACCAGCTATCTGCAAAGCAGACAGGATCCAGCTTTGGGACATGGATCTAGGGTTTAAAGCAGCCTAGCCCTGCTACATTTAGAACCTCAATATAAGCAAAAGACTCGCTGCCTTCACGTCAGATTGAATACATCAGAGTTCCTTGTTCCATGCACGGTCTGTGTGTATCATAAAAAACTCAGGGGACCATTCTGAGTTCATTCCATATATATATATATATATATATATATATATATATATACTCTACAAGGGTTTGAAATACAGTCTAGGGTCGACCAATAATATAATATATAACACACACACATACTTATATATATATATATATATATACCGATTAAATTTTCAATATAGGTGGTCTGTATAAATCAAATTTTACAATGTACTTAAGTATTTTCATGTTTTTTCACCATTAAACGGACTAAGTCGTGGCTACGTCGTTACACGATTCGTATAAGAGGTTAACCCCCTCATTACCATGAGGTACGAATACCTCAAATAATTCTTACCATTCTTACCAGGCGCCTGGTAGACCTAAAGCGGTCTGTCAGTTGGGAGCCCTCGGACGAGACTCCTCCATGCCTCACGATCTCCACACATCAAGTTCGCCCGTTGGAGACTGATTCCACACTTCTCGATAGCACGCTTAATGTTATCCATCCATCGGATCTTGGGTCTTCCAACTGGTCTTCTGTTTTGAGGGGCCCATTCCAGCATTCTTGCTGTCCTTTCCATCGGCATTCGTTGGACATGCCCGTACCATCTCAGTTGGTTCTTCTCAATATTTTCATTAACCGAAGTTACACCCAATCGCCTTCTTATTTCAGTGTTCCTTATTTTATCCAATCTACTTACTCCTATCAATCTCAGGACCCTCATTTCAGCTGCTTGCAGTTTTCCCCTCGTCCTCGTGGTTAGGGCCCAAGTCTCGCTGCCGTATAGTAAGATTGGTTTCAATATTGTTGAGTATATATGCGTCTACCTTTTTAGGGATGTTTTGATCTTTCAATAGGGGGTACAGGAAGGAAACATTTCTGCAATATTTAGCAATTCTTTCATTCACCTCTGCATCCATACCCGCATCATTTGCTATCACACTACCAAGGTATTTAAATGTGTCCGTCTTTTTCATTTCCCTTCCCCTAACAAAGATTCCATCCTCGTTCGCTCCCCTCGTTACCACCATATATTCAGTTTTATCATAATTCAGTTTCAGTCCATACTCCCTCAATCTCTCATCCGACCTCTGCATAATTCTCTCCAGGGATTGTGCTGTGTTAGTCCCAACAGCCACATCATCAGCATATCCAAAAAAATTTATTTCCTTTTCAATTTCCTCAGTTATGTGTTCCATAACCCTGTTAATGTAGGTAATAAATAAAATGAGTGACAGAACACTCCCTTGTTTAACTCCTGTACTTACATCAAACCACTCCTCCGATCCCACCACCGTGCTCTGGGAGATCCTATAGGTGCTCATTACTGCTCCCAGAAGCTTGGGTGGCACTCTCACTCAAAACCACCCACAGCTTCTCCTTGGGCACACTATCAAATGCCTTCTCCAGATCCAAAAAACATATGAAGCGGTCCAAATTGAATTCTCGGCTCTTCTCAAGATATTGTCTTATGGCTGAAATTTGATCTATAGTACTCCGGCCGGCACGAAAGCCACATTGATACTCCAGTAACCCAGGTTCCAGTATGTTTCGTATTCTATGTTCCAAAATCCTTTTATATATTTTCTCCACATGACACATCAAAGATATGCCACGGTAGTTTTGACATTCCTGCTCACTTCCCTTTTTATATATAGGACATATTCCCTGCGACCACACCACCCGGAAAATGCTTAGCAGCCAGTCCACAGCAGGATCACAGCTGCTTTTAGTGTTTCTGTGACAATTTCATCCGACCCGGAAACTTTATTATTCTTCATCCTCTTAGTGCTTGAATAACCTCCTCTCTAGTGATCTCTTTGTCCCCCTCATGCTCATGGTTTGCTCCTCCCGTCTCACCTCATCATATTGGTTCTCGTTATTCAAAAGATGTCTAAAGTATTCGTTCCAGCGCGCGTGCGGCCACCTCGCTTTTATCAGTGAGGACTTCACCATGTGCATTTTTAATTGCCACCGTTGTTTTCTTGCTTTTTCCATTTTTATACTTCTTAGCCGTGCTATACAGTATACAGTAACTTCTTCGAGCCTTGAAAATCGTCTTCTAAGTCTACCTATTTTCTCCCACACAGAGCGTTTCGCTCTTCTTTTAATCTAGTTGGTGTGGTTTCTCATTTGGACATATTCTTGCCTTGTTTGCTCATTTCTATCCTTAAGCCATCTCCTAAAAGTACGCATCTTATTTGTCACTGCCTCCTTTACCTCCTTGGTCCACCATGCCGTCTCTTTCTTTTTTGACCCACCAACTACCCTTTCTCCAATCACCTCTCGCTGTATTCTTTCCATCGATCTCCTAAACTCAACCCAAACCTCCTCCACTATTTCCGTAGCTACCATTTGTCCGAAAGCCTCATTTCTAGTTCTAATCTCTCCCAGCTTTTCTGGTATATTCTCCGTGCACACACTTCTAGGCTTTTTAATATTTTGTGGTACTGGAAGCAAAATTTTGGCTTTAACAAGTCTATGATCCGAATCAAAAGACAGATGGTACTACTCTTACATCTTTCACCAATGACTTTTTATCCACCACAATAAAGTCTATCTGAGACTTCTTATCATAATTTCCGGTTCTACTATTCCATCCATACTACGTATAGAGATGTGATTCCTGGTGCTTAAAAAATGTGTTCATTATACTAAGAACATTTCTTGCGCAAAAATTTACCAGCATTTACCCTTTCAAATTTCTCTTCCCCATACCAAATGTCCCGATCACGTCTTCATTTCCGTTTCGATCTCCACCCACATGGCCATTTAGGTCTCCCATCAAAATTCTTGGTCCATAAGGCAGCCCATCTATCATTCCCTGAAGATCCTCATAAAAAGTTTCCTTTTCCTCCTGTGATCTTCCACTTTGCGGTGCGTATGCCTGGATTACCGATAGTCTCTCTCTCCGTTTAGGCTCAGGGTTACTCCCATCAATATCTCTTCATTATCGCTCCAACATGATGTTCAGAAAATCGGGGGGACAGTATAATTGCCACACCCGATCTGGTATCCTCTTCTCTGCCATTGTATATGCACTTATAATCATTGTGCAGTACCTTGGTTCCTTCACCTCACCATCTGGTTTCTGCGATTCCCATAATATGTATAGATTTCGATTCCATGAACTCGACTATTTCTTCGCATTTATTGTAGCAATCCAAAAGAAAGTCCGTTTTCGCGCCAAAGTCGTAACCGTGGTCCGTCCGTTCCGAGGCTCTGCGTTGTACTTGAGCAAAAGAAAACCACCAGAGGCTTGCTAGGCCTTTCCTGGCTTGTTCAAAACTACTAATTAGTACCTTCCGGATGCCTATTGCCCCCCCGCAAGTTACAGAAATCTCCTTCCAGATTTCCAGGCAGACATTCCAGTCAGTTTTAGCTGCTACACCTCGACAGGGTTACGTAGTTTCTTGTCCTGGTAGGGTAAGGCTCCAGGACCGTAGCAGGTAAGCTACTGGAATCAATAATTAGGGATCGTATAGTCGAACACTTAGAATTGCATAACTAGGTTAGAAATACGCAGCACGGTTTTAGGCGAAACAAATCTTGCTTAACTAATCTTTTAGAATTTTTTCAAAGCGTGGTATAAGTTTACGATAGTCATCGGGCGGTTAATGTAGTGTATTTAGATTTTCAAAAAACGTTTGACACCGTACCGCACAAAAGACTCATTGAAAAAAACTAAGGCTCTTGGAATCAGGGGTGTAGTAATAGATTGGATAGAAGAGTGGTTGCGAGGTAGGAAACAGACGGTGGTCGTTGATGGAGCGGAGTCGTGTTGGGCTAATTTAGCGAGCGGCGTTCCTCAGGGTTCTGTATTGGGCCCCTTGCTTTTTCTTATATATATAACGTTTTAGATGTCGGTCTAGTCAGTACAGTTTCAAAGTTTGCGGATGACACGAAGTTGGGTGGTAGGGCGATTAATGACGAAGATAGAGGTAAAATCCAGGAAGATCTGAATAAAATCGTTGATTGGTCAGTCACATGGCAAATGAGATTTAATGTCGATAAGTGCAACATTTTACATATAGGTTCGCGTAACTGTAATTTTGCGTATAGTATGTTAGGGAAGGAGTTGGCAAGCGTAGAGCAGGAAAAAGATTTAGGAGTTATAGTCACGGGTGATTTAAAAGTAGCGAAACAAAGCACAGCAGCGGTCAATAAAGCGAACAAAGTGTTAGGTTTTATAGCTCGGAATTTTGAGTACAAATCGCGCGATATTATAGTTCCTTTTTATAAATCATTAGTTAGACCTCATTTGGAGTACGCGATCCAATTTTGGAATCCGCATATGCGAAAAGATATACAGGGTGGGCCGTAAGTTTCCATACATAGGAAAAATAAACATTTTGTTATGGACAACCATTTTTATTTATATAATATGCTCTACATGGTTGCCATTGTTTTGAAAACACATTTCAATACGTGTTCCCCACTGTTGATGAACACGCATTAGCACAGTTGACGTTATGCTTGTAATGGCGTTGGTGATACGTTCCTTTAGATGATTTATGTCTCGTATCTTTTCCTGATACACCATGGCCTTCAAGTGCCCCCAAAGATAGAAATCAAGGGGGGTGAGATCTGGGGATCTGGGAGGCCACTCCACAGGACCACGCCGACCAATCCAAGCATCCGGAAACTGCTGATCCAAATACCGACGCACGTGAAGACCATAATGAGGTGGAGCTCCATCTTGCTGGAAGTAAACTGGGAAGTTACCTTCCTCGTTTAGCAGGGATGGGAAAATCTCTTCTTGCAACATGTTAAGATACCTTTCGGCATTAAGATTTCCACTGACAAAAATTGGTCCAATAATTCTGTCACCCCATATCCCGGCCCACACCATCACTTTACCGGCACCTTGCATCTTCGTCGGACTCAGCCAGTTAGGGTTAGCATTACTCCAATAACGTATGTTTTGCCGATTAACCTCTCCATTGACGTAAAAATTTGCTTCATCAGTAAACAAGATCTTACGTCAAACGCATATTCTTAGGGTATCTGAAACATAAAAACAAACGTTTAATTTTTCCTATGTATGGAAACTTACGGCCCACCCTGTAGACAAAATCGAAAGAGTTCAAAGACGAGCAACTAAGATTATTCCATCGCTTAGGTCGAAGTCGTACGAGGATATAGTGGAAGAATTTTAGGATAAATATATTCAATCGACCTATCAAATTAGCAGGAAGTCGAAACTTGGTACACTTGTAAACTGAACCCTACTGATGAATATATTAAAAGTCCCAACAAATCCAAGTTGTGCTCCAGCCGCCATCTTGGAAAATGGCGGCCGAATTTCGGTTTTTTGGAAATAACTTCAGACCCGTAAAAGATACGAAAATTTACCAAGAGAGCAAAATCATTCTACATAAAAAGACAAACATTTTCTTTCTAACTTTGTTTTGTACGATGAAAAATAAAAAAGTTACGCAAAATACAAAATTCCTTATTCTATGAATCAGTGCAGACATGACGTTCAAATTTGGTTAATGGGTAGAAATTCGAATATTTTGTTGCAATTTATTATTTCAGAACCATGACAGTTTGTTTTTTATAGGTAGTTTGTTAAAAAAGTAAAGCACAACAGAAAGAGCTAGAGAAAAATACTGTAATGTAATTTTTTTGATGACGGGTAGGAGCTAAGTTATCGGTTTGGAGTAACATTATTTAAAACAGTTATTTTATTCCTTCATTAGACATCTAAGTATTGAAAATGGAAATAATTATGAATGCTATTCTCAATACATACATTACTAATATATTTTTTGTAAAATATAACATGCATTTTTCCTTATCTTGTATACTGAAGAAAAATGTAACATAGGAAGAATTTTCATGTATTGATGATGACCATGATGTTCAGACAGATTTTATGGATTGAACATAAAATAACATCTTATTGAATGGTCACAGTAATCCTTAGACACTTGGGAACATCACTATAGCTAACTATAATCGTCTGTTGTTACCTAAAATGAAAATGTAGTAATCTAAGTCTTGGAGTGCAACGCAGTAATACAGTATATAGCTTTAACACTAAGGCACTGTGTGACATCTCTAATGTTGAATAAAGTCATCTAACATGAGCTAGGAAATAAAATGTAATTGTGTCTCCCTGTTTTAAGTATAATTTTCTAATTACTACGCAAAAATAAGCTAGATTGTACATTTATTGCATTATGTGTAGTGTCATATTGCAACACACACAGTTATCAGTTGTCTAGTAGCGTTTCAACATAAGAGTTCTCGCAGGTAGTTCCTTCACATCCTCCACACATCGCTGAGCACAGCAAACCAAACTGTATGCACTTGCATCTCTTGGTGCATCCTAGCTTGCAGTTACATGAAATGAGGTTAAGAAGTTGTGATGGAGCGGCTTCCTTGGTAGTAGGGACAGGCCTCAGTGATTTCCCTGTCATGGACCATCCCCACTCTGTTGGCTCCAGGCAGTTTCCTAACCATTCTTGGACCTGCAAGTACACTCTGTATGAGTGTTGCTCTGCTGCTGCACTGGTCGGAGGTAGGGATGCTAGTTGAAAAGATGTATCTAACTTCTTTTTTGCTACTATGCGATTATACATGAAGTATCTTAGCTCATCCAAGGACTTTGATTTTGATCCGTACATTTTTAAGAGGAACTTTTCCCCAGCAGCTTTGATATCTTCTTTACTGGCATCCTTTTGGTTAAATATTTTCATTTCTTCTCTCATTTCTGTATGGTTCTGTAGAAGTTGGAGACCTCTAACTTTTCCTTTTTTATACAAAGCTGATGTGGTATCGCATCCAGTCATGGCGTGAGCAGATAGCAAAACTTCACAAGCCTTCCCCATGTTTTTTTTCTCACTTTGGATGCTGAAAATACGGGGTGTGCTGTTTGATTTCCCTGGTTTGAGAAACCAAATTTCAAAGTCTTCATGGGCTAGAGCAGTTAGAAGCACTAGAAGATCCGTATCCTGGCCAACAACTACTGTTTGATTTTTGTGTTTAGCTTGATCTAGAGCAGCCTTACAATAACAGTATCTGCATCACTCTCCGCCTGAACAACAGAATAACCTTTGATCTTCATACTAGACACAAGAGATGCAATCAGGGCCCGTTTGTTGTTTTGTTAGCAAGAAAATCTGATTGTGGTATAGTGGTTGGTGTATTCTCATTAAATATGATATCTCTAGAAGTTATCATAATATTTCAGTGTTTGTAAATCTTAAGTGTTTGTGTAAATAACCACCAAAGGTTTTTCTATGTTCACTGATAATACAATATGATTGTATATTTCACCAGACACAATTACACGCTTCACAAAACACAGATAAACCGTTACTGACAAGGCAGAAACAGCAATGTCCTGTTGCCAGTTTGAAAAAATTTATTAAAAAAATTTATTTTAAAAATTTAAAGAAAAAAATTAATTAGTTTTTAAAATATATAAAGACAATAGAAAATTTTATACTAAGTATATTTTAGACGTTAAAAAACTAGAATATTTAATTACATTTAATTCTAAGATACAAAATATACATTTACAAGTTATTTTAATTTACGAAGGCAAATTTTATTAATAAAGTTTTCTTATTTTAGCATATTTTTTTTCTTATCTGTAGATTTGTTTAAACACATATCAAGCACTTCATCTCATCAATAGCGTCCATTACCTGAAAAGAAAAGAAAAATATTAGTTCGTCTGTCATTCACTTTGAACTATTACTTCGGTATTAACTCATAACCTCCGATTGAGTGAATAAATGTTACAGATGAATCCGTAGATATAATCATAATTAAGAGTATTTATTAGAAGTAGAATATAGGAAATTAGGGACAGAGTTGCCCATATCTGCTAGAAACAAGAAAATGTATTGGTATAAATATTTAGAAAACCAGGTACTGTCACAATTTATATTTCTACTAGCTCGTTCCTGTGAAATATTTTTTCACAAAATTACCCATACAAAGTAAGAGAGGTTTCTGAAAATAGGCAGTCATAACAAAACATTCGCTTTTTTTACCTACAAACCCAGTTTGAACGTCGTGTCCGCATTGATTCATAGAATGAAAAATCTTTGGTTTTGCATAACGTTTTTATTTTTCATCGTACAAAACAAAGTTGGGAACAGAAAATGTTTGTCTTTTTATGTAGAATGATATTGCTCTCTTTGTAAATTTTCGTATCTTTTACGGTTCTAAAGTTATTTCCAAAAAACCGAAATTCGGCCGCCATTTTCCAAGATGGCGGCTGGAGCACAACTTGGATTTGTTGGGACTTTTAATATATTCATCAGTAGGGTTCAGTTTACAAGTGTACCAAGTTTCGACTTCCTGCTAATTTGTTAGGTCGATTTTCCTAAAATTCCTCTACTAATAGGCTTAAGGAGTTAAAGTTGACTACACTCGAGACTAGGAGGCTAAGGGATGATCTAATCCAGGTTTTCAAAATTATGAATGGGTTCGATAACGTAGATAGAGATAGCTTTTTCGAAATATCAATATATATAGGACTAGAAATAACGGGTGTAAGTTGACAAGTAAAAGGTTCGAGACAGCAGTTGCCAAAAACCTTTTTACGCATAGAATAGTAAATAGGTGGAATAATTTGCCGGTAGAAGTAATTAGTAGCACGTCTATAAACATGTTTAAAAATCGATTAGACGCATATGTTGATAAACTGGGTATAGTTTAAGGTAGTAAAATTAAGGCTTTGTGGTTCGGAACCCACGTAAAATTGTAGGTCCCCTCCGCCACCACGGAGGACATACACAATTACGAACACAGTTAGGTAGACCAGCCATGAGTGGATCCTAGGGTCTCTGTTGGTCTGGAACATTATAACATTATATGTACAATGGGATAGAAAAATAAAAAGATTAGCACACGATTAACAAGAATTGATTAAAGGGAAAAGTATTTTAACAGGATATTGTCAATTTTATACATTCCAGCACTGTTATTGAAATTATTTTTAAAATGAATAAATGCACATTCTACAATATCCTTTCAATTGTATCTGTTTTTTTAACAAGCGCTTTAGAACTATCCCATTTGATATATGGTTACTCTGTACATATGGTTAAACAATGCACTAGAATTATTTGCTGTTCTACACGCATATTTATGCCTAACCTAACCAATATTAACCGGTTAGGTCAATTGAATGCCCGGTTAGGTCAACTGTACGCCCTTGATGATTGGTTAGGTAAGTCGTGATATTTTCGTTAGTTTAAACGAAAATGACGAGAGCAAACTTTTCTGGTTAATTTTGAGGTGTTTTGCACATTTCCTGTGGTAATGCGTCGTTTACGAGATCTCGTAACATGAACATGTAGGTTATGCTTTATTGTATAAATGTAGTCAAAAATACATTTTTCAAGTGTATTTTGGTGTGCTCTGTTCGAATATGACCTTCATTTCTTGTACAAATGAACAGAAATACAGTTGTCATTGCATGGCCCAAACACGTATTTATGTTCATTTGCACAAGAAATGTAGGTTATATTTGAACAGAGCACCCAAAATACACTAGAAAAATGTATTTTTTATTTCAGCTTCAGGCGTGTCATTTGCGACATAATTACCAATTCATCATATAGGCCCTATATACAACGGAGGTGCGGACAGAAGGGAAAAGTCTAAGGTGGTTTTAATTTTAGTGAAGGAATTAAAGTGTAATTGTGCGACTCGTATATTATTATTTTCTTTTAATAAATCTTATTTAATATCACTTACAAATCCTCTCATTTCTTCAGGATAAGCCCTTAATTTTCTTTCCATTAAAACCATAATGAAATTAAAAGGAATAGTTTATTTTATATATATATATATATATATATATATATATATATATATATATATATATATAATCTTTCCTTTCCTTTCAGATGTTCCGTGCGATGATTCCTCATTTCACGGAGGTCAGCTTGTTGGCTTCTCTCTTGTGCTACGTCGTAGCCAATGTCGTAACACCGCTTCCCGTTGATCAGCGAAGTTAAGCGACATTGGGTCTGGGTAGTAGTTGGATGGGAGACCGTCCTCCGCGTCCAGATTCTGTAGCGACCCGTGGTTTGGATCCCACGTAAAGCTGTAGGTCCCCTCCGTCATATGATCTTACATGTTGCGAAGGAGGTTAAACAACCCCAATCATTATTATTACTGTTGCCTCTCCTCTTGAATTGGCCTGGTGAAGTAAAGAGTTGGTTTCTTGCATTCTCTACTTCACATAGCCAGGTACTCCGGATCATCTGGAATTGTTCTGAACCAGGCGTCTAGTATTTTGAAGATATCCACCGCTGCACCACTCGTGTTCCTTAGTTCCTTGGGCAGCTGGTTAAACAGTCTTGGTCCTCTCACAACAAAACTATTTTCTTTCAGTGTTGAGAATGTTCCGTCTAACCTTTAATTTGGGAACAAGACACATTCTTCCTTTCCACTTTCTATAAGATTAGGGGCTAGTTCTTCCATTATTTTCCAACTGTGTACCTCTCTCTCTCCTTCTTTGCAGTGAATACAAGTTTGATTCAGGTAACCTTTCCCAATAATTTAGTTCTTTGCACCCATTGATCTTGGCTGTGAAGCTTCTCTGAATCCCTTCTAGTTGACTAACATCATCTTTTTTTATATGGGGATGTTAAGTCCTAGCAGTATTCCAACTTGGGCATGATCATTGTTTTCAATAGGGGACGTGTTATATTTTTATCCCTCGTTTAAAGGTTCTCAGTATATGCCCAGTTATTCTTTGTGCTCTATCTTATTTTGTTTCAAATTTCCCGTCATCAGTCATTACAACTCCTAAATCTTTTGCTTTTGAGTTTCTCTGAATTTTCTGTCCATTTAGGGTACAGTATTCCATTGATTTTAGTTTCTTCCTTCTTCCATACCTTAAATGTTGAAATTTTCCAGTGTTAAATTTCATATTATTGCCTTCAAACCAATTGTAGATTCTGTTCATGTCTGTCTGTAGAGATCCTATATCCTCTGGGTTTCTTATTTTTCTGCTAATTTTAGTTTCGTCGGCAAAGGATGTTACTGTAACTTCCTTATCTATATTAATCATTAACATGATTATGAAGAATAATGGAGCTAATACTGTTCTTTGTGGTACTGAGCTAAGGACCTTTGACTCTGATGAAGATATTCCTTGAACTGTAACTACTTGTTACCGACTAAGGAAATTAGATACCCATTTTCCTACTTTTCATGTTATTCCCATACGTTTCAGTTTGTGCTATGATTCCATAGTTACATTTGTTGAACGCCTTGGCAAAGTCTGTGTACTTTTGTATCACATCATAGCTTTCATTATTTTCGAGTGCATCAGTAGGCCTAATGTTATAGTGTTCCATTAGTTGTGATAGGCATGATCTTCCTGACCTGAATCCATGTTGGTTATCTCACACACACACACACATATATATATATATATATATATATATATATATATATATATATATATATATATATATATATATATATATATATTAAATGAACCCATCCATTTCTGAAGAAATAAATTGGTGCCTTCCTCCTTCAATAGTTTTGTGAAGAATCCATGAATGTGTTTCAATTAAATGTTCACGCTTTAAAAATTTGCATTATATTTTTGCAGAAAATTACACACACACACACACACACACACACACACACACACACACACACACATATATATATATATATATATATATATATATATATATATATATATATATATATATACGTATATATATATATATATATACAGGGCGTCCCAAAAAAATGTATACACACTTTAACAGCTGATAGCTCAATTGATGTTTCTTTCTTTCCAAGTTAAACCCATTAGAATTAATAATGGCAGTCAGACTAAGCTTTGAACAAAGGAAATTCATTCTAAAATGCTACTGGAAGTGTGAAAACGCAGTTGAAGTGCAAAGACTGTTTAGGAGGGAGTTTCAAACAGATCCACCAACGCGACTTACCATCACTCGAATTAGAGATAAGTTTGAAGCCGATGGAACTGTTCAGAATGTCCACAAGAAGCGTTCCGGAAGACCACGGACATCGACAAGCCCCACAAAGCAAGAAAGAGTACTGGAAACGTATCACCAAAGTCCAAGAAAATCTGTGCGGCAAGCGAGTCGTGAGGTAGGAATTTCAGAATCGTCTGTCCAACGCATTTTGAAGCGCTGTCAATGGAAAAGTTACATTCCAAGATTAGTCCATGCTATTAATGAAGATGATCCGGACCGAAGAGTGGAGTATTGCGAGTGGTACTTGGCACGATGTGGATGTGGATTGGACGAAGGGGTTTCGTAGAATACCCTCCGCGTTCACCAGACCTCACACCACTAGACTTTTTTTTATGGGGATACTTAAAAGACAAAGTCTACGCTATAAAACCTGCAACAGTCGCTGAATTGAGAGCAGCCATTGAACGAGAATGCACACAAATACCAAACGAAATGTTTCGTGATGTTTGCGATTCCATTGCTTCGCGTTATCAGCAGTGCCTGGACCAGAACGGACGTGTTTGAAAACAGGCGTTGACAAAACAATTAAATAATGTCTGTAGATTCTATTACATTTTGAAAATGAAATGTATTTTAATAAACACTGCCTTTATAATTATTTAAAGTGTGTGTACATTTTTTGGGGACGCCCTGTATATAACTTTGGGTTGCCACCAGCTTGCCACCACCACCACCCGCCGCCAGCCTGACCCTCGTGTGAAGAGAAAGCAACACACGGAACACCAATGAGGTTATATACAGAGCTGGGCACTTGCGGTTTTTTTTGCGGTACTGCGGTACTACCGTGTTGGTCGGTACCGCGGAAAGTACCGCGGGAAATTTGAATGCGGTAGCGGTACTGCTGTACTTTCAGCGATCCTTTGCGGTACTGCGTTATGCGGTACCGGTTTGGTAGTGCGGTAGTAGTACCGCAGTACCGCAAAAAAACGCAAGTGCCCAGCTCTGGTTATATACATAGTGGAGCTCATAAGTATTCGTACAAAGAAATATATCATACCATGCATAGGATAGTTATGAAAAGTTGACTGTTCGTTTGCAAAAATTTAACAAAAAAAATTAGTTTAACTCCAACATTACAGTAATGTAAAACCTCAAAGAAATTGAGGAAAATAAGAAGTTAAAATGCAAAAGTTTTCGTACATTTATTTACAAAATTATTTAGACGTTTTGTGCCTACTTTAGGCTTGAATTTAAAAAATTATTAGTAGTTGGTTGTTTATTGATTAGAGATTGTTGGCATTTCTAAATTCTAGAATTTTTTCTCTGAATCTTCATGGAAGACGGATGACTACAAGCCATTAGTAAGGAAAGGGTCGTCGTGGTAAAGAGCTGTCTACAGATTTTAAAAGATCCTTGATTGCTCCACACGAGTCTGGAAAGAGTTATAGGAAGATAGGAGAACTTCGAATTGTATTTACGATGGTTGCTGCAGTTATAAAGAAATGGAAAAGCTTTGCAACAATCAAAACTGTACCAAGGTGTGAATGAACTTGCAAGATTTCAGAACATACAGCTAGACGGATTGAAAGAATGGCTGCTGCGAATCCACGAATGACTGCTGGTGATATTTGCTAAATATTAAGATTGTCTAAGTTCGATGTCCACCCCTCTACTGTACATCGGACATTGAGAAAGAATGGTCTTCATGGAAGAGTTGCACGAAGAAAACCTCTGCTACGAAAAGCGCACGAAGAAGCTCGTTTAAAGTACTCCGAGGATCATCAAAATGATGGATTTGCATTCTGGAAGGACGTTGTCTGGACAGACGAGACCAAAATTTAATTATTCGGGAACAACGAACAACGTTGGCGAAAATCAAATACTGTATTCGAGGAAATAAACATCCTTCGTACGGTTAAAAATGTGGTGATAGTTAGCTGCTTTGGGGATGTTTTAGTGCTTCTGATCCAGGAAAACTTGTCAATGGAACCTTGAATTCGAAGAAATATCAGGAAATTTTAGAAGAAAATATATTGCCTTCAGTTCGGGAGATGTGAATGGGTACAACTGGGTATTGCAATAAGATAATAATCTAAAACATAAGAGAACCATGAAATGTCTTTAAGCTTCTCGAGCTGCCCAGTCAAATCTCAGATCTCATTTTAATCGAGAATTTATGGTCCGATTTGAAAAAAAGGTGTGCGCAAGAGAAACCCTTCGAATCTGAATGAATTGCAACAATTTTCTGTAGAAGAGTGTGCTAAAATTTCTACAGAGAAATGAGGGGTCGCGCGTCTTAAGATACCTAAGCGCCACAACAGGCGAAAACGTGTTTTTGATGGATATCACTATTTTCACCCTTCCTCTATCGCGTGGTTTGGGTTATAATGACCTTACGGCACTAGAAGTATGGTTGAAAACCTTATGAAGCGAGCTACTTTTTTCACCTCTTTTCCCAGCCAAAAGTTCACCCGAAGTTCAGCATAATAAGAAAATCAAAAAATTAAAAAAATATATATAAAATATGAAAATCTATTCCAAAAACTTATCGGATCAACATCTTCATTAGCATACTTAGAACTCTAATTTAGCCAAAAATGAACGTTCTAGTTCAATTAATAACAGAGATACTATTGCAAGAATATTGCTGAACTTTGGAGGCGATTTCTGGTGAATTTTAATTTTGGCGCCTAAGTACCTTAAGACGCTGGACCCCTAAAATGTCGAAACCTTGTAGAAAAATACCCAAAACAAATCATTGAAGTTATTGAAGCAAAAGGTGTGGACACGCCAAATATTAAATAATTTTGCAAGTAAATGCACGAAAATTTTTGCATTTTAACTTTTTATTTTTACTTTCCTTAAATTAGTTTCTTTTACATATATGTTGGAATACTCGTAAACTAATTTTTTTTATTTGTTAAATTTTTCCGAAAACGAACGGTAAATTTTTCAGAACTATCGTATGCATGGTACAAAAGATAAGGGCGAATATAACTGAAATATTTCTCTGTAAAAATACTTATGAGCGCCTGTGTGTGTGTGTGTGTGTGTGTGTGTGTGTGTGTGTGTGTGTGTATTCAGCTTTTCGTTCTTGTTCTGAAGCTATGAATACATGGATTAATTTAAATATATCAGTGGGGGTTTTTTGTTAAATTTTATTTTTACATACCAGCTGGCAACTAAGTTTTCTCGGAATTTTCACGATTTTTACTATCAAATTCTGTGTTCCCGTTTTTTCATGATAAATTCAGATATCTTAAAATATTTATTTCATTCAAAATAAACCTTTAAAAAAGTCCTTTACTCGCGTCGTACATACCCGCCTTCAGTCCGTGTATGCGTATGATATATTCGCGTTTTATTTCGGGAATAATTACGAGGGTTGTTCAAAAAGTAAGTGCAATATGCATAGTACAATAATGTTGTTGGTAGTATACTATTTTGTTAGGCATGCGTGGCAACACTGTAAAGTGGCAACATCCTGGGTCACCACGAACCAAAATGTTGAAGATTACACAATCAGCTGGTAAGGTGATGGCAATGATTTTTTGGGACCATCATGTTGAATTCATGCCAAAAGGGACAACAATAAATGCCACTTCTTATTGTAAAATTTTACAGCGACTCCGCACGGCTATCAGAAGAGAACGTCCCGGGTTGCTTACTGCATGTGTGGTTTTCTTGCATGACAATGCATGCCCTCACACTACAAATCAAACACGCCAACTTTTGGAATCGCTCCACTGGTAAGTCATGGATCAACCCCCCCCCCTCATAGTCCTGAACTTGCACCAAGCGACTTCCATATGTTTCCAGCCCTAAAGGAACACCTCGGAGGTAAACGATTTCAAAACTATCCTAATGCAGAAGCGGCCGTACGAAACTGGTTAAAAACTAAGGACCCTACATTTTACTCGACCGGCATCGGAAAGCTTGTCCCACGCTACGACAAATGTTTGAATCTGTTTGGTGATTATGTAGAAAAGTAGTAATAAGTTGTTGTTGAAATACTTGTAATAATACTTGCCTTGTAATAAAACATTCTTCAGAACACTTTGTACACTTACTTTTTGAACAACTCTCGTAATTTGACGCACTAAAACAAGCAACTTTGTTACTAATTTGAGGAATCATCACTAAAAATATTGACGCACTAAATTGACCGAATTCTCACATAATCTATTAGAGTTTGGGCTCATAATAAAGGAATACACCAAATTTAGTATATATTCAGTTTATGGTTTGCTTTATAGTTTGTTTGCTTTCATGTTTTAAGAATTTTTTCATATTTTTGCTTTGGAATTTTATCGTTTTTTTTGTGGTATTGAATCTTGAATCATACTGGGATTTTTTTTTTTTGTCCAAAAGTGTTTTTTTTTTCGTCCTTCATTTCCATATATCCATGTTGGCAACTCTGTATTAACAAAATCTCGTTTCCCAATGGATTGGGGTAAGAAGACAAAAATGGCTCAGATGCTAAAGACAGAAGGGAATAAAGGTTGAGACTAAAGGGCACATATCAATTCCCACGCGCATACTGGTGGATTAGCGCCCTCCCACATGGCCAAATTCCACACTTTTACCAGCTCCTCGTGCGCCAATTGTGGTACGCTTCCAGGATTTTTTTAATGTTAGAATTTATGTAATCATAGTATGTCGCATCTCTAAAGAACTTCATGTGAATATTGATTTTATAATGGTCTCATTATTATATAAAAGTATGGTTTTTATATTAAAGTATTAGCCATGCAAAAGGATGGGACACTCAGTATGATTGTATTTACTGATAGCCTTTCCTGAATCTGGTTTTCGATTGCGTCATTACTCGCTGCAATTGACATTGGGTTGGGTATTCGTTGAATGGGTGACCGTCCTCCACGTTCAGATGTAGTGACCCGGGATTCGGCCCTCGCGTAAAGCTGTAGGTTCCCTTTGTCATACAACCATAAATGTTGCAAAGGAGGTAAAACAGCTCCCCCTCCCTCCACATTTGATGCATTTATTTGTTTTGCTAGTAGATTTCTTGTTATACATCCCTTAAAGGAGATGTAACGAATTGATATTTTTGGGGGTGTTATTTGATATCCATCAGTTACTTTGTTTTCCTGTGTAACCCATATCGAGATGGTCACAGAGCTCATAAATAAATTGCTCTGTGTAATCATACATGAAAATCAATTTGAGACATACCTAACGATTTAAATATACCTAAAACAACAGTTGCTAAAATTATTAACGAGTACAAAGCAAGGGAACAGCTGAACCTCATCTGAGTGGAAAAGTTGGGAGAAAAAGGAAGACATCAGCCAAAAATGACACCCCATTACTGAAAATATTTATAAAAGTTTGTGGGAAAACCTCATTTAACGTCCAGTAAGGATTTGATTTAAAAACATTGGCATTAATATATCGTCTCGAAGTCAGAAGACGACTTCATGAGAAATAGGTGAAATCATCTCGATCGCCTAAAATTTTTTCTTTATCTCTTATCAGTTTTTTAATATCCATAAATTGATTACTACTTAAGCGAAATGAGTAACACTAAATTTATTGATGACTGACTTTAAAGAAATTGACGTTAAAAAATATACAAGCACTACTCGGTTTGAGTTGAAAGATTAAAAGAAATTTCATATTACGTTTGCCACGAGACATTTACATAACCTATTTTTTCGTTGTGAATATTGAAATATCTTTTTTTTTAAAGATATTCCATCTGAACTTAATCACTCGTAACTTCATATAGTGGTTGGTGACTTGCCCATCAATCAAAAAGAGATACGAAAGATAAATTTTAATAAAAACAAAAAAAAAACAAAAACGCGAATAAAATGTGAGGTTCGTTTGACCTATGAAAAAAAATTGATTTTCAAATAATATAAATGTTTACCGAATTACTTCAGTTCAGTCGTCCGTGACGTTTTTATTATTTTCTTTAAAAATACAGAATAAAGTTAGGAAATTAAAAAGGAATATTCAGCAAAAATGTAAATTGGTTTTTAATGATATAATTTTTTTCTTTTTTTAACTAATACAGAAACTATTCTGCTTTTAAATAATATAGCCCAATTATGTATGTTTATGACCGTAAATTAGGAGTAATTGATGACATGTGGGTTAAGGTGATGCAGACTAAGTCGAGCATTAATTTTAAAATCACCACCAAAAAGTAACTTTTTTCCAGTATCTATCACTTTTTCACTTGAAAATTAATAGAAATATATATATATATATATGTGTGTCTGTGTGTGTGTTTGCGTGCGTGGAACATAGAACTCGTGTTTAATTGTTGCTTGCGTGACAAATCTTCCAGAAATAAATTATATTATTTTTATTTTAGTTGCCATGGTAACGTTAATGAGGAGAAAGAATTGATTGAACTGTCATATACGAGAAGAATTGCAATTAAGAATTACTTTTTAATGTTTGACATTCTTAGTGGGCAATTTTCGTGAAGGGGGAGACGGACCGAGTAATTTATTTTTGATTCGTGTAGGATATATATCGAAAAATCCACTCGTCTTCTCTTCACGGACAAGTGAATTTTAATGGCTGACGAGCAGCTGAAAATTTATTTATTCACCTATTTAAATATCAAACGGGTGACGACCCTGACTTCAAAATTATTTCAAGGGGAAAGTTCTGGGCTACTTCAAGAATTGATAAGTTTCCAGTTACCAGCAAAAGGTGCTGCTGTCAATTGTGGAAGTTCTTTCAACCGCCGCTTCTGGAAATTTTTCCAGTGGGATGAATGTAACTAAAAAATTAGATATATATATATATATATATATATATATATATATATATATATATGGGATGAATTTCACAATTAAACACGTGAAATGATTGAATGATGCAAATCCACAAGAAAAAAGAAAAATGACTCCAAATCCTTTTGTGTATTCAGAAGTACACCTCGTCAGGGAATGACGACGAGGTGTATTTCTGAATATACGAAAGGCCTTGGAATAATTTTTCTTTTTCCTTGTGGGTTTGCATCATATATATAGGTTACTTAAGGTGAGCTCGCCCTCTGTAGTATCCCGCCTCGTTTGCGGGATTTTGATGAAGAAGGGAATTACTGTCTAATCTCCTCCTGCCCTCGTTGCCAGCCACGCATGGCTGGTCAGGGACTTTGCACAGGAATCTGTCCAGCTGGTTCTTGAAGTTATTCAGGTCGGTGTGCTGGAGATTCGCTTCTTTTGGTAGGACATTGAAAAGCTTTGAGCCTCGTATTCTGAGGTATTTTCAATCCTCGTTTTCATGGCCCCTTGTCCTACCGCAGCTGGGACCGTACAAAATCTGCCTCTTCTCATATTCCAGTTTGTTTCTATTTCATTTCTAAGGATAGGGACAGAGTCCTCGAGTATTTTCCATGGGTATATTATTGTGTACCGCTCGCGCCTTCTTTCGAGAGAGTAGAGTTTCAGTGATTGTAGTCGAGACCAGTAGTCGTCGCCTTCCGTTTCCTCTATCTTAGATGTAAAAGTCCTTTGTATAGCTTCAATGTTCGCAATGTCTCGTTTTCTGTATGGCTTGTGAGTACTGAGCAATACTCAATTATTGGTAGGACTAGACTCTTCCATAATTTGAGCATGATGTTTGCTTTTCTGCTGCGCAAGTTCCTCCAGATGATTCCCATTATTTTTCGAGCCGTTGTAATTTTGGTTATAGTGCTCTCTGAATTCTGCATCCGACGACATTATTACGCCAAGATCCCTGACTTGTGGATTTGGTGTTATCTGTTTGGCTTGCAGAGTTTCGTACCCTTTTTTATGTAGCTCCTTGTTATTACCATATCTTAGAAGTTGGAATTTTTCTTCGTTGAACTTCATATTGTTGTCTTCTGCCCACTGGAATAATGTTTCACTGTCATTTTGTAATCTTTCTATGTCACCTTCGTTTAATATTTCCTTCCATATCTTTGTCTCATCTGCAAAACATGATATAATACTGTCATTGATATCTGCATCAATATCTGCAATCATTATTATGAACAGAAAGGGAGCTAATACTGTCCCTTGTGGGACAGAGCTCTCGACTTCCGATTTGATTCCATTTACCACCACTCTTTGTGTTCTTTGCCTCAAGAAATTAAATATCCATTTCCCAGCTTTCCAGTAATTCCTGTATTCTTAAGTTTATATGCTATAATGCCATGGTCACATTTATTGAAAGCTTTAGCGAAGTCAGTATAGATTACATCTATGGTTTGTCCTCGACACAGTGTTTCCAATATTTTCTCTTGGTGGTCTAATAGCTGTGATAGGCATGATCTTCCAGCCCTGAAACCATATTGATTTGGGTTGTATAAGTTCTTTTCTTGTCGGTAGTAGGTAGTTTCGCTTCTAATTATACGTTCAAAACACTTTATAAGGTGTGAGGTGAGAGCTACCGGCTGATAATTCTTGGGCATTGCTCTGTTACTACCTTTGAATGAAGGGGCAATGTTCGCGTTCTTTAAGGGGAGTGGAATTTGTCTTGTGTCGAGTGATTTCCTCCATAGTAAGTATAGCGGTTTGGCAATACTCTCTTTATATTTCTTCAGAAATGTGGCACTCCATGTGTCTGGCCCTGGTGCCGAATTGTCTCGCATCTGTGATGGAGCCTTAATTACAGCTCCTTCCGAGAACTCTAAGTCCATTATAATAGGTTTGTGCCGGAATTTGTCCTCGGCTTATTTGTATCAATGTCGAAAAATTCGTCTGCGTTTTCTACTCTCATCTCGGACTTAGGGGTGGTAAACAGAGTTAAATTGTTCCTTAAGCAGTTCCTTCATTTTTGGGGGTCATTTGTGTGTTTGGCCTCCCTGTCTATCAACGCACCAATACTCTCTTTACACTGCATTTTCCTTTTCGCAAAAGTGTAGAAGTATTTTGGGTTATTTTTTGTTTTCTGCTACCTTGTTTTCCTCCTCGTTTGTTTTATGTATGAATGTTTGCTTTAGGTCCATTTCTATTTCGTCAAGTTTCCTCTCTAGTTTGAGTCTCCTTGCATCAGTTTTGCTTTGCATCTGTGGAGATGTTTTACGGTTTGCTTCCGTTGTCTAAATAGTGTCCTGATTTTTCTCTCGAGCTTGCTAGGTTTTCTCTTTTGTCTCTCTGGAACATGCTTCAGTAATATATGTTTGGTTTCAGACTCCATTTGTTCTGGAGTCTTCTCGTGAAGTAGTAATTCCCAATTTACTAACTTTAAATCTTTATTTACACTTTCCCAATCTACATTCTTTAAATTTATGTTTAAGCCTTCAAATATTCCTTTTTCCTCTCTCGGATGCGTTTTCGGACCTCTGGGTGCTAACTTCAATTGTATATCGATTAGGTTATGGTCGGAGAAATTTGTGCGCGTTACCTTTTTATTTATTATTATCTCATTGTTATTTGTCAAAATTAAATCCAAAACGTTCTCTTTCCTAGTGGCATATATATACCGGGTGAACCAAAAGTAGGTGGACAGTAGGTTGAATAGGGTTTGTGTTATATTATAAGTTATTATAACTATGGTGTTCATTATAACTATGGTGTTTGTGTTATATTATATTAAATATTATAACTAAATTTATTTAAATTTAATCTTTTTTCTTTTCAGATAGTTCAGAGAACCCATAATGGCAAATAATCTAAATACTGATGCCAGAAAATGGGTGTTAAAAGAGTATTGGAAATCTCAAAATACTGAAACTGTTAGAACAAAATGGGTTGAAACATTTGGTACTCAAGCCCCAAAGAGACAAACCATTTACCACATTCGTGACAAATTTGATGCCACTGGCTCAATTCTTAATGCCCCAAGAACTGGTCGACCCAAAACAGTTTGCACAGAGGACAATAAGCAACTTGTTGCCGAAGCATTTGTTCACAGTCCCAAAAAGTCCACCAGAAGAGCCTCAGCAGAACTGGACATTTCACAAACCTCTATTATACGAATTCTGAAATCTATTGGTTTGAAAGCTTATCATCCACGGCTAATTCATGGCTTATTGGAGGATGACCCAGACAGGCGGCTGCAATTTAGTGAGATCATGCTGAACGAAATTGAAGGAAATCCAATAATTTTAGATAACATTGTGTGGACCGATGAGGCTTCTTTCAAATTATCAGGTCATGTTAACCGACATAATTGTGTTTACTGGTATAGTGAGAACATGCATTTAACATTAGAGCAGCAACTAAATCAGCCTGGTGTCACTGTTTGGGGTGGTATTTCAAGTTCTGGTGTTTTAGGACCAATTTTTGTTGATGGAACAGTCACAGGTGATAAGTATCTCGAAATTCTAATGAATGAAGTTGTTCCACACTTACAACAACAGCCTAATTCACATGACCTCTATTTCCAACAAGATGGGGCCCCTCCACATTATTCAAGAGCAGTCCGTGAGTATCTTGATGAAACATTTCCCGAGAAATGGATCGGCCGAAGAGGTCCAATTGAATGGCCTGCACGTTCACCTGACTTTACCCCAATGGATTTTTTCTTTTGGGGAGTACTCAAGGACAAAGTTTATAGTCGAAAACCACGAAGTGTTGGTGATTTGAAAAATTACACCAGAGATGCATTTCAAGAAATTAATGCACAAAGAAACTTGAGCAAAAATGTTTGTCGAAGTGTGAAAGGTAGACTTCAAAGCTGTGTAAATTGTGATGGACAGCAATTTGAGCACCTGCGTTGACAAAATTTTCAGTGCTTTTGTATTGTATTGGTATAAGTTAATTTTTTTTTATTTTGTATTATAGTATACAAAAAAAATTAAATAAATTGTATATGTATTCTCAAAATAAACGTCATCATTTACTGTCCACCTACTTTTGGTTCACCCGTTATATATATATATATATATATATATATATATATATATATATATATATATATATATATATATATATATAACTGCAATGACCACGCAGTATGTTAATGTATAGAAACGACGTAAGTATATACTTACGTCGTTTCTATATATATGTATATATATATATGTATTTAATAATAATAATACGAAGAAGAAGAATGGAAACAGGATATATGGATGGTCTCATGATAATCAGCTAAAATGGCCCTCCTCTTAATAAGTATGACTCAAAATTGGCTGTTGACAAATGGTACATTTCGGCAAAACTTCGAGACAATATATTCCGACAAAATGAGCCACAAAGTAGGGTAACTTTGAAAATATGTCAATTTTACGGCTAATACTCCGTAACTTCTTATTGGTGAATGCACGTCTTGTAAAGTGTGTGTGTGTGTGTCAATCAGATGTTAATCCGGAGTGTTTTTGTCCTGCGTGACGTCATTTTTAAAGTGGACTTCAGTAACTTTATTGTGAACTTTTAAATAACATTAAACTTGTTAGGAGGACTAGGAATTACTGAATTAAACTTCGCATACTTTTTTCTATAATAATAAAATTTATATTAATAATAATAATTAATAATAAAATATATTAACAGCAGAGCATGCATAGGTTTTCCAGGTACTTTTGTAGAAGCTTTATTTCTTCCAAAAATTTTCATACGACAAAAAATTTTGATCTGTATCCGTCCTCAAAACAGTGTTGGAATCGAGTAACTTCGATTTGCATTTGGACATACTTCAGCAGAGGCGCAAGACACTGAATATTTTTTAACTTAAAATTATTTATTATATTTTCAGAACAGTATTAAAGTACTTAATTTATTTAAAACGTTGAATATTTCTTCTAAAATAATTTCTTTAACTAACCCCTTTCAACCCTTGTGTGTGTGTATATATATATATATATATATATATATATATATATGTGTGTGTATATATATAGGCGCCTCGGTCGTGTAGTGGTTAGCGTCGCTAACTACGAATCCATCGCCCCGGGATCGAGACCCTGTGACGGCAGGCAAAACCCAGCTGTTCATCCTTCCACACAAAGAAATTGGTTGGTAGATAAATGGATACCCTGGGTTAGCCTAGTGCTAAGACGCTGGGCTGCTGGTGGGGCGTGGTTCGGATTTCACGATAAACTGTAGGTCTAAGGTGGAGTGACAAGCTTGACCTTCGTCAGAATGAACAATTCGGGCTGAAGCAAAACTAAGGTTACAGTATATACACTGAGCGGCAGAAAAATCGGCCCACTTGGAATATCGCGAGAAGCAAAACAGTGGGCAAGCTTCTGTTTATAAAAGTTTTAAAATTCGAAAACTTAGTCTATGAGGACATTAACAAATCTTCAAACACCTGCTTAATACAATTTATTATCAAAAAATATTGTACAAAAATTTGTAACTCAAAAAAAACAGATTTCGACTAAAACAAAAAATTGAAAAAATAATAAACAACAAATAAAGAACAACTTATGATCCAGGGTTAATAAGAGGTGTTGCCTCCTGAATGACTACAGCCATTCGTCGATTCATCCCATGAATGAGATCGGCGATCACATCCTTTGGGATTCCCTCCCACTCTTCAGTTAAAGGTTGTTGTAACTCCTGTAGAGCGTTAGGGGCTACTAGACGAGCCCTAAGACGCCGTCCCATTGTGTCCCAGAGATGTTCTATGGGGTTCATCAGGTCCGGACTTCGGGAAGGCCACTCGATTCGGCGAATTCCAGCTTCATCAAGAAGATCGCTAACGGCTCTTGCCGCATGGGGTCTAGCGTTATCGTGCTGTAGAAGGAATTCTTCGCCAACGGAAGGAGCAAAAGGGACCACATGCTACAGCAAGATCTCTTCCACGTATCTTCCGGACGTCAATGACACCCACCCACCACCAACAACGACGAGCTCTGTGCGCGTGTTTGAAGTGATACCACCCCGGACCATGACTGAGCCTCCTCCAAAAGCAACCCTCTCCGCGAAAGTGCACGGGGCGAATCTTTCTCCTGTTCTTCTCCACACACTTTCCCGTCCATCAGATGTTCGAAGATTAAATCTTGATTCGTCCGTGAACAATACTCGTCCCCATTGGACCACAGTCCAATTGACATGCTCACGAGCGAAAGCAAGACGAGCATTGCGGTGGTGTAGGAGCAATTCCGGGCCCATTGCTGGACGTCTAGCATGTAAGCCACTTTCCATAAGTCTCCTCCTATCAGTTCGCTCCGATACACTGACGTCTCGAGACCTTTCCAGCTCATTACGGACGTTTGTGGCAGTCAAGCGACGATCTCGCAAAACACTCAAGACGATGAAACGATCGTCACGGGCAGATGTGCAGCGCGATCTTCCAGATCCTGGTCTTCGGGTGTACTCTCCTGTCTCTACATAACGTTGGTAGACACGTCGAACCGTTGTTCTTGAAATTCCTAGCGCATCGGCGACGTAACGCTGGCTCCGACCATCTTCAATTAGGTCGACGACTCTTGCGACGTTCACGGCACTCAAGTCCATTGTAAATGTCCAATTCTGAAATCCAAAAGAATTAGAAGTCTGTTACTAAACGCAAATGCTTACTCCCACTAGTGAAAGAAAAAAGTGTCACTGGCAATCTAAGAGCAACTGAATGTCAGACTGTCGAATTCTTAAAAGAAGTAAAAATTTCGTTACAGCTAGTGTGTTCGCAGCTGACGTTTTTTGTCTCGTTATTTGGTTGCCTCATAGACTATATTTTCGAATTTTAAAACTTTTATAAACAGAAGGTTGCCCACTTTTTTACTTTTCGCGATATTCCAAGTGGGCTGATATATATAGGGGATGAATTTCACAATTAAACGTGAAATGAATGAATGATTTCTTTTTCCTTGTGGGTTTGCATCATATACAGTACTGTATTATATATATATTATATATATATATATATATATATATATATATATAGTGACGCTCGTGAATATTCGTACAGAGAAATATTTCAGTTATATTCGCCCTTATCTTTTGTACCATGCATACGAGTTATGAAAAGTTTACTGTTCGTTTGAAAAAAATTTAATAAATAAAAAATTAGTTCAACTCTAACAATATAATGTAAAATATCAAAGAATTTGAAGAAAATACATAAAAAGATAAAATGTAAAAGTTTTCGTACAGTTATTTACAAAATTATTTAATACTTTGCGTGTCCACCTTTTACTTGAATGACTTCAGATTCGTTTTGGATAATTTTCTACGAGGTTTCGACATCTCTCCGTAGAAATTTTGGCCCATTCTTTAAAAGAAAATTGTTGCAATTCATTCTGATTCGAAAGGTTTCTCTTGCGGACAACTTTTCTCAAATCAAACCATAAATTTTCGATTAAATTGAGATCCGAGCTTTGACTGGGCTACTCGAGAAGCTTCAAACTACGTATTTTGTTAAAAACATTTCATGGTGCTCTTACTTTTATGTTTAGATAATTATCTTGTTGCATTACCCAATTTGACCCATTCGCAACTCCCGAACTGAGGGCAATATATTTTCTTCTAAAATTTCCTGATATTTCTTTGAATTCAAGATTCCATTGATGACGACAAGTTTTCGTGGACCAGAAGCGCTAAAGCATCCCCGAAGAAGCAAACTACCACCACTATGTTTAGCTGTAGGGAAAGATGTATTTTTCTTCGAATGCAGCATTTGATTTTCGCTAAACATACCGTTGCTTGTTGTTCCCTAGTAATTAAATTTTGGGTTTCTCTCTCCAGAGAACTTTCTTCCAAAATGAAAATCCATCATTTCGATGATTCTTGGTGTACTTTAAACGAGCTTTGTGCGCTCTTAATGTTTGGCAAATATCTCCTGCAGTCATTCATGGATTCGCAGCATCCATTTTTTCAATCCGTCTAGCTGTATGTTCCGAAGTTTTGGAAGTTCGTCCACCCCTTGGTACGGTTTTGATTGTTGCAAAGCTTTTCTATTTCTTAAAACTGCAGCAACCGTCGTAAGTGGAATTCGAAGTTCTTCTATCTTCCTATAACTCTTTCCAGACTCGTGTGCAGCAGTAACAGATCTTTTAAGATCTGTAGACAGCTCTTTACCATGACGACCCATTGCTTATTAATTGCTCGTACAGTCGTCCGTCTTCCATGAAGTTTCCTAGAGAAAATTCAAAATTCAAAATTGTCAACAATTCTAATCGATGAACAGCCAAGTTCTGGTCAAAATTTTAAATTGTTTCGAGCCGAAAGTGAACACGCAAAGTACAAAAGAATTTTGTAAATAAATGTACGAAAACTTCTGCACTTATCTTTTATTTATTTTCCTCAAATTTGTTGATGTTTCACATTATTTGTTGGAGTTAAACTATTATTTTAATTAAACTTTTGAACAGTAAACTTTTCATAACTATCATATGCATGATACAAAAGATAAAGACGAATATAACTGAAATATTTCTCTGTACGAATATTTATGAGCGCAACTAGATAGATAGATAGATATAGATAGATAGATATAGATAGATAGATAGATAGATATATAGATTTCTCTCCTCTCTCCTAATTGTTATTTTTTGTTTGTCGTGTTGTTGCAGCCCCCGGCCGTCCGATCTGCCAGCCGTGCCTTCGTATGTAGTTTGAGGCTTTCCTCCACCCACACGCCCTCTTCCACCACAACCTCCACCACACACAACCCACACGATTCTCAGGAGCCAAAGCGGGAAACGCATCGCCCACAGAACGACAGCGCAAAGAACACAGGTAAATGACGCAAAAGTGCATGTTTTTATATATAGTTCAATAGAGATGGTGTTTGTCGTTGTTGTTGGGTTTAGGATTCTATTCCTCTTTTATCCCAATATTTCCCATCTATATTTGTCTATCTATTTGCATATGATGATATTTATAAGTCTACGCAGTTATTTAGGCAAATGACCATTATTTCTCTATTTGCGGTCGTCAATTAAATTTCGGTGTTTTGTACAGTTCCCTTTTTTGCATTCGTGTTTCCTGTTTCACTTCATTATTTTTGGTAATGTTCAGATAAGTGAATTTGAAAAAGGGAAATCCATTTTGAAATAAATTTCTCGTTTTTATTTGTATTTTTTTTTAGTGGGGTGGGGAGGTTTTAAAACTGGACGATCGTTCCAGAGAGGGAGTAGCGATAGGAGAACCCGCACAAGGTCATGCAAATAACCGAATGTAGAACGAGCACCAATAAAAGGTCGCGCAAACGAGGCATTTAGAAAAGACGACGTTACGGTTGAAATATGACTGCCCTTCGCGAGAGTCGGCAGAACATTAGTCGCTTGAAAAGCATTCGGGATTACCCAGAAACACTGACGTGCCTGTGATAAATACATGGCATCATTTATTCTTATCATTTTGTACCAAAAATTATATGAGATACGGTATCCGATGTAGTACCGCAGTACTTGGGATAAAGTTCTTACTCATTTTATATATATACTGTACTGTATACAGGGTGTCCGAGAATTATCTGTACAACTTTTGGCTGTTATTAAAAGTCAACCATGAAGTGTAGAAATTCCAGTGTTGTCCCATTTTACAGAGAATCTCATTAAGTTTTTTCTAATACCAAGTTTTGACAAGTTTTTTAGAAATTCCAGTGTGTCCGAAAATTATCTGTACAATTTCATCTTTTAATAAAATTCTTGATAACACACGTAAAATTCTTAAACAAGATTATTTAGAATCTGTATTTTCAAACGTTTCTTTTATTAAAGTAACGTTGTTACAAATATTCGATATGTGCACCATCAGTGATTCGCAAAACATCCAATCGATAATCCAAATGTTGCCATGTACGCTGCAGCATATCCACATCAATTCGCTCAATAGCAGCTGTGATTCTTGCTTTTAAATCATCAATGTCTGTGTGTATGCACCTGATGGTGCACATATCGAATGTTTGTAACAACGTTACTTTAATAAAAGAAACTTTTGAAAATACAGATTCTAAATAATCTTGTTTAAGAATTTTACGTGTGTTATCAAGAATTTTATTAAAGATGAAATTGTACAGATAATTTTCGGACACACTGGAATTTCTAAAAAACTTGTCAAAACTTGGTATCAGAAAAAACTTAATGATATTCTCTGTAAAATGGGACAACACTGGAATTTCTACACTTCATGGTTGACTTTTAATAACAGCCAAAAGTTGTACAGATAATTCTCGGACACCCTGTATATAAAATTATACAGTTCATAGAATATATTGAAAAGAAGTTTTAATAGTGTATATAATAAATCCCTCACCTAAATTAATGGATAGCTGGGCCTCAAAAGCGATTTCGTCGAAGCGAAAGAAACAAAGCCCCTCTTTTCGGGGTGTGGGGGATAGAAACTGAGGCACTCCTATGAAAATTTTTCCTCATTTTTTTTTCCTCTCACCTCACCACCAACCGCGCACTTCTCAGCCGGAGACCTTCTTAAAAACAAGATCATGGAAACTAAATTTAATTTAACTTTCACGCATATATATATATATATATATATATATATACAGAAATTATATCAGCACACGAGTGGAAATACGAGTATACGAGTACATTACCTTTGCAATAAGGTAAAAGCAATGAATTTTTCCACATGAAAGACTTGTTTATATATATATATATATATATATTATAATATATATATATATATATATGCGCGCGCCTCGGTGGTGTAGTGGTGAGCGTCGCTGACTACGAATACATCGGCCCCGAGATCGAGAACCGGTGACGGTAGGCGGTGCGCAGCAAAACCCAGCTGTTCATCCTTCCATACAATAATGACAAAAATTTGTTGGTAGATAAATGGGTACCCTGGGTAGCCTAATAGTTAAGACGCTGGGCTGCTGGTGGGGCGTGGTTCGGATTCTACGTTAAACTGTAGGTCTGAGGTGGAGTGACAAGCTTGGCCTTCGTCAAAATGAACAGTTGGGACGGAAGCAAAAACAAGGTTAACCAAGGTTATATATTAATCAATGTGCATCTTTTGTTTCTCAGTTTTACGTGTTTTAAGTTTCTTTATTAAGAAGTTTTTCTTTCTAGTTTGTTTTCATTTTTTGAGATTGAAATCGCATCTTTTATATATATATGTGTGTGTATATATATATATATAAAACTGTGTTGTGGATTGTTATAGTGGTAATTGGTTGGATAGTTGTTATATAGTATAAAGTTTCGTGGATGATGATTGTTCATTGAAAGATGATGGCTTATGCGTATATATACTGTATATATAAAGACTGAAGGACTTTTAAGATAAATTTTAATTGGCTTGGTAGTAAATATATTAATATTATCTAACCGTGTGTTCTTGGGTAAGTTGCGTGTTCGCGATACGAACGTTCGTATAGCGACATTAGTAGTATAGCCATAGTTTTAGACTTCATTGGAATTTATTAAATATCATGGGAATCAAATAGAGATACAATAAAGGTTTGGTTGTGTCGCCATCCATAACTGAAAATGTCGCGGATTTGAAAGATAGCCAAACTGTGTGTGTAGGGGCGGGTATAATTGAGGTAGTGTAATTATGATAATTCATAGGGTTTTTTAGGTAACAGTTTTGGTACATAAGAACATTAAAACATTTAAAAAAAATTTATTGTAGAAAAAGTTAATCCTGATTAGGTTAGGTTAGTTAAGGTCTGGTTAGGTTAGACTAGACTAGATTAGATTAGCGAGAAACCACCTTTCATGCCCTCAGTTGCGCCCGAAATACTTATCACGTACTAGTCGGTTCTATGGCCCTAGGGTTAAGCTATAGGTTAAATTATGATTGGTTAATTAGTTTTTTAGATTTAATTAGGATTGCTTTTTAGATTGTTAATTTGAAATAATCGGTACCTCACTTATTCGGGGATGCGCACGTGTGTGTGTGTGTGTGTGTGTGTGTGCGCGCGTGTGCAGGAGATCATGACTATCGAGATTCTCCAGTTGGAGTAATGTTCGGTATTTTTTCTTTACAAAAATGGAGCGGATTTTATTTTTGTTCGATTCTTGAGCGTCGTGAGATGGAGCGGAAAATGGTTTAAATGTTAAACCCTCGCAATCCATTCTATTTTCCCATTTCTGGGCTTCTCAACGTCTCGGAAAAAATGGATGTACCGAAAAGAAAGTTTCGAAGGAGGTCATATCTGAGAAGGGAACGCGGGGGGAAGGGGGGTGTTTAAATGTCAAAAGTTCCACTTTCTTCTCTTCCAGAATTAGGCACTTCCATGCGCCCTTCGTGATCGCTCTTACAGCTATTGATTGATTCCTGCTTTAAGTGATTGCTTTATATATATATATATATATATATATATATATATATGATCGTCTACTTTTATGTTCATTGTTGAGGCTTGTGGTCCCCGCGTGATTTGTTCAATGACATTTTCAGAGTGGTAAAACTCTTGCTCTACATTAGTGCGAGTGCAAAGGTCTGATGAAATGTGGTGACAGCGCTCCATTTTCGTGTTATGAGTATTTGCTGAAACAAATGGCATATATATATATATATATTTATTTATGAGAGAGTGAGTGTGTGCGCGCGCACGCGAAAATTACAAGTCCACTTCGAATTTTCGTAGCAACTGAACTGTGCACACTAAACAAAACATTTTGGACTCTTTACCAGTATTCAGCAATAAAATCCTTATACTCGTATTTTTTAGTTCACGGCATTGAAAAAAGCATTCTGAAGGAAGGAAACGTCAAAGCGAGACTTTGGTGAGCCAAAATATATAGATTTTTACAACAAAATACTGGTAAAGATCCCTTTTTGCTGATGTATCCAAAATGAATTTGTTTGGCACACACACAAGGCAGTACATCACACTCAGACTCGATGGGAAATTAACCCTGCAATGTTTAAAACCATTTGTGAAACATACTCGGGACTCCATAATGATATACGAGTCTTTCGCGTCCCCGTTATAAATTTTGAACCGCTCACCATCATATATTGATGAAACTTCATACGTATACGGATCACCAGACGATGTGTTTTGAGCAAGAATCAGGTTGTTGCATCAAAGGCCAAGGTCGCAAATAGAGGATAGAGGTCAAATTTCAAATGGAGGTACACGCCATAACTTTTGCACCACTCAACATAAAATGATGAAACGTCGCGTGCGTGTTCCTGTATCAAAGGTCAAATGGAGATTCACGTTACAACTTTTGAATCACTCAACCTCAACTGATTAAACCTCATACACACGTGTATTATCATAAGACGATGTGTCACGACCAAGAATCAGGTTCTCTCACCAAAGGTGAAGGTCAAAGATGTAAGCGTAAACACTGGTATCAAATAGTCAACAATTAGGCCGGTCGCACATAGGATCGTCTTGCTACTCACGACTGACGACTCAAATCACACGTAACTCGAGTCGTCACGACCCAAGTCGTCAGTCGTGAGTAGCAAGACGATCCTGTGTGCGGCCGGCCTTAGTGAGTCAAAACACTTTTCCGACAAGATAATAACCTAGAACACAAGTTCAACCTTTTCATGAATTATGTGAATCATAGAGAAGAACAGAATGTACCGACTTGATCTGAATTCAGTTGAACATTTATGGACATCGTTCACACCTGAAAAGGAGAGATACAATCAAAGCAACCCTTTATACTGATATGTGAGAAGCGATGCAACAAAGTTGAAATAACATCACCTAAGATACTGTCAATAAATGATTGAATCAGTGCTCTGAGGAGTGGCTGGCTGCTGTATTGGCTGCAAAAGGGAAACTTATAAAATATGACATTTTGTTTATTTATTTTCTTTTTAATAATAATAATAATAATCATTTCCTTTTGTTATTAAATTAGGTTTTAATAAAGTTTCATCGCGTTTTGTCGCGGTTTTCCAGCTGTTACAAAAATTCGAAGAGCACTCACTCGTAATATTTGGCACCCACTGTATGTATATATATTAAAATGAACATATCTCCGCTCGCCAACACGAAATCGCGCTCTTGATTAATATCACCAGCATTTTCCTTTTCCCTCATTAGTGGCAACGCGTTTTGCCCTTTTCCCCTTTTATCTACCCCCACTCCCCCTTCTTTTTATTCTTTAACGTAGGGGGAGGAGGATTTATTTGTGAAGCAGCTTTGTTTTTCGTTGAATTTCGGGCGAGCCGCGATGGAACTCGGTGCCATATTTATGAGCCCCAAAAATGAAAGGGAGCTCTTCATTAGTCTTTACTTTTTCCTCCCCCTACCCGCTAATTCTACCCCCCCCCCCCATGCCACCCCACTCTCCCCGCTAATTCCAAACACCCCTATGCCGCCCCCCTCTCCCCTCCCCTTTTTTTTTTTAAATGCCTCGTGTTGGTTTTCCTCCTCCTCTTACTGTTTCTGATTTTTCTGCCTTTCTGTTTCTTTCGGTTTTTTGGTTCGTTCATTTCCTTCTTGTTTTATCTCAAACCTCCCCTTCCCCCCGAAGGGCGTCGAATTTGGAGTTTTGCGTACTCTGTATTTCTTATCACATTTCTTTAGACTTGTGTGTGTATATATATTATATTACAAACAAAGTATGAAATTCAGGTATTCTATACATTGCCGAATGGTTTTTAGGCAAAGTTTAAATAAATTATTGTATTACAGTTAGGCTAGGTTAATTGAATACCCGGTTAGATCAACTGTATGCCCTTGACGTTTGGTTAGGTTAAGTCATGATATTTTCGTTAGTTTTGACAGTAAACGAAAATAACATGACAACCTAACCAATCGTCAAGGGCGTACAGTTGACCTAACCGGGCATTCAATTAACCTATATTAATCTTCATTAACATTCAATAACATTAATTTCATACTTTGCCTGAAAATCATTTGGCAATGTATAGAATGCCTAGTATTGTATAGAATACCTGAATTTCATACTTTGCCTGTAATATATATATATATATATATATAATTATGCGGGTTGCTTCTACAGAGCTTCAATTTAATATTTGGAGAAATCCAATGACAAGGAGAAATGTAAATGCCATGAAAAGTCTTCTTTATTGCGCAACGTTTCGAGCAATACGCTCATCTTCAGGCTGTTTAATAACAATGTGAAATTAAAACAATATTGAATGAAAACAAAACAGAAAATTTCTATAACCTATTCGTAAAAGACAAATTTTAAAAGACTGAGAAAAGAGGGTTAATTCTAAGTTATACAGATTTACATATAAAAATTAGAAGTTATTTTTAAATACATGTAGTAAATGTGAAATTAATACACTGGAAAAATACCCAATAGTACACTGGAACAATGGAGCTATCTACCTTACACTGCGTTATCCGAGGCTGACTAATTTGAGCAGAGCAAAGAACGAGAAACACGAAGGATGGCGAGGGCGATAGGGGAAGGAGGGATTATAAGGAATTGGGGAAGGAGGAGGGATCATAGCAAAATTGAGAGGGACGGCCGATGAGTCAACATTCAGATTAGGGGACAATGCTTTAATGAAAAGGGATTCTAAAATTCTTAGTGAGTTGGGACAAGTATTACAACCAAGAATTTTAAAATTGTCTAAAGTGACATCAATTTTGCATTTAATGCTGTGTTCACGAATACTCGAGGCTTCCTTAGTTTTTAAAATTTTACCTGTTCGGCACTTATTCCCATATGCGAATAAAATCTAGCCTGAGAGAGCGAACAGTGCTGCCGATGTAATTCCCAAGGAGACACCTGGGCAGGTAAATAAATATACAACACCGCTACGCAACGAGTCAGGGGTTCGATCCTTCGCTGAGAAAAAGCTACCTAAAGACGTTTTATTAATAAATATGATGCGAAATCAGTATGATAAAAAATTTCCTTAACAATTTGTAAATTTAAGCTTAAATTCCTTATTCAAAGGACCCATTTCAGGTACCAAGAAATATTTTATATCCTTCGGCACTGTAAATAAATTTACAAAATTGTTTAAGGAAATTTTTTTATCATACTGATTTCCGCATCATATTTATTAATAAAACGTCTTTAGTAGCTTTTTCTCAGCGAAGGATCGAACCCCTGACTCGTTGCGTAGCGGTTGTTGTATATTTATTTACCTGCCCAGGTGTCTCCTTGGGAATTACATCGGCAGCACTGTTCGCTCTCTCAGGGCTAGATTTTATTCGCATATGGGAAATAAGTGGCCAACAGGTAAAATTTTAAAAACTAAGGAAGCCTCGAGTATTCGTGAACACAGCATTAAATGCAAAATTGATGTCACTTTAGACAATTTAAAATTCTTGGTTGTATACTTGTCCCAACTCACTAAGAATTTTAGAATCCCTTTTCATTAAAGCATTGTCCCCTAGTCTGAATGTTGACTCATCGGCCGTCCCTCTCATTTGCTATGATCCCTCCTCCTTCCCCAATTCCTTATAATCCCTCCTTCCCCTATCGCCCTCGCCATCCTTCGTGTTTCTCGTTCTTTGCCTCTGCTCAAATTAGTCAGCCTCGGATAACGCAGTGTAAGGTAGATAGCTCCATTGTTCCAGTGTACTATTGGTAATTTTTCCAGTGTTTAATTTCACATTTACTACATGTATTTAAAAATAACTTCTTAATTTTTATATGGTAAATCTGTATAACTTAAGAATTTAACCCTCTTTTCTCAGTCTTTTAAAATTTGTCTTTAACGAATAGGTTATAGAAATTTTCTGTTTTTTTTTTCATTCATATTGATTTTAATTCACATTGTTATTAAACAGCCTGAAGATGAGCGTATTGCTCGAAACGTTGCGCAATAAGAAGACTTTTCATGGCATTTACATTTCTCCTTGTCATTGGATTTCTCCTAATATTATATATATATATATATATATATATATATATATTATTTTCCAAATTGCTTTTTCTGCCTTTTGAATTGATTTATCAGTTTGTTTGTATTTTATGATGAATTTTAAACTCTTTTTGATACGTTGACTTTTATCTGTAACGCGAGGTTGACCCAGTTGGTATTTAAGTGTTGAAAGTTTGAAACTTCAAATTATTTATTAATTTTCTTTCCTCTCTTTGTTTACATTATAGATGAATTTAAATCGCCATTTCATTTGAAGGCCATTTCACAGTAAATAATAATAATACTTCATTATTATTATTATTAATACTGAAGGTTCGTTTTACCTTCTATGTTCTCTCCAATCAGTTTTCATTGTATGTCCTCAGATCCCTTTGTCATTCGTTTGCCTATTTATCAGTAATTTGCATATTGTTGCCAAGGGCTATTCTTCCCAATCACTCGTGAGCGAAGTGCAAGCCTCCTCAAAATTATGTAACCAGAGGTATTACCAGTGGTGGGCACCGTTAACCAAAAAGTTAACTTCGATAACGATAATCTGTTAACCCCAATTTTTAACTCCGATAACGATAATCCGATAATTTTACTACAAAGTTAACGATAACTATTTCTTTACTAACATTTAAAAAAAATCAAGGAAAAAAGCTTTAAAACCCATAGAAAATGTTTATTTATGCAAAATCCAACAATAAATAGGTATTTAACTGTATTTTTATCGAGTTTTGCAACTTTTTTGCTTAATAACTTTTTTTTATTTTTAATAAAAAATGTACTGATTACATGTTTTGAAACCCTTGTAACCACTAACCATTAACTAAATTTTAATTTACCAGAGAATTATTATGGCGGGAACTGAAAGGTAAAATTAAATTTTAGGCACATTTATTAAAGACTATGACACAATGTGCTGGTTGCCCTTCAGAAAGACCAACTTCTCAAAGTTAGGCCCAACTGCCAGTCTTGACCTCTTGGGCCTCAGGATGTCCTTGCCGAGAGAGAAGAGCCGTTCCATTGCGGCAGAGGACGGAATTGGCAGACTAAATATCGAGTTATCGGAAGTTAACTGGTCCGATAACGATAAATGGAAATTAACTTCCGTTAATAGTCCGTTAAAAAAAGTTAACCGTTAATTAACTGTTATCGGATTAACGCTTTAGTGCCCAACACTGGGTATTACGTAGTCTCGTATTTCAATCTGCCATCTATTTCTCTAAGAATTGTGAATTATTGAGAAATTGCGAAATTTCTGAATTCATTATGTTAATGTATGTTAACCCTTTAACTGTAATGTCCCACCGGAAATAATAATATAAATCGTGCTGAAATGCAACTTTTCTATAAATGCTTCTACATGTTTATGTAGGTTAAGTTTAGTTGTCGGAAAAGGAGCCTAAAATGTGCGTAATGTAAGTAACGAGTTACTAAAATATTTGGTTTTGAATAACGATAAATCTTACTACACATTTTGCTTTAAAGAACAAATAGTCGTGAACGGAAGGCTTAACCTTTTAAACGGTTAATCTTTACTGTTTGAAAGTTTACGGAGGATTGACAAAAATAAACGGACACCTTCGGTTTTTCCATATTTACTAACTTTTATTATCAAATCAAAAACTAACAGATTTATTGGATGAATATATTTAGAATCGCGTTGCTTTCCCCGTCAAATTATGGTAAGATGACGCACGTTCTCGTATTCCGTTCATGAGCTGTACCACTTTTTCTTGAAGACAGTCATCGTGGTGTCTATTTACTTTTGTCAACTCTCTGCAGTACTTTTAATTAACTGAAACTATGAAACGCAGGATTAGAACGTTGTTCGCAGTTAAGTCACTTTGATCGACATTCTGCTAACCAGGTAAATTAGGCCGAACTTAAGTTACGTTGAATTTGACCTATTTCCGTTTGATTTAATTCCTGTTCGATTTGATTTCAATCTGGCCAAATTCAATCTTATTTCACTTCGGTTTGCTTAATTCCAGTGAGTCTCATCAAATTCCACTATGACAAGTTCGATGTAATTCCAGTTCGACCTTGTTCCTAACCTAGTCTAACTCGATCTCACCTAACCTAACAGTATCGTAACTATGCATGAAATTGTAATTTGACGTAATTCTAGTACGAACGTAATCAACTTATTTCCAGTCTGGACGATTCGATTTCACTTCCAGTTCGACTTTATTCCAGTTCCATATTTTGGGTTCAGCTTTAGTCCACTCGACCTTATTCCATTCGTTTCTCTAAAGCCATTGCCAACCACACGTAACCTTCGGGGAATGTGTCAATTCCCAACCACACGTAACCTTCGGGGAATGTGTCAATTCCCAACCACACGTAACTTTCGGGGAATGTGTCAATAATAACTTGACTATTATTTGAGTAAGGCTACATTGGACTGAGCTAGTGGAACCTTCTTCTTATCAAATCATCATAATTGTTCGCTCGATTCGATGGAAATTACAGTATAGAGCTTTGTTGTAGTTGAAAAACACTTAAAAGTTAATTTTTAAATTTATAATCGTATTTTCGTCTTCTGTGTACATTCTAACTTTTTGTTTTTCTTTTAATTTCTGTTTGTGGAGATGCGAACCTTTTCGTAAGAGTATTCAATAAATTGCGAAATTATAATTATTGATTTTATCGAGTTTTTTTTATTAAAAGATTTTTTTTTTGTCGGGGGCGGGGGGCGTTATTTAGTCACTCTGTTTTATTGATAATAAATGGAATGGACTCTTGTCGTTCGATTTCCTTTATTAATTTTCAATAATCGTCACATATAATTTAGGTCATACGTCAGAACCGGGACACATTGAAGGGTTTCCAGTAATAATAATAATAATGTGGCGTAGATTTTTTTGTTTTTAAGTCTGTTTATTATTTGTTTTTTATTTATAATTGTGATGATGTTTGTGTTTGTGATCCTTTGACTGTCGGAAGGGGATTTCTAAAGACACTAAGAAAGCTAAAATAAGTTCCTCTTCCCCAGTTTTCTCAAATGGATGGATGGAAATATACAGTATAATGTATACTAGTCCAGGCAATTTGTAGTTAGACCTGGGCAAAATTGCTTCAGAAGCTTTCTAAACTGTTTCCAGCTCAGGAACCATTGCCGAATAACATATCCAAAATCCGACAAAATTGGACCCCGGGAACACCCCCAAAAATGAAATTCAAAATGGCGGACTGGATGTTTCCTACGAAAAAAAAAATATATATAATTTACGCTTTTATTTATAGAGATACATTTGATGCTTTTTCTTTCAGTTGTAATGTTTTAAATAATTCAACAATATACAACACAACCAGTTATTACGCAAATATAATGTTATATAGCTTTTTACAGATTTTTATAATCAATAATACAACAATTATTTTTTTCCCAGTTTCAAGTTATGTTCATTACAGAAGAAGTGATACCTGGTCACAAACATACAGAAATAATCCTCTTCATCACTATCATCGGATAGATTACCGGTACTTGGGTTGTTATCGCAACCACTGATTTGGCACTCGCCACAAGCGGCTGAACAGGGCATTCCATTACGCTTGCATCCACATCTTGAAGTAGCACATTTCGTCTTGCAGGAGCAGCGGATCATGTTGAGTAGATAATTTGGAGCTGGTGGCTTGTCGCAGGCTGTAGGGTAGTAGGAATTATTCTTTACATACCAACCCCACTGTTCTGCATCGATCTTCTCTTCTGTAGACTTCCAGATAAGTATTTGAAAGTATGTGCGAAAGCTGTGGTACTTTGTGGACGCATCGGTAGGTGGCAAACGTTCGGGTGTAACAAAAGATTTAGCTGTAGCTACCTTTTCAACTAACATTCGATGACGTAGTGCGTTAGTGGATTCAAGTGTTTTGCAGCCATACAACAGAAGCATTGCCTTTCTTCCAGCGGCTTCAATGTCAGAGTGTTGGCAACAATCAGAACAGAATGTATTTGCAACTGAACGGAGTTCAGCCACCTTCATCAGTGTGTCGAATGCTTTGGCTTTACCGATCGAAAAAATTCTGGATGTGCTATCACAGCCCGTGAAAGCATGCACAAACAGGAGATACTTGCAGATGTCATTGCCTAACAATGATTGAATGCTGAGAATATCATACACAGGATTAGGAGATGGTCCCCGTCTTATATCGCTGCGATAGTACAACTTGAAACCACTGTCCTTGGCATGGTACAGAAGGAGAATCAGCAAGTCGGTGTCTTCCCCTATTACTGTTGTAGTTGCATTTTCTGATGAGGAAACTGCTGCACGAACGATGTCCACATCAGCATCCCCATCTGCGTTGTGAACAGTACACCCGTGCTTCTTCAACATCTCACCTACGAGGGAAATAAATGCTTGCTTGTTGTTTTCACTAGCCAAGAAGTGTTCCTTCTGGCCAACAAACTTCATGCTTGGACTGAGATTCACACTTCTGCTTGTCTTGGTGCTGCGTCTTCTGTGGGTCATGTCCTTGATCGTAGGAGAGCTGCTGTAGCCATCAAAAACAATGATTGCTTTTCCATATGTTTTCAGAGTGAAATCGGCATATGAGTTGGCGATGCTGTCATATGTTTCATCTTGACGCCAGGAAACACGATGTAGTAGAGATCCACCATCCAATACGTACTGGTCTGTGCACTGAATTTCTTGAACTTCTTCCATGCGTAAAGTGTCAGTGTATTTGATTATTGCATGAGCTAGCTGAGACTTATCGGGTTTCCTCAAGATACTTCGTGATTCGAACAATGCAGGAGGATATGCACACAGTTCGTAACACATGACATCTTCAAGATTCATGTCTCCGCCAGTGGCAACAGTCATCATTCTCTGAAACAGTAGTGCAGGATCTACTTCTATATCTGAAGCATCAGTGATCACAACGGCAGAAGCAGATCCTAGTGTTTTCACTTTGTCAGATCTTTTGGCAGAATATGTAAAGGCTTGTTTCCCAATCATTTTTACGACAATGTTCGTACCGATTGAATGCAATTGATGAACGTTAACTCCAGGATCAGCAGTTAGCCCTGTTACAATGTTGTAGAGACCCGAGGTAGAATGGAATGGGGATAAGGATTCCAGACGTTCAAGTACTTTCTTCATGTCATTACTGTCCCTGATTTGTCTACTTCCCCTCATTTCCTTGTGCTGTTCACTACTTTCCAACAAAACTCTGGTGTATTCCTGCATTGCTAAGTTATAAGTGGAACACAGAGGCATAGAAAAGAGCCACGTTGTCCTTTGGATGTCTGTAAATCCACTTCCGCGTGTCAGTCCGCCTCTGCTTTTCAGGGAACGCATTAGTACTTGTTCTATCACCAGGTCTGTGCCGAGTCCGGCCCATAATCTGTCGCTTATTCTTACCACAAACTTACCTTCCTGGGACATTTTGTTAACGGCTGGATTTTCAGAAGGCAAACTTAACATTTTCTGCAGGTACAGGTATATCGATTTCAGGTAATTGTGATGTCCGGCTGCTGCAATTATGGGGATGGTCTCCAGCATAGCTTGCAAGTGCAAATCCCACGAGCCGGTTCTGTCTGCTGTTATCAAGGAACGTGCAATGTTGATCATTCGCTGATATTCCAACCAGAGTTGACTTGTTTGCGAAGTAGATGGTAGGTCAGTTTTCTTCGCATCCAAAGTGGTAGCAATCTGAGAGAATGCATTCGAAGATTCCACATCCTCACTGATTGTTTGGCGGTCATAACATCGTCGAGCAGGTCACAAGCTTCCTTATGGAGGTCATGAGGAGTTCCATCTTCATTACGAGGGAAAACGTCTGCGACTAGTAAGGTACTAAGAGCTGCATCTACTATCATATGACCACGTATCGCTCTTGAAACAGCTTTTCCAGACATCATGTGTTGCACGCCATTTGGTCCGTATATTTCTTGAAGTACTTCAGACAATCCTGAACCATTCATAAGAGTACCGACTGCTCCCAAAAGATTCATCAGAGTGTGAAATGATCCCAGCATTAAAACAGTCATGCAGGTCTCTCTGTTCATTGATGATTTGGGAAGCTTTCCAGAACAAAGGCTGATCAAAGGTAATAATGCATGGGACTTTTTGATCGCGTGCTATCTTGCTCAAATATAGTAATGTCGAAAATATGCAGGTCATGTCAGTTGGCGACATATCTATGATGGGAAGGAACGTGATCGACGCCACACCTGGATGTGAGACACTTGATCCACCGTGAATTGCCTGCATTATTCCGGACCAACTTGGACCTGATCTTTCTGCTGAAGATATCTGCCAGAGAAGACTAAGTCGACTTATGGTGGGCAGTGGGTACTGGAAGTTCGCGGAATGAGATGTCCCTCAACATGCTTCTCGCGTGTCTATATTCCCTAATGTCAACGGTTGCAATCTTCTTAATGTCATTGTCACCAACATTACGCCTGTGAATAGAAGGGTGGATCTTGATCTTCGGAGTTATTGCGGCAATCATACCCATTCCATGAAAGGTATTCTTCCCATCCAAAGTGCAGACATCATGATCGACGTTATCTGCTGCTAGAAGGACTGCAGTGTTTTTCATCAACAGTAAAAGAGCCAGACCCACTTGCCAGCGCCGCGTTTCTTTCGAATCTTGTTATTCTGCATACGCGAACAGTAACCCAGCTGATGGAGAACGTCAATAAGGTACCTTGACCTAAAGTTGTGGTGTAGCTGAACCGACAAAACCGATCTGTAGTGGACATAGTAATCCTCTAGGACGGTTGCTTGCATAATGCTCTGCCCAATTGCACCTATTTTTCTTGAAGCATCCTGTCCCGCAAATGCTTTTGATAATAGCAATTTCAGACTGTTGGGAATGTAATCAAGAGCACTTTCTGCAGTGATGTCATTTGGAGATGGATACACATCTTTTCTAGGCGAGTCGACAGACTTGATATCACTTCTGATTATTTTTGCAGCAGCTTCTACTAGGTAAATCTTCTGTAGCTCTATATCTATATCACATTCTTTCGACTTTTTGTGATAATCTATAAGAATTTCATTAGCTGTCTCTCGTAGTGTTACTACATCTGCCTTCCCACTTTCACCTGATATTATGATCTTGTCTCCGTAACGTTCTAAAAGCTTTCTCTTCATGTGCCTGCGTTCGTAGACAGAGCTCTGACTTCCTTGAAGATATTCCTCCATTTTGGAAATTAGTCTCCATCAACAGTTGTTCATCATTCTCTTCCAGGTAAGCACAGGTCTGAAGGAATGCTTGGTGTTGCTCTTCATTAATTGGTCTCCTTTCTTCGAATCATGATCGTCGGAGGATATGCGCGAGGAATGTTTTTTCCACTTCGAAAATTTACGCTGCAGGTGTGATGGTAGACACAATCTGCAGCAGGAAGATCACGAAGATAATACTCCAGACGGCCTTTTACATTAAACGACCATTCATCGCAGCGGCTTTCACAGCACCTTTTTATGGTTTCGGAGAACTCTGTAGTTCTTATTTTGACATGCTCTGATTTTGGTTTGTGTTTGGAAAAAAAGTCCACAAAGGTATCACAAAACAAACAGTGAGTAGCACTGGAAAATGCGTATTCGTGAAAACGAGCACTTTTCCTTGGTATTGCCTCGGCTGCGGTCTGTCGCTTCTTTTTTCAATGGTCTTTTTTATCCGTAAACCTTTTTCCTACATACAACGTGAACACTTATTCCAGCTGTTGCAACAACATCGCTTCCACGGCTGCGGCTGGATGCACTTATACCATCTGCTCCTTTTTGCGAGATGTGAACCACTTCTGTCCGCTGTCCAATTTCTCCTTACAAATCACGCACAATTCTTCAGGGGTCTGCATTCTTGAAGGCTACGCACACCGAGTCGGCCGTACACCGAGTCAGTCTGAAACAGAAAACCAAATTAATAAACTGTGTTGCAGTAATTAAAAGAAGTACATAATAACAGTTTTAAAGAAAATGACAAGCACAAATACGCAGATTTGATAGTGGGTAGTAGGAATTAAAGAGTTGTATATAATATAAGTTTATAAAGATGTAGCAATGTCCATTCTCACATACACTCCATACAGTATATTTTATTTACATTACGTGACGTCATAGTTTAATACTAGCCGCCTAATACAATTTTTAGTGTCATATAGGTTAATTTAGAAACGAAAATGTGTTTTAAAACATTTTACTGATCAAGAAAAACGTCATAACTCTCTCTACAAAGCGAAATTAAAATTTATTGTATTTCGTAGGAAACTGCCAGTCCGCCATTTTGAATTTCATTTTTGGGGCTGTTCCCGGGGTCCAATTTTGTCGGATTTTGGATATGTTATTCTGCAATGGTTCCTGAGCTGGAAACAGTTTAGAAAGCTTCTGAAGCAATTTTGCCCAGGTTGAAGCTATTTTTGCTCTAGATTGCCTGGACTATACAGTATATATGTATAATGTATTCCCTACAGAGAAAATTAACTTTTTCTTTAAACTTAAAATTAATGAGTTTGTATCAAATTATCTTTATTTATGCTTTTTTTTTGTTTTTTAATTTTTGCCTTCTCTGAAAGTTTCTATTTGATTGATTTTTGTGGTAGCGCGGTAATATTTTAACCGAAATTTTATAAGTCGTCGATTTAATGTTGAAAATAATGTTTACCGTTAATTTTACGTTTTCTTGTACACTCGTCTCGTTTCCCGTTTTCTTTCACGTTTGTTCTTAATTTTTAATCCTCGACTATTTTATCCGTGTAGATATATATTTTTGTACAGTTTTTCACATTTATATTCTTTCAGCTTTGTTTGCTTGTTTTTATATTTGGTCTTTTTTTTTCTCCCGCGTTTATTTGCTCAGTAAATCTCTTTTACTCGTAATTATTTTTACCTTTTTCTCTCCTTATTTCTCGAAAACGAGCGGAGTATTTCCTGACTAACAATTCCATTCCTCGTCCGTCGCGCGGAGAACTGTTTTGCATATCGTTGCAGCTTTGCAATGTTCACTGGGAGCCTATCTGAATGGAGAGAGTTTTTTTTTATTATAACAATCTCTTTTCGTTAAAGAGCTCAAAATAGCAATGCAAATATAGACTTTTCGATCTCCTCTTCCCTGAAAGAGAAATTTACTTTTCGAAATGTATAGCCGCTATAAACTGGATTTAGGTTGGTGTTTACTTTGCCTGATTCGATTTATTATTATTATTATTATTATTATTATTATTATTATTATTATTATTACAACAGTGTTTGTGCTGCGAATGAGGTTTGAACTGGTACGATTTTTTATTTCAATCTTTTATTTTTATAACAATTTTTATATGCTACGCGTGCGCGCGTGTTTTACCTATGGAATCGCGACGATCTTGAGGATACACACAGCCCGTTGCGTTACGAACGTGCATATCCCAACATTTGCGGTGTCGCGGTGAATTATTTATCTTTATAAATTTTTTTTTTTATGAAAAAAGGGATATAATTAAAGTTAGGTAAGGATAAATTAGGTTCGGTTAAAGTTGGGTGAGTGTCGCGATACAGAATTGTATACATGAGAAAGTGTGAAAATATCACGATCCTGTAGGGAAGCTCACATTACGTGTGAGGATGGGGGGGGGGGTCCAATTTCATATTAAATTTTAGAAAATTTTAAGATTTTGAGGAAAATTAAACGCGAAAAACCGTTTTCGTTTTTTCGACAAATATTTGAAGACCAAAATTGAAAAACAAACTTGTTTATAAAATTTAATTTGCTCTTTCATGCATAATAATATTTTATGGCTTAAAACCGAAAGTTTCCTTCATCATGCCAAATAGGGCGGTCAAACTTTTCATATAAATATGAAGTTGAGAAGTTTTTACTGCCAAAGTAAGAAATGTAAATATTATGGGCCATAATCATTCGTCATAATCAGAAAAATCATAAATATAATTTACATATTTAATGATAATAATAATAACAATTATACTATTATTAATAATAATAATAATGAGTCGTACTGATGTTTTTTGACGGTTGTAAGGTCCAGGTCACTGATGAAAGTGTGTAGTTCTAATTAATTATAGAGTTAAATTGTAAAAATTATTTGGTTATAACAACTAAAAAAAAATATTAATTTTGACAACCATGCCATCCAGATGGATAATTAATACACCCATTCGATGACTAAAGTGACCATGGTTACAGTATTTTTAAGGTAACCATCTTGGTTTGGGCAGTCATCGAATGGAATTGGATTTGAAATGGTTGGTCTTTATTTTTGGTGTGTGTGTGTGTGTGTGTGTGTGTGTGTGTGTGTGTGTGTGTGTGTACTCTTAACCTTTAAAGTGCATGGAAGTTTTTTAAATGGTTAAATAAGTTATATGAATAAAAATTTTGGTTTCTCAAATGGGAGCCACATTTATATGAAGCAATTTTAGTATTGTTTGTACTGTATTGCCGTACCCATAGTTCGGGTCTTGAAAACGATATTAACTTAAACCTTAATGGTGATTAGATAAGTTTAATTAAATATACATGTACGAACTTTATTAACATTTTCTTTAGTGCGTTGTATACTATAGCCTAGTGGTGGACCGGATGTCAGTTTTTCAACATATGCGGATGCGGATATTTAGTTAATCTATCAATATAATATAGAATTATGAATATATGACAATTTTTCAAATTTCGTGATATTACTATTATGGCAGGCAATGCATAAGAATTAAAATTAATATTAATGTTTTCATTATGATAAAAACAACTTTCTGAAGTTTCAGCTACACAAAATTCAATGAAACAAGTTTCATTCAATTTTCTGTGTTACCACGTATTTATATTTTGAGGTTTATATATTTGTTTGTTCATTAATAACACTGGGCAACAAAAAAAAATCTTTTTCGTGTCCCAAGAATGAAAATACCTTATTCTTATAGTATTTTCTGTGCTGAATCCAAATAAGTTTGTAAAATTTCTCTATCAGTCTGGTTTTTGTGTGACATGCAATTTAATTTTTAAAAACCCATATAGTTACATACTTATTAAAATATGATCGAAAACGTACCTGTAGTTTAAAAAGTAGCTTGTTTTGATTTTCTGCTGTGCTTTGCCTCAGGCATGTCTCTCTTAAGAGTCCAGCAATAGTCAGCCAGCATACTGGGGCTCCATTTGCCTTGGTAACGGTTTTCCATGGCAGAAATATCCTAATGAAAACGCTCACCATGTTCGTCGCTTACCGCACCCAGGTTTTCCGAAAAAAAGTCCAAGTGAGAGTCCAAGAAATGAACCTTTAATGACATATTGCACCCCATTGCTTGGTAAGACTTAAGAAGATCTACTATTTCAGGATAGTTTTCGGCCTTGTGATTTCCCAAAAAATTTGTGCAGACACTTTTGAAACTCTGCCACGCAGCTTTCTCAACTTCATTCAACTCTCCTTCAAATCTCTCATCTCTTAACAATTCTCTGATCTGAGGGCCTACAAAAATGCCTTCTTTAATCTTGGCATCACTGATCCGGGGAAACTTATTTCTCAAGTATGTGAATCCTGTTTGCGCTTTATCCATCGCTTTAACAAAGTTTTTCATAAGTCCAAGCTTGATATGCAAAGGAGGAAGGTACACTTTCTCAGGGTCAACAAGTGAACTATTCACAACATTTTTCTTGCCTGGAACAAGTGAGGTGCGTTTTGGCCAATCCTTCTTAACGTAGTGGTTTTGCTTGTCCCTACTGTTCCACTCACATAAAAAACAACAGTACTTGGTGTAACCTAGCTGCAACCCTAGCAAAAGTGCAATGACCTTCAGATCTCCACAGATATTCCACTTATATTTCTGATACTGAAACTTTTCTAAAAGCAACTTCATGTTGTCGTATGACTCTTTCATGTTTGCAGCATGTGCAATAGGTACAGAAGGAAATTTATTTCCGTTGTGAAGAAGGACTGCTTTCAAGCTGACTTTTGAGGAGTCAATGAACAATCGCCACTCATCCACGTTATGTTCATGACCAAGAGCCCCATGACTGAATTAACATCTTTACAAAACACAAGTCCATCTTCATGGGAGAACCATTCTTTGAATTCATCATGGCGGCTGCGGAAAAAACAAACTTTAGTGTCACGTTGCAGTAGATTCCAACCCTTTAATCTTGAACCTAAAAGTTCAGCCAGCTTCTTAGATAATTTCAAATCACGAACTAGGTCATTTAGATCTCCTTGTGACAGTAAATGTGGTTCATTGGAGGAACAGGTAGCCTGGAATGTTGGATCAGAAATGTCTTCATCTTTTTCCTCGTGATATGCTACAGCTACGTTTGATTCCTCATCACTTAAACTTACATGTTCAGGAGGATTTGGTACTGGAAGTTGAGCACTGTGGGGAACTGGTCTCATTGCAGACGGTAGATTAGGGTATTTCATAAGGCTCTTTGTTTTTGAAGTGATTTTTTATTTACCAGGCAGAAATAGCAGTCTGTTGTGTGATCTTTGGGTTCCCTCCAAATCATTGGAATAGCAAATGGCATGTGACGTGAACCGTTTAGCCATCCTGTAAGTAGTCTTACACATGTCACACAACAAATGTGAGGGGCCCAACTCTTGTCCTGATCGCCTACTTTACATCCGAAATAAAGCTCATAGCATTTTTTACTAATGGTGTAAAGTTACGTTTCTGGGATTTTAAAGTTAGATCACCACATACATAACAAAAGGAATTAGGATGATTCAGACAGTTCCGCGGCATTACAAAACATCTATATGAATACAACACTGGTGTAAAATTAACAAGAAGCAACAGACACTAGCTGTTAACACTGTGACATTTACAAGCAGACTGACTTGGAGCTGCTCTACACACAGAAACTAGGCTCATGTCTGAACAGGTACAAACATGTTTCAACCAGCACAGTCTGCTGCTCCGACCAAATTTATCCTGCCAGCATCATCAGAACTTTCTCCCCAAAGGAATAAATTGTACTAATTTTACAGAAAAATTAATACAACATATATATTAATATATTTTATTAGTTATATTAATTAATATAATATATTATATATTTATTATTTTTATAATGTTTTATATTATAATATTGTTATATACTTAATTATATATAATATGTTATTTTTTTATCCGGTGATCATGCTAAATGAGGAAAAAATGAACATAGCGTCACAAGTAAACTAAGCCTGATAGAAAAAATCTGATTTCATATTTAGATTCAGCATGAAAAAGTACACTTAGAACACCCATCAAAACCCTTGTGACAAAATTGTTGTTGACCAGTGTAATTAATACGTTACATGAAATGTGCATGACTGGGCCTTATAAGCTACTTTATAAGCTAGTTAATTGTAAATTGGATATATTAGAGGTAATATCCGCATAACATCCGCAGTCAGAAGTGCAGATGTTAAAAATGATGCGGATGCGGATCCGGTCCACCACTACTATAGCCATTAACCTGAAATAAAACACGATGATACTAAAATTTCGCGAGTCTGCCATGACACATGAATGATACATATCTCGTACATCTTCACTGGACATTCCAGTCATTATGCGAGAGACGAGCGTAACAGCGAATTCCTATGTATTAGTTTATACATGGCAGGATAAAAAATGTATAGACACAAGTTGGTGAACATTACGTTTCCGGTGAAACGGTAGGCAAGACTGAAATTATTCAGGAAAGGAAAACTATATGGGAAAAGGGGAAGTGTTAACGTTTGCTCGTTCTGTTATTCACCGTTGTCGCCGAATATCAAAGAAATTAAGTGGTTTGGCATTGCTGTATTTGCATATGTAATTAAATTGTTGACTCTCTCTCTCTCTCTCTCTCCTCTCTTCTCTCTCTCTCTCTTCTCTCTCTCTCTCTCTCTCTCTCTCTCTCTCTCTTGGGTATAAAGGTTATGCACGTTCCTTCTGGGGTAGTAAACTTTATACTTGGGGTGTGACAGCCCTCCGGTCCCGAGTCGTGGGATTCTAGAGAAATTGGCTGCCAATTCCTTTAGGTTCTCTCTCTTTTGGGAGGGCGGGTGAAGTCTGTTGTACAAACCTGTCCCGTGGGTTACTAGGACCCCTTCCCATCCCACTCTGTCCTTTTAGCTTAGGTTAGGGATGTTCTCCTCTGACTGCAGAAAAAAAGAAAAACTTTTAGTATTGTCTTTTTCTCTACTGTTACGATTAGGACGCTACTGCTATCTCATGCGTGGGAAGAGAGGCTTGGAACCTCTATAAATAACACCATTTAACTTCAGTTGTAGGTAAATATTTAGAGGGGATAATAGCGAGTAGGATTGTTGACCATTTGGATTCTTACAAGCTACGTGGGGACTCCAACATGGGTTTAGATGGCATAGGTCGTGTCTCACCATCATGCTCGAGTTTTTCTACGTCATGTTGAGTGAGTATGATAAGAGTAGGGCGATTGATTAGAAGGCCTTTGATAAGGTACCTCACCGCCGGCTAATGGCCGAAGTGCGCGCGCTGGGTATTGGTGGGGAAGTAGGTAGGTGGATTGGAAACTGGCGAAAAATGCCACAAAGTTAATCCCTTTCGTTAGGCATATGGGCTACAATCGACGCTTACGTGACGCGGGTTCAAAGATGTCGATTTTAGAAGCATGTTTAGTTCAAATGATAACCCAACTCGCAACAATTGTTAGAAGTTGGATTTGAAACGATTTAGGACTAGTATATGTGGGAATTACTTTAACACGTTGATAGTTTAAGATTAAAACATAAGAAAACTCTGCAGGAGTTCGCTTGCACGGTGTCTCTGTGAGCAAGGTAAATATAGAGCTATTTATATACTTTTCTATCCAGTTTTCTACTACTGCTAGCATAGTTGAAAGACAAAATTTTCCCTGGCACCCGTTGCCATTGGTACCTCCTCGGTATGGGCCGCAAGGCCTTTTGAGGTACTTCTTTTCCTTGTAACTCCTTGTAACTGTAACTCTCTCTCTCTCTCTCTCTCTCTCTCTCTCTCTCTCTCTCTCTCTCTCTCTCTCTCTCTCTCTCTCTCTCTCTCTCTCTCAATGACAAGGGTAAAGGTGTGCTAGGCGCGCTGCTCGACCGGCACCTATACAGAATGGTGAGGTCGAGTCCTGGGAGAGATGATGGGCCCCCACCGGGGAGAGATGAGGATGAGCCGGTGGCGGACGTACCTTCGACTGAAGGGTGCGCGAAGTACAGTGGGTGACCCTCCTCCTACGTTGGAGGGGGCTCAGTCTCCTGGAAGTTGCCCCCTCGTTAGTGAGGGCTCTTCAACTCCCGACAGCCCTGGTGTTCGGGAAACGGGTCGTGCTAGGGGGCGGTCAGAATAGGGAAGGCTCCCTCCGTGCAATGCTTTTTAATGCTAGGTCAATTAGGAACAAGTTTTGCGAGCTACGGGCGCTCTTAGCATCAGAATACCAGGATATCGTTGCTATCACCGAGTCCTGGATTCATACTGATCGTAGGGACTACGTTGGGGAGTTCGAAATTCCCGGGTATAGAATGTTTCGCAAAGACCGCACCCGTGGGGAGGGGGGTGGGGTACTAATATACGTCAGAGACACGTTGAGTCCGGTTGACTGCCAGTTCCGGTCGGAACGGGAGCTGCTTGGCGTCGATCTGAACGTGGGAGGGACGAACTATAGGTTAATCTTGGTGTACAGACCTCCGCATCTCCTCCTCGAGGACGATACAGCCCTGTACACCGAACTCAGTAGCCTGCTAGGGGATAGGGTGTGTGTAGTTTTAGGAGACTTCAACTGTCGCGGCATAAAGTGGGAAAACAGGACTGCCGATGCTGAAGGGAGGAGGCTAGTTGACTTTGCTGATGAGAACTTCCTCACTCAGTGGGTCAACGAGCCTACACGAGGCGAAAGCGTTCTAGACTTAGTATTCACGACCGAAGACAACCTCGTCACTGGCCTCACCGTTGACGAATCGTTGGGCGGGAGTGATCACGGTTATTAGGTTCCGTGTGTGCGTCCCTCGGGTGAAGCGTAGTAACTCGAGAGGCAGTAAGCTCGATCTCCGGCGGGCGAACTTTGTTAGCCTCAGGGATAGCGTAGCAGAGATGGGGTTAGAGGTTGGCGGCGATGTTGAGGGAGTGTGGAGTGCATTCCGGGATGAGTTTATGGTGCTGCAGTCTGCTGCCATACCCTCAAAACCGGTCACCCCTGCTTCAACGCAGCCTAAGTGGTTCAATCGTGGCATCGCTTCGGCTATCCGAAATAGGAAAGTAGCGTATAGGAGGGCGAAGGCCAATCGTTCCCACGAGAACACTGAAGCGTATGTCCGCCTGTGTAGGGAAGTGAAGGCGAAGGTTAGGCTAGCGAAACGTAACGAAGAACTACGGGTGGCAAGCCTCTGCAAGGGAACCCTAAGGAGTTCTTCAGTTATGTTAATAGTAGAAAGCCCATTAGAAGCATGATAGGTCCTTTAAAGGACGGAAGCGGCGTTCTGCGGACCTCCGACGCGGACATCGCTAATGTGCTTAATGAGTACTTTGCGGGAGTGTTCACCAGGGAGGATACCCGCGTCATCCCCGAGCCAGCTGTGAGGCACGAAGGTGCTGCCTGGATAGTGTTAGATGTACCGCGACAGTCGTTGCTCATAGAATAGACAAACTGAGCGCGTTTAAGGCTCCTGGGCCAGACCAGTTTCTCCCCAGTGTTTTGCGAGAAGTGCGCGACCAGGTGGCTCCCCACCTGGCTACAGTCTTCAACAAATCGTTGGAGATGGGCCAGGTGCCTGGTGACTGGAGAGGCCAACGTGACCCCTATCTTTAAGAAAGGGGATCACGAAAGTCCAGGGAACTATCGTCCTATTAGTCTCACTTCAGTTGTAGGTAAATTATTAGAAAGGATAATAGCTGATAGAATCGTTGACCATTTGGATTCCTACAAGCTGCTTGGGGACTCCCAACATGGGTTTAGACGGCATAGGTCGTGTCTCACCAACTTGCTCGAGTTTTTCCACGTCATGTTGAGTGAGTACGATAAGAGTAGGGCGATTGATATACTTTATCTCGACTTTCAGAAAGCCTTTGATAAGGTACCTCACCGCCGGCTAATGGCGAAAGTGCGCGCGCTGGGTATCGGTGGGGAAATAGGTAGGTGGATTGAAAACTGGCTGAGGAATAGGCGGCAGAGGGTGGTAATTAAAGGGGCTAGTTCGGGTTGGGCCTCGGTCACTAGTGGGGTTCCTCAGGGTTCCGTTTTGGGGCCACTGTTGTTTACCATTTACATAAATGATATCGACGGTGGCATCGTCAGTCGGATCGCCAAATTCGCTGATGACACCAAGCTTGGGGCCAATGTTGGGACGCCCGAAGCGATCGAGGAACTGCGTGCGGACCTAGGTAGGATAGGAGAGTGGTCCGAAAAATGGCAAATGCCGTTTAACTTGGGTAAATGCAAAGTGATGCACATTGGCTACGCCAATCCCAAGTCGGACTACTCGATGTTGGGCAGTAATATCGAGGTGACTGATTTAGAAAAGGACTTGGGTGTGCTAATTAGCAGCGACCTTAAGTTTACGAAACAGTGTGTAGAGATGGAAAAGAAAGCCCAGAAACTATTGGGTATATCAGGAGGCAATTTCAGTTTCGGAACAAGGAGATTGTGCTCTCACTGTACAATTCCCTTGTTCGGCCGTACCTGGAGTATGCTGTGCAGTTCTGGTCGCCCACCCTCAGGAAAGATATTGAGAGGCTGGAGCGAGTGCAGGCGAGGGCCACAAAGTTGATCCCTTCCGTTAGGCATATGGGCTACAATCGACGGTTACGCGCCCTGAACTTGTTTTCGCTTGAAACTCGGAGGCTGCGCGGTCAACTGATCGAGGTTTTCAAGCTCTTACGAGGGTTCAACGATGTCGATTTTAGAAGTATGTTTAGTTTAAATGATAACCCAACTCGCAACAATGGTTGGAAGTTGGATTTGAAACGGTTTAGGACTAGTGTGTGTGGGAATTACTTTACGTATAAGATCTGTGACACATGGAACAGGTTACCTTCGGAAGTTGTGAACAGTTCCTCTGTGGATCAGTTCAAGAAAAGGTTAGACGAAATCTTGCACACTATTTGAGTGTGTAAAGACATTTAGGACCTCAGTCTGCGGAAATTTCTTTTCCTGTAAAATAGTTAATATCTGGAACCAACTTCCCTCAGAGATGTTTCCAGTCAAAGTGTAAATCTGTTTAAAAATAGGCTAGACAAAGTACTGAACACACTCATAGTTTAAGATTAAAACCTCAGAAAACTCTGCAGGAGTTCGCTTGCTCGGTGTCTCTGTGAGCAAGCTAAATATAGAGCTATTTATATATTCTCCACTTTCCTGTAAAATTTCCTTGGCTACTTTTCCAGGGTCAAGGTATTTTCTTCAACCTTTTTCCGTACCTGCCTCTGGCAGGGAGGGAGCGGAGGGTGGGGAGAGAGCCTTCTACTTTCTATCCAGTTTTCTACTACTGCTAGATAGTTGAAAGACTTTTACAAAATTTTCCCTGGCCCGTTGCCATTGGTACCTCCTCGGTATGGGCCGCAAGGCCTTTTGAGGTACTTCTTTTCCTTGTAACTCCTTGTAACTCTCTCTTCTCTCTCTCTCTCTCTCTCTCCTTTTCTGTAAGGACCCTACTGCTACCTCATCCGTGGGAAGAAAGGCTTTGGAACCTCATAAATAACACCATTTAACGCTCGTAGGTGTGAGAGACTGATGGAGGGGTCCCAGGCGTAGGGGCGCGATGAATGGAGTGTGGCTAGTGCCCCGTTAAGCCCATTCCTAACGCGTAATGGCCTGACCAGTCCCCTGCGACCGTTCTTTGGTGACCAATTGATGGTGCTTGGCTGTACTGCTTAGGTGAGAGCGCTTTACTGCCCAGCCAGCGAAAGTCTCGGGCGTAGCTCTGGGTCTGGTGGGATATCCCTTGAACACTGGATTCTAAGTCTGGCCGCTTGTGAGTGACTAGTAAGACTTAGTAAGGGCTGCATCTAGCTGTCGCTCCTGGCGGAAATCCGTGACGCCTGCGTCGCGAGTGTTTGTCAGTTGGTAGCTGCGACACGTTTGCGACTGTCCGGCCCTGAGGAGACCTTGGTCGGTGCGGCAGTATGAGAGGTGTAGTTTCTGGATGGGATGAACGTCACTTGCAGATAGGCGGATGCGGCTTGCGCGGGAAGAATTCACCCCCCTCCTTTTTAATGTACTGGTCAGAACGTTTTCGATAGTTTTCATTGCTAGAACGCTTTATCTTATTCAGTGTATTCGGACTTAGAAAACAAAATAAGTTACAATGACTGGACCGCAGAAACTGAAGGCTGAGTGCGTGATGTGTGGAGTAAACCAGTGCGTGACGAACTTCAAAGAAGCTTGCTCCGAGAAGATCAACCACTCCAGCAGGTGCCGCTTTTGCGAACTCGTGCAGTTGTACGAGAAGCTAGAGGAGAGGGTCCGGCGGCTCGAGTCGTCCAGATCGACTGTTGGAGTGTTGGAGTCGCGGCTGCGCCCTCCACCCCGGAGCTTATTGATAAGATAGCCGCCCTGGAAAGGCGGTCCAGTGGCGGACGACAGAGCTCGAGACAGCGGAGAAAGGGTAGAGGTGCAACCGGGGGCCGGGTGCAAAATCAGTGTCAGGAATCGACAGCGACCCACATGGAATGCTTGGAATCGCGACGCAAGGTGGAGAGAAGGGAGGGCGCAAGGAAGGGGCCGATAGAGAAAGGTGGGAAGGGGCCGGTAAAAAAAAGGGTGGAAAGAGGCCTACTGATGGCCTAAACAAACCGAAGGATGGAGCTGCCGGTCGAGATGGGTTGGGTGCTGTAAGTGCGGCTGAGTCGACGGGTATCGAAAGGTATCAGGCAAGAAGGCTGCGAAGCCGAAGCCTGAGACCGCTGTCAGGACCTCCAACCGCTTTATTCTCCTGTGCGCGAAGGAGGAAGATACCGTTTTGATTGGGACTTGCCGATCAGGGGCCAGAAGAAGTACTTTGCTTTTGCAAACCGGGACAGGAGGAAAGTAAGATGCTTACCCGGGCGGGGAACGGCGCACTTAAGGAAGGAGTTAGAGAAGCTGCGCGTGGCTAGTCGGAGGACTGCGATCGTTGTCCAGTGTCCACGCTGGTGGCAACGACCTGTTCCTCAAAGGCGGCAGGGTAGGTTCGACGGAAGGGATCATCACCGAGATCATGTCTTGCGGATGATCTGAAACTTAAGACAGCGGAATGTCAATGGGTATTTTACCGCGGATGAATGCCAGTGACCACGCGCTCAGTAAGGTCATTGGCATCAACGAGAGGGTGCAAGACTTGTGCGTCCCACTGGGCGTGAGGTTTGTTGACCCCTTCGACGCGTTTTCGGGTAGGTGGGACCTTTATCAGAGAGATGGTGTCCACCTCAATGTCAAGGGTAAAGGAAGTTGCCCCCTCTTTGGTGAGGGGCTCTTCAACTCCCGACAGCTCTGGCTGTTCAGGAAAATGGTCGTGCTAGAAGGCGGTCAAAATAGGGAATGCTCCCTCCGTGCAGTGCTCTTTAATGCTAGGTCGATTAGGAATAAGTTTTGCGAGCTACGGGCGCTCTTAGCATCAGAATACCAGAATATCGTTGCTATCACCGAGTCCTGGATTCATACTGATCGTTGGGACTACGTTGGGGAGTTGGAGATTCCCGGGTATAGAATGTTTCACAAGGACCGCACCCGTGGGGAGTGGGGAGTGGGGAGGAGTACTAATATACGTGAGGAACACGTTGAGTCCTGTTGACTGCCAGTTCCGTTCGGAACAGGAGCTGCTTGGCGTCGATCTGCATGTGGGAGGGACGAACTATAGGTTAATCTTGGTGTACAGACCTCTGCATCTCCTCCTCGAAGAGGATACAGCCCTGTACACCGAACTCCGTAGCCTGCTAGGGGACAGGGTGTGTGTAGTTTTAGGAGACTTCAACTGTCGCGGCATAAAGTGGGAAGACAGGACTGCTGATGCCGAAGGGAGGAGGCTAGTTGACTTTGCTGATGAGAACTTCCTGACTTAGTGGGTCAATGGGCCTACACGAGGCGAAAGCGTTCTAGACTTAGTATTCACGACCGAAGACACCCTCGTCACTGGCCTCACCGTTGACAAATCGTTGGGCGGGACTGATCACGGTCTGATTAGGTTCTGTGTCTGCGTCCCTCGGGTGAAGCGTAGTAACTCGAGAGGGAGTAAGCTCGATCTACGTTGGGCGGACTTCGTTGGCGTCCGGGATAGCGTAGGTGAGATGGGGTTAGAGGTGGGCGGTGATGTTGAGGGAGTGTGGAGTGCATTCCGGGACGAGTTTATGGTGCTGCAGTCTGCTGCCATACCCTCAAAACCGGTCACCCCTGCTTCAACGCAGCCTAAGTGGTTCAGTGTGACATCGTTTCGACTATCCGAAATAGGAAAGCTGCGTATAGGAGGACGAATGCCAATCGTTCCCATGAGAACACTGAGGCGAAGAACTCCGGGTGGCAAGCCTCTGCAAGGGGAGCCCTAAGGAGTTCTTCAGTTATGTTAATAGTAGAAAACCATTAGAAGCATGATCAGCCCGTTAAAGGACTCCAGCGGTGCGCTGCGGACCTCCGACGCGGACATCGCTAATGTGCTGAATGAGTACTTTGCGGGAGTGTTCACCAGGGAGGACACCCGTGTCATCCCCGAGCCAGGCGTCAGGCACGAAGGTGCTGGCCTGGATAGTGTTCGGTGTACCGCGACAGTCGTTGCTCATAGAATAGACAAACTGAGCGTGTTTAAGGCTCCTGGGCCAGACCATTTTCTTCCCAGTGTTGCGGGAAGTGCGCGACCAGGTGGCTCCCCACCTGGCTACAGTCTTCAACAAATCGTTGGAGACGCGTTAGGTGCCTGGTGACTGGAGGGAAGCCAACGTTACCCCGATCTTTAAGAAAGATCACGAAAGTCCAGGGAACTATCGTCCCATTAGTGTCTCTTCAGTTGTGGGTAAATTATTAGAGGGGATAATAGCGGATAGGATCGTTGACCATTTGGATTCCTACAAGTTGCATAGGTCGGCATAGGTCGTGTCTCACCAATGTGCTCGAGTTTTTCCACGTCATATGGAGTATGATAAGAGTAGAGCGATTGATATACTTTATCGCGACTTTGAGAAAGACTTTGATAAGGTACCTCACCGCCGGCTAATGGCCAAAGTGCGCGCGCTGGGTATCGGTGGGGAAGTAGGTACGTGGATTGAAAACTCGCTGAAGAATAGGCGGCAGAGGGTTGTAATTAAAGGGGCTAGCTCGGGTTGGGTCTCGGTCACTAGCGGGGTTCCTCAGGGTTCCGTTTTGGGGCCACTGTTGTTTATCATTTACATAATGATATCGACGCTGGCATCATCAGTAGGATCGCCAAACTGCTGATGACACAAAGCTTGGGGCCAATGTTGGGAAGCCCGAGGCGATCGAGCAACTGCGTGCGGACTTACGTAGGATAGGAGAAACGTCCGAAAAATGGCAAATGCCGTTTAACTTTGGTAAATGCAAGGTCATGCACATTGGCTACGCCAATCCCAAGTCGGACTACTCCATGTTGCGGAGTAATATCGAAACCACTGAATTGGGGAAGGACTTGGGTGTGCTAATTAGCAGCGACCTTAAGTTTACGAAACAGTGCGTAGAGGTGGTAAAGAAAGCCCAGTAGCTGATGGGTAATATCAGGAGGCAATTTCGATTTCGGAACAAGGAGATTGTGTTCGCTCTGTACAATTCCGTGATTCGGCCGCACCTGGAGTATGCTGTTCAGTTCTGGTCGCCCACCCTCAGGATTGATATTGAGAGGCTGGACCGAGTCCAGGCGAGGGCCACAAAGTTAATCCCTTCCGTTAGGCATATGGGCTACAATCGACGCTTACGCGCCCTGGACTTGTTTTCGCTGGAAACTCGGAGGTTATCAAGCTCTTACACGGGTTCAACGATGTCGATTTTAAAAGCATGTTTAGTTTAAATGATAACTCAACTTGCAACAATGGTTGGAAGTTGGATTTGAAACGGTTTAGCACTGTGTGTGTGGGAATTACTTTACATATAAGATCTGTGACACGTGGAACAGGCTACCTTCAGAAGTTGTGAACAGTTCCTCTGTTGATCAGTTCAAGAAAGGGTTAGACCGAATCTTGCACACTATTTGAGGGTGACAGAATTTTTCCCTGGCACCCACCCGTTGACATTGGTACCTCCTCGGTATGTGCCGCAAGGCCTTTTGAGTTATCTCTCTCTCTCTCTCTCTCTCCTCCTCTCTCTCTCTTTTAATATATACTGTATATATATATATATATATATATATATAATATATATATATATAGATAGATAGATAGATATATAGATAGATAGATAAAATTGAAAACAATTAATTTAAAAGAAAATTGAAATGTCAGACGTTTTATTTTTACAGACTTAGAATAAAATCAACGTAAACTTTATTTTCAATAAAAATTATTTCTGAAAGGAAAAAACCCAGCAATGAAACCCACACTGTTTTTTCTTATTGAAGGGTTATCAAAAGGAGTGAACATTTAATATAATGTTATTCGCATTAATGTGTCGTTATCTTGTCACGCAATGTCGTTAGCCTTATGTAACAAAATTATTACAATATACACACGCACTCTAACTTGTGTCATCAATTTTGCACGAAGGTCAAGCTTGTTCCCCCGACGTGGGGAAGGAGGGGAACCTTGTTCGTTCACCGAAATCTGAAAGTCCGAGCTGGGATTAGACTCTCTACGTTCATCGTCTTAACCAGTGCAGAAATAGCATCACGCCTTTAATATACAAATGTTCATTAATTTTTTTTTGTAGGGAATACGCGAAGCATTTTTTTATATATATACAGGGTACCCCATAAGTCCGGTCTCGTAGGAAAATTGATTTTAACAAAAAAAAAAAGGTCCCAAAATAAGACGTCAATTTAAACATTTGTTTTAATGTTAATATATTACTTTTTTTAGATACTTGTTCCCCCCCCCCCCCCCCCCGCATCACTTTTACAAAAATAAGCACTTTTTATATTTTTGTATTTAAGCAGAAACAAGTCTGGGGGCTGTGCGTCCCCGGTTAATTGAATGGCCGGTTAGGTCAACTGTACGCCCTTGACGATTGGTTAAGTCGTGATGTTTTCGTTAAAACTAACAAAAATATCATGATTTAACCTAACCAATCGTCAAGGGCGTACATTTGACCTAACCGGGCATTCAATTGACCGTGGGCAACTCGCAAGTAGATAGATCACAGCACTGCATTATCACATGCTCACGCTATAACAATAATATTCAGACTAAACAAGGTCTAAGCAGGCAACAAATAAACATTAATAACAACAACAAAAATTATTGTTTATGCGAGTTCGTATGGAGAAAAAGGTACGTAAATGAAGATTTATTTATTAAAATATTGTCTTTTGAAATCTTATATGGAGAGCGATATTTTCAGAAATGTGGGGGAAAAGGAATAAGTGCCCTTTTTTAAATTTAATTTAAATTAAATTTTCCTATAAGACCGGACTTATGGGACACCCTGTATATAGAGTTCAGTATTTTTATTTTGTTTTTCTCTTCTTTCTCCTTTTTTTTTTCTCTTTTGTAATAACTTTCGAGATTTTATTGAATTTTAAAAGCAACACCATCGTTCTTAACGTTTAAGGCCCTTTTGAATTACGATAATGCTCCGTAAAATTGTCATTTTATGTTTGATACGTGGAACGTATTGTGTATAGTGCGTTATTACAGATTGTCACGATATATCGGCCGATTTATTGTCTCATCTTTTGTTTTTTTCTTTTCTTGAGGGGGGGGGGGGCTTTTATCATTCTCAAAATTAGCGAAAAACTATGAACTAGAAATGAAAATTTACAACAAAATTTATCAAATTTACCCATGGATTTAGTTTTGTTTTTTTTGACCGAGTTTATCTTTTTTCGTTGAATTTTGACTGACTTAATCAAATTTTAGGGCGAGAAATTGGAAAGAATGGTAACGAAATTGATTAATAGGGAAGTGGAAAAATATCGACTGTTTTAATATTTTACAACTGATCTTAATTCGAAGCTTTATTTTTTTTTTTTTTATTTATTTATTTTTTAACTCTACAATAGCTATATAATCAATCTTAGGCTTTGGAATCCTTTACAAATTCATTAATCATTCATTAACCATTTTCTGTATATCTCGATCGGGGACTCTTTTAATCCTTCATAATAAACTTCGTTATATATAACTGTGTACGTTATACGAAATAAAGTTGCTCAGTTATCATATTATACGACATGAATTACCTGGAATTAAAATTTTTAACGCTAATTACTTATAGCAAATGGAATTTTCTTCAACATCGTAATTGAATAGTGTAGCGGGAGAAAGGTATAAGCGACAAAATCGGCGAAATGCGTTTTCTGTTTGAAAAGATACTGTAGCCAGGGCCGGATTAACCATTAAGCAAAATAAGCCCGTGCTTAGGGCATCAAGGGAAGGGGGCACCACAGAAATTTTCCATTGTCGGATTTAGCATGGATTTATTATACTATTATAATCGCGGCTTATAGCCTATAAGCTGTTGAAAACTGAATTATATATATTCATATATAGTATTTATTTTTTTCATTGTTTGAATTTGTAGTGAACAACAACCCTTTTGAGAGAATAAATATATTTCGTTGTAATCACACACTTTACGCTTTGTGTTATTATTTTGTTTATATCAAATCTTTGAGCGCCATATTAAAAATACATATAGATTAAAGGTATTCTCAGGGTTGTAAAAAGATGATTGATGCTTACCCAGAGGACTTGAACACTAATTTCTCTGCTGAGCTTCAGCAGTTTCACTCATATGTGTGCCATAAGTTCAGTGCAAAAAAAAATGTGAAAACAAGATTCAGTCATGCTGAACTTTATAAAATAATTGTAGAAGACAATATTGAGTGTGCCTTCCCAAATGTAGAAATTGCCTTTCGTATATTTTTAACATTAATGGTCACAAATTGCTCAGCTGAGCGTTCATTTTCTCAGTTGAAGTATATTAAAAATACCAACAGAACAACTATGCAACAAGGCAGGCTGGATGCCTTATCTCTACTAAGTATAGAAGCAGATGTGTTACGTAAGATTAGTTTTGAGGATCTGATCAAAGACTTTGCAATTAAAAAAAGTAGGAGAAAACTTTTCAAATATAAATGAAGTGGAAGTATACAAAAATAAACATTATTTTCCATCTTACTGTAAGTTTTGTTTCATTTAAAAAAAAAAAAATTTATTTTATGGTTTATTTTTGTTTATATTTTGAATTACATATATATGGGGCACCAAAATCTTTTAAGTGCTTAGGGCCTCTAAAGGTCTTAATCCGGCCCTGACTGTAGCTCATGGGGGTGAGAGAGAGAAGAATAAGTTGTCTTTTCAAACAGAAAACGCATTTCGCCGATTTTGTCGCTTATATCCTTCTCCCGATGCACTACTCTTATATAAAATATTTTTCTTTCGACGTTGCAACATTTGTAAAGCCTTTTTAAAATGTCAAATGAATTCATTTTCATAGTTTTGCGAGACATTTACGCATTAGAAATCATCATTTTCTAACTGTCCTGATAAAAATGTTCTCGCTAATGTCGTTCGTATTTGAGAGGTTAGGTAGGCTGTGCGCAGTTCTCTCAAATTTAGAAGGTAAATAAAAAATGTTCGAGATATCGGAGAAAGGGCTCCTTTCCTTTTTCCGACCAAAAGCCCGCGTCGTATAATGTCAAAAGCCATAACAACATCAAATCTACGTACGTAATTAAATGTAAACACAGCGAGAATCCTGTTAACATTTAAATCTTTCTTAATGAGAGGTGAAACGTTGTCATTAAATATGACAACTGAAACGTTTTCATTAAATCTGAGAATTAAAACTATTTCGTTAAATATGATAAAATTAAAATGTTTACATTAAACACGACAGAATTAAAACTTTTTCACTAATATTAATTTTCTGAATCCATGATACATTTGTCAAACAAACTTGAAAAGTAAATTCTGGTCTCGCATCAGTCAGCGCCGCCATCTATCGGAGAGAATTAAAATGTATTTTCAGTGAACTATATTGTGTATATTTTTACTTTAAACTTCTATTAAGACGACTGCGTAGAATGAATGTATTATTTGTAAGTTTGGTTTATTATCAAGAAATCTTTTTTCTCACATTATTATTATTATTGCGCACGGCTACAGCCTACACTTTTTATCGGTTATTCATGAAACTTTGTGAAAATGTTGTCACTATGAATGGCTCTGGAATTTATCCGAACGGACTGAGTCCCATCATTTTTTACCATAGGTCTAGTGCAGTGGTTCCCAACTTGGGGTCCGCGAAGGTAGTACTGGGGGTCCGTGAGCTTTCAATATTTCGAAAGGCTCCAATGGAAATCGTACATTTTCCGACGATAAGGGCGCTCAGGCTAAAATTTCAAGTTTCCTTGC
>JAJOZX010007942.1:90000-187500 GCA_023014485.1 Bathynomus jamesi
TCAAATCTTTTATCATCCATTTGTTTCCAGGAATTCTTGAAACGTTTGAAAAGTAATATATTCGGTCCCGTTGAACCACCGTAACACTTCTGGAAGACGTCTGATATCACAATTTCATTAATATGGTGCTGACAGGCCAAAGAAAGGAGTTTTCTATCAAGCTTACTTTCGATTATCATGCAAGCACCCTTTTTTTGGCCAGTATTGCTAGCGGTAGTATCAAAACACATTGCTTGAATACATTCTCGCAAATTCCAATCGTGTAAGCATTCTATAACTGTTTCTGCAATTCTTTCGCCTTCTCCAGCAGCAAGTTTGGGTACTGCTAGAAGCTTAGACTTTCCTCCACCGGATACAAGAATAGCTAGCCTATCTATATTTTCATCACCTGTTATATCTTGCATTACTTTACCATCCCACTGAATGGTAAGCGGAACGTCAGAGGTAAAGGTTTGCTTAATGCCATCTGCAATTTTTTTGCGTACAACACTCCTCGCCCTCTCTGGAGTACTTCTGCTCAAAACAACATTGTCAGTATCATGTCCAAGAGAAGTTGCAGCAGCTGAAAGCACCATAACAGCACTACGATCACTTGTTTTTGTTCGATCTAATGCCATTGCCAGATCAGGTGTTACGATGCGCTTACGCTTATTTGATATTGTGCTGCTTGAAGGTTTGGATGTCATTTCAGGAGTGTACGATGTGCCTGGCTGTGGTTGCTCATCACTACTACTGCTTGAACTGCTATCACTGAACTGAACAACAGCTGATGACAATTTCTTTCGCAATGCCTCGGCTTCTTTTAGTGCAGCTTGTCTTTCATCTCTTTTCTGTTGTCGCATTTGCTTAGCGACCAGTTTCTTATCAATATCAGTCATGTAACCTCGCCTCCCTTTTTCTCTCTGAGCTTGTAGGAATGATCTATCCTCATCATTTGTAAAGCATTTGCGTGAGCTATATCAAAAAAGTTATCTAAACTACCTTGGAATTCAGTTTCTTTTTTAGTTTGATTTTGATTACGGTTTCATTTTGATTTTTTAAGTGATCTGAAGTTCTCATACATTTTTCGTTAGTACATGCTGTTTGGCTCTGGTGGGTATTTTCGTCTTGTCCCAAATCTCAAAAAATTCAGCATAAACTATGTTGGATGCTTCTTCCAATGTATTTTTACCGTTTGTGAGACAGAAAAGCCGACGTAGTACATCTCCATTGGATGGAAGCTTCTTACTGCCAATTGTGTCAATTAGCTGTCCAATCAGCCATATTTCAGTTTTTCTTCGTTTTAATTGAATCTGACATGAAGGATAAAATCCGTAAATATTAAGGGAAAACACTTGCGCATTAATCTCTCACTGCGTCTTAAACAATACTGACGCGAACAGCGAGCCTCCCACTTTTCTCCGTAGCCAATGACGTCACCAGTAATAACGTCGGGTCAAAAGACGTTTCTATTCAACATACACAGTTACACAGTGAAACATGTGGAACACAATGCACGAGTGTGTGAATAGGCATGGTTTACACAATATTTGTAATACGAATTACAAAATAAATATATGATGAATAAATGTAATAAATAAATGAAAAATACAAGAGACTGTCGGCACCACTAAAAGTACACAGATATTGTTGAAATTAGTGAGCGAGTATATTATGATGGTGGTGGTAATTTTAGGGGGTGAGACTTTCACTTTTCAAATAAAAGTTTTGGCGGACTAGTCTATATATATATAATATATATATATATATATATATATATATATATATATATATATATATATATATATTATTAAAGCATTTTTCTGCTACATTTAAGCGGCTAGATTTTTTCAATGCATCAGTCTTTAAAAGTAGATTCAGTCGAGCATTTGTTAGTTTTTAAAAAAATTTGGTTTGATATATATATATATATATATATATATATATATATATATATATATATATACACCGTATTTGTCGGCTTATAAGACGCACTTTTATTCATTATAAATACCTTAAAAAATCGCCCTGCGTCTTAGAAGCCGAAAGTGGGGAAAGATGAAACGTCCATCAATAGCACAAGTGTGTGAATGGGTGCTGAAGTCATGGCATGATGTTAAGACTGAAATTGTGGTCTAGTCCTTTAAAAAATGTGGTATAAGTAATGCAATGGATGGCACTGAAGATCATTTATTGTATGAGAGTGACAGTGATACAAGTGAAGATGATCTACAGATCTACAGAAGCTAAGGCTAACAAAGACCCTAAGATCCACTCTAAGGCTAGCCCGAGAGAAAGGAAAGAGTAGGGGGTTAAGAGAAGAGAAGAGAATAAGGGGTTAAGTAAGGAGCAACACCTATCACTCGTGGGTTAACATTCATTCAGAAAAAGAGGAAAAGTGTCTCACCATCATCATCCGCCGGCCACTGCCGACAAGTCAGAAAAATAGTCGGAGAGAATAGAAGAGGGGTGAAAGATGAAAAGAAGTAAAATAAGAACGCTTACAAACCATGCAAACACAGTCTTAACTCACTGTCATACCATGCAAACTACAAACATGCAAGAAAAGAGTTAGAGACATGCAAAGTAAGGAGGATAAGGGGAAAAAAAAAAAAAGTAGGTAAAGTTAAAAAAAAGTGGGTTAGTTTACGCTATGAGCTACATCTACATTCGTGTTAGTCTAATTTTTTTTTTTTTTTTTTTTTTTTAATAATTTTATTGCTGGCATCACACGCTGGCATGTCACAAGCTGGCATTCATCGTCAACAGACTCATCCCCGAGCACCACCACCAGAGCTTCTGTTACTAACTTTGTTGTTATTTAAATTAAACAACGTTAATACCTTTAAAATGTCTGTCAAGACGGTTCTTAAACATATTAACACTTTATTGTATTAACAATAAAGTGCATCAAAAACTTTTTTTCTTGGATTTACCTTTCCAAAATTAAGGTGCGTCTTTCACGGCGCAGCGTCTTGTAAGCCGTCAAATACGGTATATATATGTAAAAAGTGAACAATGAACAACTCCTACACCATCATTATATGGATTCATTGTCTTCATGCAATACTTATGTTCGTATAGTTTTATGTTCGAATGTCCATTTTTACATAAGAAACCAAAAATCGCATAAGCGAGTTTTGGATAGAATTTCGATTTGTACGTCTTTATTCATTCCTGTATTTTTCTAATTCATCTTTCTAATAATGACTTATACACTATGACGTCATAAAATAACTTTATTCTCTTTACGTTTCCCACTCTGTCTCTCTAATTTGTTGTTGTAAATCTTCCTAATAATGATTTGTACTATACGTAAAAATTCAATAACTATGACGTCACATTTTCCCTTCATCATATCTAGTATCCAATGTATGAAAATTCTTTAACATCATGCTAAGGACGAAACACTCTATAGAAGTCATTATTTATACAGTATGTTATGTAGTATAAACATTATTATTCAACCATACTCATTCTTACATTCATGTTCTTTCTTGACCGCTATCCTTTATTAATTTTATTACTTATTCATTCATCTACCTATTGTCTACTTATGCCCTATCAACTTATCAGTATGTTTACTCGTGTCAATTTGTGACGCGCGAAACTTTGGGCGTTCGTTCGAGAACGCGAAAAAACGTTCTCGTATTATTTTTTTAATTTTTATTTTTAATTATATGACCTCCCGAGGTGAACTCAAAAAAATGCTTAGTAAGATCGAATTCCGCTCACGACGACAGAGTCGAGCGCCTCAAAGATAAAATACCTCCGTTCGCTCTGATTTCAAATTCATAACATATTATAGCATATTATTTCGTAAATAAATTATCTCGTAAGTGCCATGTACGTTGTATTATATTTAACATCTTAATTGTCTATTAATAAGAAACACTGTAAAAACAAAACAAAGTTATAGTAACTGTTTAATTGTAATTAACTGTAATACTTTAATTTAATATAACGTAATGTACTTTAATGAAACTGTAATTAACAATAACTTGTAATGTACTTCATTGAAACTGTAATTAAATGTAATGATTTAATTTATCATGTAAGAATGTACTTCAAAATGGAAGTGTAATTAAACAACAAGTGAATATGAATTAATTGGTAATTGTAATCGTAATTGTAATGAACCAAAATTAATATGTACTCAGTCATGTACTTAATTTGTACTTGTGTACTATTACGAAATGATATCGCCTTCATAAATATAGACGGCGAAAAATACAAATTAGTTTTTATTTTTATTTTTTAAATTCTTATTTGCAATCATTCAAAAACATCTGATGTGTTTAAAAAAGGGGGGAAACTTAACCTTCGACTGTCTCCCCCAAACATTTAGGCTATATTATACATGTACTTGTAAAATTAGGCACTACTTCGTTTAAGGTTCTTCATTGCACTTCTTCATATTAGCACCTCATTAGGAGGGGGCAGAGGCCCCTTGCCTCCTTAACTTAACTTTTTAGATTCCGGCCTGAGCCATGGTCGAAAGAGGTCGAACCTCTACCCTTGTAAATTCAGAGAACTAACTGTACATTTTTAGAAGTAAACTAAATGTAAGAGAAAGTTTTTATCTTTTCCTTCGAGCCGTGCTCTCTTCAGAACTTAGTCAAGTCGACAAGTTATAAAGAAAAGTCGATAATTTTAGTATACGAGAAAGGATCAGAGTATTATAGTAAGAGAAGAAGTAATAATTCTCGACCCATAAGCGAGAGAAAGAGACAACCCAAGCACCATAGAAGATATTGGCATAACAGTCTGGCGAGTCTGTAGCCAAGGTTTAACAGAGTGGCGACCCACCATTTAAGGCAACCGAAAAGAATTATAGAAAAGTATAAAGAAGAAACATCCGTTGCTTGCCTCGTAACTAGAACCCCCGTCGATTCCGAACCGACTCAGGGCCATAAAGGGGGGGTTAACATATATATATATATATATATATATATATATATTAATCAATTAATGCTTAAGACATTTGTAGTTACAGCTCAAGTGGAATTAAAATGAAAAGGTTAAAAAAATTTTTGCATAGAGTATCATTCCGCCCATACGCCCACTTCAGGGTACGAGCAGCGCGCAGCAGCATTGCTAAGTAAACGAGTGGTCGTGTACTGACGAGTCTTTCGTACGTAGTTCATCATCACTAGACGCAACAATGCTCCTCGTTATCCCACTTCAAAAAATATCCAAATGCCTATTCGTTTTCACGCAATTTTCATTAGTTTGTATCGCAGACACCAAAGTTATTACAGTCCGATTCATGGTTCTTCAATCGCAGGAGGCGCCGCAAGTTTTTTTTCTCCCCGAGGCAGCGCAAATTTACCTCTATCAGTCACGCTTATTATTCGTACTATTCCCCCCCCCCCCCCCCACAGGCCTGCTCTACACAAACCGAACCAAAACGAGTATTTGTAATAGCAGCCCTTCCGTATATAAACCGATATTTTTACTTATTCTGTTTACTTTAATCTTTATGAAGGTTTACTCGTTTTTTCCATTAATTAAATCTCGCCATTCAAAGATCTCACTTTTACCATTTACGTTATTGTTTAATTTAAACTATTTATTTAATATATATATATATATATATATATATATTATGAAAATTCAACTATTAAGGAAATGAAATAACTTTTTACCCACCGCTAAGTTTAAGCTAATCTGTATAAAGGAAATGGTAATCCTTTTAGAAGAGTAAAGCTGAAATTCAAAAACTTTATACATGGAAATAAATTAATAAAGGAAGTTTTAATGTAAGAATAAACATGTATGTATTATTATTATTATTATAATTACAGTATAAGATTTTAGATCTTCAGCAGAATACCAGTAAAGCCTTTCCTTTTACTACCGCTCAAGAAGACTTGAAACTACTATCTCTACAAAACCCTGAACAATTACTACTGTATAACTTGTTTTACCAATACATTTGCATCGAGGAAGGATGTAAGCAAGGCCTCCTATACAGTGATCATAAACACATTACTGACAAGAAGTAAATAGCCTATATTTAACGCCAGTAAAATATACCGACGGTATGTCATTCAACTCAAAAATGGATGAAACGTCAATATTTGGCCACTTCTCATTATTATTATAAACGGACTAAAAATTTGCCGAGCGGAAACATTTCACAAGAATGACTAAACATTCTCACGAAGCATTTCAATTTTTTTAAAAACATTTTTTTTTTAAATTCCTCCAAGAAACTTTTGATTGCTTGCAAAAAAAAGAAAAAAAGGTCGAGTTATTTTATTTAACATTTTTGGTTTTTCAAACAAAAGTAATTTATTTTATTTAAACTCTAGATTTTACATCGAAAAGTAATTTGCAATTTGCCCATCGTGGCGGTGATTGACGTATCTAGTCGAAAGCTTGAAAAATGCATTAATAGTATTTTTATCAAAAACTATCCACAATCGCTTAAATGGCATTAACAAGAGTGTCTTGGGGATAGTTAAGAAAAAAAGGCTTATATAAAATCCTATATATCAAAGTTCAAACTGACGGAGATTTCTTAATAATTAATAACGGTATTAGTAATTTTATTAAACCTGTTTTACATTACATTTTGCTATTACAGCAACTTAAAATATAATAAAAACTATATATTCCTAGACTCGAGTTAAAATTATCACGAGTAACCTTGATGACGCAAAATCCCATCAAATTTACGTTCATAATATCGGTCTTTTTAGCGTTATTTAAATTAATTCCGCGGTTATTTCTTGCGAAATGTGCTCGCGAGACGTTATGGATTCTTGTCTGTTTTTAAATATTCTCTACTCGCATTATTTATTCTCATCGCTGATTCATTCCCAATTTAGCCGATAATAGTGATACGACGTAATAGTATTTTGAATGCACTGCAATATGGCTCCCGAGAAAGATATTTTTATAGTGGGAAAAAAACTCGTTTGCGCGTTGAATATGTTAAAGAAAGCCAGGAATTCTAATCAAATTTTCATTGTTCGGCGGCGGCAATACATTTTTAAATTACAGGGTTATAAAAAGACTTCTTTGGCTGATTCGAAATGCGCGTTGAGAAAATCCTTTTATTTTAATCCTGTATCAAAGAATGGGGGCAACAACAGCACGGAAGACTCTTAAAATACGCGCGACAGAAAACCAATTTCTTAATTGCAACATAGTGTATTACTTTAAGCTTGTAAGCTTTCTCTAAACGTTGAATTCTGTTCCCGTTGTTTTTACAAAGAATTAATGTTATTTGTATAGAAACGAGCAATTTTCTATTGTTTTTTTTAATGTGACAATAATGGCTGGTGCCAAAATCCCACGTTAACGCGAATGTCGGGTTCGTGGCATTGCTACCTTTATCAAAATGTTATTTTGAAATGAGAGAAAAGCTCTTTTGTTCGCACCACATTAAATTTAATGATTTTTAAAGGAATGCCTTCGAAATAGCAAAATTGCTTTATCTATTTTCCCATTTTAATGACGGGGCAGAAGAATAAATTTGTCATAATATTATCTGCATTATTTTAATGTTAACAGTGTTCAGACCATTCAGACAAAAATTTTATTTAAAATCTTTATTGACGTTTTGAGCTTTTAGTGCATGCCAGATGTACAAATAAGGAAATAAATTCGCCGAAAAATTCAAACTCGAAGAATGTCCGATCTAGGAATAATCGATGAATTTTTTTTCTTTGAACATTTTATTTCTTTTCGCCCAAGAGAATGAAATTTTAAAATTGGTAATTTGTGAAGAATTTCTGAAACCTCACTGAAATCTGACTGTTTTGTATACAATATTCTACTTCAGTTATTTTCAAACTTTTTTACATACTTTAAAAATATTTGTACTTATTACATTTTCTTCGTTCCTGTTATACGTTTTGCCTTAAATACCTTTTGTAAAGTACTTTGCCCGTGTGTATGTATATATACAGGGTGTCCCATAAGTCCCGCATCATAGGAGAAATTCATATTTTTCTATTTCTACAAACCATAATTTTCTCTTTCTACAGGCCATAACGTCTGTGAGCAAGGAAGAACGAATCCAGATAATTCTACTCATAGGAAATCTGAGTCAAAGAGAGGCCGCTGCTGAATTTAACAGACTGCATCCAGACCGCGAGTCAGTAATACAGAGTTGTGTTAGCAGACTTGTTGCAAAGTTTAAGGAAACAGGATCCATAGAAGATAAACCACGCAGTGGACCTTCAACGAGGTCCACTGACGAGTGACGATGATACAGCGACTGCTATCGTGGCTCATTTTAACAGAAGTCCCAATAGGTCTCTTCTGCGATTGTCCGTCGAGACAGGAGTGTCGAAAAGTAGCATCCATCGCATTCTTCAGGCTCACAAATGGCATCCATATAAATTTCAGATCCTACAGAAATTAAGCGATGATGATCCCGACCGGCAGATGGAATTTTGTGAATGGTCTACGGAACAATATGCTCGGGATGCCAATTTCCCGTCCACCATTCTGTTCAGTGACGAGGCTGTTTTTTATGGAAATGGTGAGGTAAATCGACAGAACACCCGCTACTGGTCTCAAAACAACCCTCACTGGTATACCTCTTCAAAGGAACAAGGTGCATCTCGGGTGATGGTATGGTGTGGCATTTGGAAGGATCGCATCATAGGCCCCCTCTTTTTCGATGAGCATGTCAGTGGAGGCACCTACCTACGTATGCCCAAGGAAGAAGCATTTCCCCGTGTCTTGAACGAAGAAGGAAATTTCCCAACATGGTTCCAGCAAGATGGCGCTCCTGCACATTACAGCACCCAAGTAAGGGAATACCTGTACCAACAATTCCCTGGTTATTGGATAGGACGTCGAGGGCCTGTGGAATGGGCAGCTAGAAGCCCGGATCTCACGCCACTAGATTTTTATCTCTGGGGCCACTTGAAAGTGCTGGTATACGCAGAGAAAATTAGGAGTGTTGAACATTTGCGGCAGCGTATTATTGGGGCATGTAACACCATTACTCCTGACATCATTCACCGTGTGCTTGCTGACTGGGTATCACGTCTGAATTTGTGTATTGAAAACAATGGTGGACATATTGAGCACGTTCTGTAAATAAAAGCTTTTGTTTTGCCTTTTTTTTTTTTATTTTTCCTATGATGCCGAGCTTATGGGACACCCTGTGTATATATATATATTATATATATATATATGTGTATATATATATATATGTATATATATATATATATATTATATATATATATATGTATATACACAGTGGTGTAGTGCTAAATAAAGAAGTGAGGGAACGCATTTTGAAAGTGTTACTCAGATGCGGGGGGCACAATGGCGAGCGCGGCGAGCCCATACAGCTGGGGGTCCGGGGGCACTGTAAGCTCCCCGGGAAATCTTTTGAAATCTGACCAATTTCAGGGATATTTTGAGGTCATATGCACTGGATATTAGGATATATTCCAAGGTTGAAGATGCAGTATTTCCAGTGTCATTAGATATACGACATCCAGTACGATCAATAAAAATAGCTAACAACTGGAATGATTAACTAAAAAAAAGTTAACAACTGGTACGCCGTGGTGACTGTTTCACCAGATCTTTATAGGCTAGTATTGCCTCAGTCGAAGCTAAAAGAAATGAAACAGTTAATGATTCTCTCATATTTCTTCTAGGGGTGGGAATTAAAATTTCATGACGTTAGAGATTTGTAAGTTCGGATTTATTTGAAATAGTGAGGGAACGCCGTTCCGTCTACCAAAAAAAGTAAGGGAACGCCGTTCCCACGCGTTCCCACAGCACTACACCACTGTGTGTGTGTATATATATATATGATGAATAAAACCACGAAGGAAAGGAAACACAAAATAGTGCTCAAGCGCTTTCGTCTAATGACATCCTCAGGAACACTGAAGTACATAAAAGGTTACAGCCTATATATAGGTTACAGAAAGAAAAAAAATAAATATACATACATACATAATATATATATATATATATATATATATATATATATATATATATATATATATATATGCAATAAACGGAAGTAAAATTAAAAATTAATTATTAAAGGATTATCAGAGAGGCATACAGATTTGTAAGGAAAAATATCGATTTTTAGCACAAGATCAAATGAATTATAAAAATACAAATTTATACTGGAAATCTGCCCGGGTTTTAACACTCAGCCTTTTATGGTCAAGTTTCGATATATATAAAATAAAATTAAAAGTTAATAAAGTACCATACAAGTTTACCAAAGATTTAGCGCTCTACACTTCTTATCTAAATCTGTTTTGAAGGAATTCAAAACAACAGGATCGAGTTGAAAAAGACCTTTGCTTATGTTGAAGTTATTTGAAAGTTGAATAATGGCAGACTCAAGAATATTTCTATTAACAATGTTGCTAGAGTGGAATAAAACAAGCATTATTCCAATCAATACAGTGGGATAACTCTGACAAATGGACAAAAAGGGCACTGGACAACTGTCCTGTTCTAACGGAATATTGATGCTGTTTTATACGTGTGTGCAAATCCTTTCCCGTCTGACCTATGTAAAAGGAATCACATTGTTTACACCCAATTTTATAGATAATGCCTGAATTATTGGTAGGGCTATTTTTTACTATGATATTTTTCACAATATTGTTATATGAAAATACTACATTAATATCCAAAAGTTTAAGTACATTAGCAATGCCTAAAAAGCCCGGGAAAAATGGAAGTACTAAAATATTTTTTTCCCGGGCTTTTTAGGCATTGCTAATGTACTTAAACTTTTGGATATTAATGTACAGGGTGGGCCGTAAGTTTCCATACATAGGAAAAATAAACATTTTGTTATGGACAACCATTTTTATTTATATAATATGCTCTACATGGTTGCCATTGTTTTGAAAACACATTTCAATACGTGTTCCCCACTGTTGATGAACACGCATTAGCACAGTTGACCTTATGCTTGTAATGGCGTTGGTGATACGTTCCTTTAGATGATTTATGTCTCGTATCTTTTCCTGATACACCATGGCCTTCAAGTGCCCCCAAAGATAGAAATCAAGGGGGGTGAGATCTGGGATCTGGGAGGCCACTCCACAGGACCACGCCGACCAATCCAAGCATCCGGAAACTGCTGATCCAAATACCGACGCACGTGAAGACCATAATGAGGTGGAGCTCCATCTTGCTGGAAGTAAACTGGGAAGTTACCTTCCTCGTTTAGCAGGGATGGGAAAATCTCTTCTTGCAACATGTTAAGATACCTTTCGGCATTAAGATTTCCACTGACAAAAATTGGTCCAATAATTCTGTCACCCCATATCCCGGCCCACACCATCACTTTACCGGCACCTTGCATCTTCGTCGGACTCAGCCAGTTAGGGTTAGCATTACTCCAATAACGTATGTTTTGCCGATTAACCTCTCCATTGACGTAAAAATTTGCTTCATCAGTAAACAAGATCTTACGTCAAACGCATATTCTTAGGGTATCTGAAACATAAAAACAAACGTTTAATTTTTCCTATGTATGGAAACTTACGGCCCACCTGTAGTATTTCATATAACAATATTGTGAAAAATATCATAGTAAAAAATAGCCCTACCAATAATTCAGGCATTATCTATAAAATTGGGTGTAAACAATGTGATTCCTTTTACATAGGTCAGACGGGAAAGGATTTGCACACACGTATAAAACAGCATCAATATTCCGTTAGAACAGGACAGTTGTCCAGTGCCCTTTTTGTCCATTTGTCAGAGTTATCCCACTGTATTGATTGGAATAATGCTTCAGTTTTATTCCACTCTAGCAACATTGTTAATAGAAATATTCTTGAGTCTGCCATTATTCAACTTTCAAATAAATTCAACATAAGCAAAGGTCTTTTTCAACTCGATCCTGTTGTTTTGAATTCCTTCAAAACAGATTTAGATAAGAAGTGTAGAGCGCTAAATCTTTGGTAAACTTGTATGCTGCTTTATTAACTTTAATTTTCATTTTATTTTTATATATATCGAAACTTGACCATAAAAGGCTGAGTGTTAAAACCCGGGCAGATTTCCAGTATAAATTTGTATTTTTATAATTCATTTGATTTTGTGCTAAAAATCGATATTTTTCCTTACAAATCTGTATGCCTCTCTGATAATCCTTTAATAATTAATTTTTAATTTTACTTCTCCGTTTATTGCATATATATATATATATATATATATATATATATATATATATATATATATGTAATGTATGTATGTATGTTATTTATTTATTTTTTCTTTTTTTTTTCTTTCTCTAACCTATATATAGGCTGTAACCTTTTATGTACTTCAGTGTTCCTGAGGATGTCATTAGACGAAAGCGCTTGAGCACTATTTTGTGTTTCCTTTCCTTCGTGGTTTTATTCATCATAAATATTTTTCACGTGTTACTTTCGTGAAATAATTTTATATATATATATATATATATATATAGTTTTTCTGCTATATTCCGCCAATAATAAGAGCATATGGAAAAGTTGTATATTTCAAGTGGCATTAACCTAATTAGGGGCCTAAGGAACCCCCATTCCAGCATGAGTTACATTATTATTAAATAATAAATTTACCGAAATAGTTTACAATAGGCCTGTGCGATTAATCGAAAAGTCGATTCGGGTCGATTCACTAAAAGAATCGAAACCCGACCCGACTTAGAGCTAAAAAAAAAAATTTCTCGTCTTCGATTCGCTAACTGTAACCTGTCGAGACGATAAACTGGCACTACCCCAAAACCATGGAATGTCGAAACCGTGAATAACAATTGAAAAAAAAATATATATAATTATTATATACAGGGTGTCCCAAAAGTCCCTATCTATTTTGTTGAAATAGGCTGAATTTCAAATGAATGTTTTAATGACATGATTGCATGCACCTTTCTAGACAAATACACGCATTAGATTTCTATTTTAATTATTTTTAAATTTTAATTAATTTTTTCAGGTTCATATCATTGGTGATGGATGTGCATGAACGCGTTATGATAGTAACATGTCGCATCAGAGGAATGAAATGTGAAATTAGAGACCGATTCTAAGGAGGTTTCATAAGCCTGGACCGACAGATAAAGCAATTCGTGAATTGGTGAACAAATTCAAAAGGACTGGATCTGTGAATGATGAAGGAAGAAGTGGACGCCCAAGAACAGTACAACAAAACATTGAATCTGTTCGCATAATGTTCGAAGACGATCAAAGAATGTCAGTTCGCCAAGCATCCCACAGATTGACCATACTCAAAACTGTTCACAGAATCTTGCGTTCGACGCTGAAGAAGTAGTGTGAAATTAGAGACCGATTCTGAAGGAGGTTTCATAAGCCTGGACCGACAGATAAAGCAATTCGTGAATTGGTGAACAAATTCAAAAGGACTGGATCTGTGAATGATGAAGGAAGAAGTGGACGCCCAAGAACAGTACAACAAAACATTGAATCTGTTCGCATAATGTTCGAAGACGATCAAAGAATGTCAGTTCGCCAAGCATCCCACAGATTGACCATATTCAAAACTGTTCACAGAATCTTGCGTTCGACGCTGAAGAAGTAGTGTTATCACATTCAGCTGTTACACAGCTTACACGAGGAAGATTTTCAAAAAAGAGCAGCAATGTGTGCGGAACTGGTCGAACAAATCCAAAATAACATTTTAATGGACCACATTTTGTTTAGCGATGAGGCGACTTTTCGCACCTGTGGTAAAATCAATCGACATAATTGTTGCATCTGGGTTAATGAAAAGTCAACTGAGTTCACTGAATGGTAAAGAAACTCGCCTAAAGTCAACGTGTGGCTTGGAATGACGAAGTCTAAGATTTACTGGCCCTTTTTCTTTGCAGAGGCTACAGACAGGCGTTTACTTTGATATGCTTCAAAATTTTCTAGAACCTCAACTTCTTGAAGATGACATTCTCGACAATGTAGTCTTTCAGCAGGATGGGGCACCATGTCATTATGCCAGAATTGTTCAGACATACCTAAACGAGCGTTTTCCAAATCGTTGGATTGGACGTGGGGGAAATAGGCCCTGGGCAGCGCGATCTCCGGATTTGACCCCATTGGATTTCTTTGCTTGGGGTTTCATTAAATCAGAGATCTATCGCAGGAATATTTGAGATTTACCAGATCTGCGAGATCGTATTAAGCAAGCAGTTGAGAAAATAACCCCTGAAATGCTCGGAAATGTGTTCCGCAATGCAGCTGACCGCTTTGAGATTTGCAGAGATACAGATGGAGCACATGTGGAAACTGCTAATTAAAGATTTTAATGGTGTAATACTTGTAATTTGTATAGAAATACATCTGTATTCAGGTCAGTGTGACATTTATTTGAAATTCAGCCTATTCAACAAAATAGGGACTTTTGGGACACCCTGTATATATATATATATATATATGTATATATATATATATATATGGTGTAATAAAAGTTCGTTTTCATAGGGAAATCTTTTCCGATATTGTATTTAGCGACGAGGCTTGTTTTCATTTAAATGGAAGAGTGAATCGCTACAATTATCGTTACTGGAGCGACGAGCATGTATTGGTTTAACTGTTAAGTTGATTGTATTGTTTGTAATGTAGTGTTAAAACAATTTTCTTGTTCATTTCTGTTGTATCTTATTTCCCGATGAAAATGGACTTTTGTTACACCATGTATATATACAATTATGTATAGGGAAGCATGCATAGCCTATTTTATTTATATATATATATATATATATATATATATATATATATATATATATATAGCTCGTGACGGTAAAGAAAACCTGAAGCGATTCTTTCAATACGTCAACAATAAAAATCTAGTAAAAAGTGTCTTGGGGCCGTTGAAAAATGTTAACGGAGATCTAGTTTCTGAAAACAAGGAAATGGCTACCTTGCTAAACGAATTTTTTACGTCAGTTTTTACTATACTATAACACTGCCCAACAAAAAAAAAATTTTTTGCTGCTGATTTAATTCTGAGACCCGTTTCTGGATAATATTGATGTGCTGATTTAAAAAATCACCTTAGATTTTGTCCATCACATCAGGTTTTCGTGCAATGTGCAATGCAATATGCCTATTTTGGGTGATCCATGAAGGGCGCTTATCAAAATTGATGATTTTTGAGACCTGTTAACAGCTGTTTTGCTGTGAAAATTTTATATGTGGAATACGCAAATCTCTGCATTAAGTCTAAAGGTCATGTACAACATATTAAAATCTTGGGTATCTGTGATTTCCCCAGGTGTGAGCGTGACGTCATGATCATGGATTAATTTTTTGCTTATTTAAACACTTTTAATCACTTTGTGTCAATATTACCATTGTATATTAAAGTTCACTCCCTGCACAATTGTTTACTTTTCCATGCTGATTCTGAGTATGTAAAAACTTATTTTTTGAAAAGAAAAAAAATTGGGCATAACCCTGCCAAAATGCGGTATCTCCAAAATATCCGTATTTGATTGTTCGAAAACCTGACGTGATAGGCAAAAACTAAGGTGATTTTTTGAAATCAGCACACCAAAGTTACCTAAAAACAGGTGTTAGAATTAAATCAGCAAAATTGGTGTTGGGCAGTGTAATATAATAATATAATAACGGTATAAAATAGTTGGATATTTGAGAGATTACGCTTTATAAAGATCTGAGTGCGCTCAATGCGCATGGTCAGCTTTTGATTTTGTGATGTCACAGAAACACGTGCGCGCGCCTTGCGGTGTGACAAGTTTGGACCGGTTCTTTGGGTTCAGTTGTTTATTACGCTTTTCAGTAGGTTGTTCTGTTGGTGCTGTGCATGTAAATTGTAAAGTATAGGTGAGTGCAGTGCACAGTCGAATCTAATCAAGAATCGAAAACAAGTGGCCGAATCGAAATAAAAATATCCGAATCGCACACCTTTAGTTTACAATAGCATATTTGGTAAAGTTTTTACTTTCAGAATAGCCAAAATTTAATGTGGACCGTGTAACCCTTTATTTACGATCAGTACAAATTGGTAACGTTTCAGATACACGCATTCATAAGTAACTAAACAATACAAAAAATTCCGGCGTTGAAGGGTTAAATAAAGGAGGCTACGTCATGGCGAAGTTTACCGACATTGGGTTTGGGTTGTACTTGGATGAGGGACCGTCCTTGGTGTCCGGGTGATGTATATATATAGCGACCAGTGGTTTGGATACTGCGTAAAGCTATAGGTCCATTTCGTCATATAACCTTTAATGTTACGAAGGTTAAACTCGCGTACACACTCAAAGTAGTTGAACCATTTGCATGGAGAGCGTATTATAACTGATTCAGAAAAGACCTATTAGGCCAACTGTGTCTATATATTTCTTGCTATTCGTTAGTAAATATCTTAAAACAGAAATGCTTTGCGCTCGTCGACTGTCGGTATATGGCAACAGTGGCATTTTTTTATATTTATTATTGTAAGTTAAATTTGGTGCTTTCATACGATAGAATTTTGTGAGCCGATTAAGGGTGGAGGCAAACTATATGTTAGGCTTTACGTGGTCGTTATCGTAAGCTTTTTCCGCAGTAAAGTGTGTTAAAGGTGTTCTGTACTTTCGTTTCTAGCAGTCGGGATAAACCTTGCGGCTCAATTTATCCCGATTATTGGAACTGATCGTATCATTCCAGTTTTTACATTTTCTGAAAGCTATTCTCTACTATAATATACTACATTATAGTATGGGTTTGCAAATCATCCAAAACATTAATGGCTTAATTTTTGCAGTTTGTTTTTCTCAGGTTTTTTTCTTAGCTTTGATGGTAAAGAATAAAGTTTAAAAAATTTAAAATATAATTTTTACATTTAATGAAAGTATTAGTGTTCGATTTTCAAACATTTTATATATATATATATACACCCTCAAGATGCTCAGCTTCGCAAATGTTTGCTACCTGCAATATTCCGAGCTTCCCGGAAGTAACAAGACGTGCTCAATACAGTCTAATGCAAAGAATTAAAAAATCAACCAACTCGATTATCCAAGCTATCCATGAGTCCTGCCATTTATCCTCTAAGCCAGTGGTTCCCAAACTTTTATGGTGGCGACCCTGAATACAATATTGTCCTGGCCTGGCGACCCCCATAAACGCTGGTACATGCAGTGTTAATGACCAATCATTTTGATACGTTGTGTTTATATTCATATAGTTTGATTGAATTACCAACACACAATGAATTTCAAAGAGTTTTTAATTGGACAAAATGAAAAACAAATTTACATGAAAATGAGACTTTATTACACAGTCAAAGATTCTCTCAGTGGCTACCATGATGCTGCTTCATTTTCTGGGTAAGCTCCTCTAAGTTTGGTTTTATGTTGATGGACAGAGCACAACGCAAGTCATGCTGAGGATCCACGCGGTTCCTTGCTTTAGTCTTGATTGCAACAAGACCTGAAAATCCTTGTTCACAAAGATATATTGTTGGAAAAGGGAGAAGAGCTTTTTCAGCCTCCCGAATCAGAATGGGCTTATCCTTAAGTTGAGTCCAAAATTTCGAATACGGGAGGTTTTCAAAGCTATGGAATTCTTGGTACGAAAACGTGTCTGTAGCTCACTTAACTTCGACATTACAGTATTATTTCTAGTCAATTGTATATATTTCTATCCTTAGTACATGAATTGTCATTGTATTAATAATATTTGTCATATGGACTATACATAGTCTGCCAATAAACCTTTTCATTTTCATATATATTAGGGTGGCCCTTAGTATATATGGAGAAAAATGAAAGTTGGATTTTTGTTTATCTCCCTCCCCCCCCCAATTTGTTCAGTTCCTAGTAAAACCCACGTGTACAAAGTACTTTTGAAATCCAAAAATATTTAGAGGTCGCCCTCGTTCGTTGAAGTTTACTCAGGCAGCCAGGTCCCCCTTCCTCAACAAGAACTATTAGCCGCTTGGTGGCGGTGGTCTCGTGGAAGCCTACTTCACTCATTGTCGCCTGGTTCTAGGTGCAAGTGTCGTCATCTTGCAGTCAGGGAACTGCCGCAGGTGATCAGCGACAACTTGGAGGAGGAATTGCAGCTGCTGCTCTCCACGAATCAACTTCTTGTTTAACTCTTGGATGAGAGCTACTCTCTCTCTCTGTTCGGTCGTTGACCACGGCGAAGCTTTCAACGACCCGCAGAGCTTTCTTGAAGGAGTTCTCAGCCGGCCAACTCTCCGGATCTTTGTGAAGGAATTCATCCGGAAGCTGGAGGCGAGTGAAGAGAGCCTTGGTGTTCCTCGTCACAAATTGCTCAAGGCCCTTATCGACGAAGGCACTCAAGGCGACTCTCGGACGCTTCGGCGGATGGTCGACGGCATCTTCGTCCAAGGCTTCGACCATGAGTTTCTTCATGGCTAAAGATACTCTATCGGCAAAGAAGGCCATCCCCACGAGCTCTGACAGGTACCAGAGGTGGTGAGAAAGCTTCTTGCTGGTGGCAATGGGAATTCCTCGATCAGCTCCTTCATGAGATGGAAGTCGTTCCAGGGGAGTAGCATGGACACAAAATGGGAGTGCAGGAATGGTGCAATGCAATGTTGATCAATGTTGCAAAGGGAATATGCAACAAAGGGGAGGGGTGTGCAATAAAGGGGGATGGGTTATGCAACAAATCAATGCTGTAGAGGGGGGATGACCTCCCCCGAAAGGGGTAACCTTAACCTAAGAGAGGGAGAGAAATGAGGAGGAGGGTCTTTGGGAGGATGTGGGATGTCCTTACCTCACAAAGGGAAACTTAACCTAAGAAGGATAGGGGTGTTCGCCTGGCTCCAGCCAGACTCATTATGAGCGTCCAGGGCCAAGCAGGTGTTATATAGAGGGTCGTCAGTTGCCAGATACCACTTTTTTATATATGGAAGGGTTACCAGAGAGCACTATATATTTATTTTAATTTTTATTTAGATGAGTTGCCAAATTTTTTTTTATTTAATTATGTTCAGGTGTACCTTATTAGGGCGAGTTGCCAGGTTGCGCCATTTATTTTAACTTACTTAGACGAGTTTCCACTTGTTTGTTTATTTATTTATTAAAGGCAAGAATGACTTTCTCCTTAATTTGATCAGCAAGAGAACTAATTATTTAAACGATTCCCAATATTAACAATAAAAGAAATACACTAGACAATTAATCCATGGCTTAGCAAAAGAAATCGTTCATCTTAATGTTAATAATAAAAGAAATACACAGGACTCTTTATATTGTACATTATTCCAATAACATATTCTCTAAGAATAATATTCAATTTACATATAATTCGAAAGACATGAAACTCTTATTTATTCTAACGCCTTAGAATGTATACTGTGTCTATTTACTTTTGACAATCCTTTCTATATATCTTCTATATTTTTTATAAACAAAAACCCGCGAAATCAAGAAGGATTCCTTTATTAATTTATTTTCAATTAAAATTAATTTCGTACCTTCACGCTAGTGTATTTAACAGTAAAAAAAACTCGTTCAAGTGTAATAATTACACGCACTAATATATATATATATATATATATATATATATACAAGAATAAAATTTTAAGTGTTTATTTACTCTTGCCATTTTCTTTCCTTGAAAGCATCTCTGGAAAAAAAATGTATAATGGTAGAAACTCGACACGCATAAGAACTCTCATCTGACTTCCCCGAGGCTACTTGAAGACCGCAAAGGTCCATTTGACCTAAATCCATCCCATACCACCTAAGAGGAACCTCTCTCGACTCTTATTGTTTTCATTATTATTGAAGTTAAAAACAACATAAATATATACATAAGCATCACGTGCTTGTTTTCCAAATTATTTATAGGCTAAATTATCCTTTAAGTAATGAATTGTTCATTTTGACAAAGATCAAGCTTGTCACCCACCCGCCTTAGACCTACAGTTTAACGTTGAATCCGAACTATTTTTCTTTGCATGCAATTTGTGTGATATCATCTTCATAGTTGTGTTAAAACTTTACATTGTCTCTGTTATTGAAATGAAATGAATGAATGAAAATGAAAAATGGAAAGGTTTATTATTTTATTTTTTGCGATAATTTCACGAAGATTAAACTTATCGCTCCTCCTCTCGAGTTGATCTGATGAAGTGGTGAGTACACCAAGCTCATCGGGGATTGTATGTACCAAGAAATTACGTCACCGCCCGGACTCGACCTCTCAACATCCGATCAGAACCCCAGCGTCTTAACCACGAGGATACCTAGGGCGCCCATTTATCTACCACCCCAACCAGACATTCATTTTCACAAAATAAACACAATTTAATCACACTCCTACGCGAGAATTGGCAAGTAGAAAGTCAAGCCGAATACATGAACCAAAGTTGAGGATCGAATAGTATGACCGCAAATAATAATGGAAAATATTGTCGTGATAGAGATTGCAAGTGGCAAATGTTGATCAATGTTGCAAAGGGGTGAGGGATATTGCATGAAGGGGTGGGCTCTAAAATGGGAAAACCGATAATAGTATGGGCACAAATATGAATGTAAATATTGTCGTGGTAGAGATTGCAAGTGGCAATACACCTTGAGATGTGAGCATTAAATCTACGGAGAGAAGATAAAGACACCATTGGTCGACCAATCTAGATGTCCAAAGCGTGGGCCCGTTATATCGGTGTTACGAATAGCCAGAACTGCACAGCATACTCCAGGTGCAGCCGAACCAGGGAATTGTACAAAGAGCACAATCTCCTTGTTTCCGAAATCGCCTCCTGATATAACCCGCTCTTTTTCTCTGTGGTATTTACTTTACCTATAAGTTCTGTGGCGCGTGCAACAGGCTACCTTCAGAAGAAACAGTTCCTCTGCGGTTCAGCTCAAGAAAATGGATAAGCCGAACCTTGCACACTATTTGAGGTGTAGGAATATTTTTCCCTGGAACCGTAACCACTGATACATCCTCGGTATGAGATGCATTACTTATTGAGATACTCCTTGTCCTTGTAATTCCATATATCTCGTGTACACTTTCCACATTGTGTTCTGTAACTAATACAGAAACACACTAAAATTGTTGTGAAAGAAGCTTTATGCAAAAGTGTAATGAAAAAAGAACAGCTTCAGAGTTCATTCACACCATGCGTACACTTATCTCGTGTACACAGTTAGTGGAAAATAAAGCGCACCAATGAAACTCGAGACTCGTTTAAAATAACCTAAAGTAAGCATATATCATCCCTCAATTTCGTACAATATTTTCCTACAACCCATTCTTTCATCTCTTCTTGGACTATCTCGTGATGGGAGGCCGTTCTCTGCACCCAGATGATGCAGTAACCCGTGGTTCGGGTGCCACCTAAAACTGTAGGTCCCCTTCGTCAAATGACCTTAGATATTGCGAAGGGAGTTAAACAGCCCACATCAATCATTCGACAGTGCACTGACGATGCAACGTCGTATACATCCGGTTACAACAACCAAATATGAATTATATGACAACCAAACCGAATGGTTACTTTGATTACTACGATATTTTGTGACCCTTCTAAACTATTTTTTGTTATTATATATAAATGAGTTTGTCAAATAAATTATATTAACAGTGATTGTACGCTTTGTACAAATTATACCATTGTTAGGAGTTATCATTTAAACTAAACATGCTTCTAAAATCGACATCGTTGAGCCCGTGTAAGAACTTGAAAACCTCGATGAGTTGACCGCGCAGCCTCCGAGTTTCCAGCGAAAACAATAGGATACCCATTTATCTACCACCAACCAGACATTTTCGTGCATTTTCACGAACTAAATATCAGGTAATCCCATAAATAATTTTTTTACGATAGATTAAGTTTAAACTAGTCCTCCTCTGTTTAAGCATAAATTTTCCGAAGGTTATATCTAAGAGGAGATCTATCGTGTTTCGCTACATACTTTACAGACCTTGACCAGTGAAGACGTGTCTTTTGCTTTATGTGAACCTCCCATAAACATGGCGGTATCAGAAGAGCATATCAGGCATATAATGCTTTACGAGTTCAAAAAAGGGAATAGTGCTACTGAAGCAACGCGAAACATTCAGGACGTTTATGGCAACGATATTCTGCATGTGATGAAATGTCGAAGATGGTTTCAAAAGTTTAGGAATGGTGACTGCTGTTTGACAGATGCAGCATGCTCTGGACGCCCTGCTGAGTTTGATGATGACCTGCTGTTAGCCGCACTTGAAGAAGACTGTTCAACAACTGTCGAAGAATTGGCCCAGAAACTCAATTCATCCCCGTCCACCATCCATCGACATTTGCAACAACTCGCGAAAGTGCCTAAGTTAGGAAAACGGGTGCCACATGAATTGTCGGTCGACAATCTGAGGGTGCTGGTAAACATTAGCACAGCTCTTCATTCCCATGAACTCCAAGATCCGTTTTTGCACCGTTTAGTGACTGGTGATGAAAAGTGGATACTGTACCAGAATGTTAAGCGCCGTCGACAGTGGGTTTGTGCCGGAGAACCAGCGACACCACAGCCAAAACCAAATCTTCACCCTCGGAAGGTGTTGCTTAGTGTTTGGTGCGATAAAGATGGTGTAATACACTTTGAAACCTTACCACACAACCAAACAATCACCGCTCAAGTCTACTGTCAACAACTGGATCGATTGAACACTGCACTAAAAGAAAAGAGACCTTCTTTGGTTAATCGGAAAGGAATCGTGTTCCACCACGACAACGCACGTCCTCATACCGCTCGGATCACTTCTGCAAAAATTGAGGAGCTTGGGTGGGAAAAACTTCCACATCCTCCATATTCTGCAGGCCTTGCGCCTTCAGATTATCATCTCTTCAGGAGTCTGCAAAACTATCTTGACGAGAAACAGTATACTTCTTTAGATGACCTGCACACCAGTCTCTACGTTTTTTGCCTCAAAACCGCCTGAATTTTATAAACATGGCATTGAAAAGCTTGTAGGACGTTGGCAGAGTGTCATTGATTCCGATGAAAAATATACTAGATTAAAAAGTTTCAGTTGAGTTTTTTTTTTTCTTCAAATTCCAATCTAAAAAACATTACTTATGGGCTGACCTAATACATTTTCTTCACACTCCGGCACTCTATTTGAGAGAAACATGACCATTTTTTTCCTTTTTGCCTAGCAAACGATACTCGTCTCTAAATTCTATACAAAAACTCGCGCAAGACTTTTGCCACAACTCGCTACAAACCTCGTCATTATATACATTAATGTAGTTGTAAAAATACTTCAGATTCTCCATTATGACAAGATTTACATTCTTAGTCGTAAGGTACGAGTACTCGGTATGATGCAGCATGACATAATACCGCTTGTCACATCCATTTATCAACAAGACTCACTAACCATAACCGTTGATTCTCTTCTGCACGTGTTGTTTCTTCCACTTGACGGTATGTGTGCTTTTATAAAGTTTAGTTCTACAACATAGTTCAATACATCGTTTGTACCACGAAATCCTACAATGCCCTCGCCAGAATAGCCGTAGAGTATTTGTACTTCTTGTTTCTCAAGCTTCGCACGGTTCAATGTAGCCTTAAAAGCATCAAAGGAGAGTAGAATAGGAGAGTCTTTCAGTGTTCACCACATCTTCACACTTTACCGAATATCACTTCATAAAACTCGAGTACGCAATATTAAAGGTAGCCATCACTATTTTTCGTTTACGCGAGATTTCTTCAAATACACGTCTGAGATCCACGGCTTGCAGCGCTCAACTGAGCACGCAGGGGCAGAGATATGCCAGGTAGTAGCAGGAGTCACGTGACCGATCATACAGGGGGCGAAGCTTAGGACAGATAATTCAAATGAATGAATTTATTAATATCTTATCACCTGTTAATTTCTAGGAGAAAGAATAAGCGCGAGATATCCCATTATAAAAGTTACGCTAGAAATTCCTTGGGTACTGGAGCACAATGGTACCCCGGGTAGAGTTTAAGGGTTAAACTAACAAAAACTGATGATAATTTTGATACTACGATTTCAAGGTTTTACGCACTTCTCTGTTCATAGTTAAACATAGGCGTAAGTTTTCTTCAAAACTGATAGTAAGTCAGTTTAAAACTTAAGCCCACATAATGTTTAGTTAACTTTAAACTTGCTTTTTGTTATGTATTAAAACCAATTACTTATTTGAGGTTTGATAGTTCTTCCTCTTTCGAGCTCTGTTATCTGAAAGCTCTTCACTCTGTGGTCCTTCAGGTTTTCAGTCCTATTTATTAATGTGTTTTAAAGGATAGGACGTAGAAATGAATTCTTACTGTGATAACATTCTCAAATGAAAGGAAGTTTCTTTAGAGGAGTATTGAGCTGGTGAAAGAGAGAGTAGGTCTTTTCTTACAATTCCCACTGTTATAGTGTTCAATTCTTGTGTGAAATCCTATCACTGCTAAAATTTTACATACGGTATAAGTTGTATATCAGTTAGGCATTTGAACGAAACGTTTTTCTAACATTGAATTCGATGTGTAACATTAGCGTAACTTCTCCAGATTGATATATATAATGCTACTAGCTCTGGCTGATGAATTTGTTAACACAAGAAATAACAGAAAACAAGAAGAAAAAACTGCATAGATTTAGTGTTCACAAACAACAGCAACCTAATAGATAATGTAGGAATATCCCCATCTATAATATCGGATCAAAACATTATTGAAATAATAACCAATATAAAAGCAACAAGAAAGGAAAGAACACGCACAACAGAAAGAAGTAATTTCGAAATTTTTAATTTTCACACCAAAGGTATAAATTGGGAAGATGTTGCATCCAGCACGGAAGTAATAGATTGGAAATCCATCTTCGTCGCCAAGTCAACGGAAGAGATAATAATGACCGTAGAGGAGAAGACGCTGGAAATTGTGGAAAGACATGTCCCAAAAATACTACAGAGGGAAAGAGAATCAGGTTCGAGAAACAAAAGGTCATTGTTGAGGACCCAACATACAGTGGACCGATACAGGTGAGATCATTGTGGAAGGAAGAAAGGTACAGGGATCGAATATTGTAGACATACCAATAATCCAATATTATCTTAAGGAAATGCCTAATTCTTAACGTAACAACTGAACCTAACTTAACTTACATTTCTTTAGGGTGAATTTCACACTTAAACACATGAAATGAATGAATGATGCAAACCCACAGGGAAAAAGAAGAAATGTTTCCAAGTCCTTTCGTGTATTCAGCAGTACACCTCGTTGGGGAATGGAGAAGGCGAGTGACGAAAATATATACATATGTACAACGGAACAGAGAAATAAAGATTAGCACATGGTTAAGAAGCATTGATTAAAAGCGAAAGACATTTTGACAAGATATTGTTAATTTTATACATTCCATATTCTATTCCTACTACTACTAATGGGAAAAAACCTTGGTTTTACTTGTTCTAATGCTAGCAGCAACAGAGAGGAGTTTTTCAGGAATTGCCGTCGCCATCCATCTCCTGGCTCATACTTGTGCCCGGAATCGTGCAAAATCTGTTTTTCGAGTCGCCAAAATTTCCTTCATGCGACAAAATTGTGAAAATCTATACAATTCTAAGTCTTCTCGCTCTTTCTGGCGTCTAGTTAAGAACCTCTCCAACAACTTTACATGTTCATCCTCTCCCCTTTTCCAATCTGGCTCAGTTGCCATCTCTTCTCTTCACAAAGCTGAACTCTTCGCTCGAACTTTCGCTTCCAACTCAATCCTGAACGATTCCAATGCTATTCCTCCGACATAATTATGTCTGAAACAACCACAATCGCTTCATTGTGCTTTACTGTGCTCAAGAACAAATTCATGCCTAAAGACACCTTAGTCGTGGCAAACTCTTTCGTCTTTGTCTTTCATCTGATGCTATTCCTTCCTGCTGGAAGTTCGCTTTCATTCATCATGTCCCAAAGAAGGGTGACCGCTCTCAACCCTCCAACTATCTTCCATTTGCTTTGATTTCTTGCCTTTGTAATGTTTTTGATTCCATCCTTAATAGGAAAATTCTTAATCACCTCTCTTCTTAGTCTTCTTTCAGATCGTCAGTATGGGTCTTACAAGGGAAACTCTACTGGCAATCTTTTTGCATATCTCTCTACCTCTTGGTCATCCTCTTTTTGGGATTTCGGTGAAACCTTTGTTATTGCGATATACATATCAAAAGCTTTTGATAGTCTGGCACAAATCTTTAATTTCCGAACTGCTATCCTTTGGTTTCAATCCTTCTATCTGTGCCTTCCTCTCTAATTTCCTTTCTGGACGATCTATAGATGCGGATGAAGATGGCCACTGTTCTCCTCCTAAAGCTATTAACAGTGATGTTCCTCAGATTCTGTCCTGTCACTCACACTTTAACTTTTATTGATCAATGATCTATTAAGTCGCGCACTCTGCCCTATTCACTCCTATGTCGATGATTTCACTCTTCACTTCTCCACCCGTTTCATAAAGCGTCCCACCCAACAGACTCCGTGCTTCGCGTAGGAAGGCTATGGTACACCTGACCTTTGATCTTTCTGCTATCTCAGACGGGCAGAACCATGTGACTTTCAATGCTTCAAAAACTCAGTTTCAGGGAATTTTGGCGACTCAAAGAACAGATTTTGCACGATTCCGGGCACAAATATGAGCCAGGAGATGGATGGCGACGGCAATTCCTGAAAAACTCCTCTCTGTTGCTGCTAGCATTAGAACAAGTAAAACCAAGGTTTTTTTCACCATTAGTAGTAGTAGGAATAGAATATGGAATGTATAAAATTAACAATATCTTGTTAAAATGTCTTTCGCTTTTAATCAATGCTTGTTAACCATGTGCTAATCTCTCTATTTCTCTGTTCCGTTGTACATATGTATATATTTTCGACATTCGCCTTCTCCATTCCCCAACGAGGTGTACTACTGAATACACGAAAGGACTTGGAAACATTTCTTCTTTTTCCTTGTGGGTTTGCATCACTCATTCATTTCATGTGTTTAAGTGTGAAATTCACCCTAAAGAAATGTAAGTTAAGTTAGGTTCAGTTAAGTTACGTTAAGAATTAGGCATTTCCTTAAGATAATATTGGATTATTGGTATGTCTACAATATTCGATCCCTGTACCTTTCTTCTACAATGATCTCGTGTGTCGGTCCACTCTATGTCGGGTCCTCAACAATGACCTCTTTTGTTTCTCGAACCTGATTCTCTTTCCTTTGTTGTATTTTTGGGACATTCTTTCCACAATTTCTAGCGTCTTCTCCTCTACGGTCATTATTATCTCTTGCGTTGACTTGGCGACGAAGATGGATTTCCAATCTATTACTTTCGTGCTGGATGCAACATCTTCCCAATTTATACCTTTGGTGTAAAAATTAAAAATTTCGAAATTGCTTCTTTCTGTTCGTGTTCTTTCCTTTCTTGTTGCTTTTATATTGATTGTTATTTCAATAATGTTTTGATCCGATATTATAGTTGGAAATATTCCTACATTATCTATTAGGTTGCTGTTGTTTGTGAACACTAAATCTATGCAGTTGATTTTTCTTGTTTTCTGTTATTTCCTGTGTTAACATAAATTCATCAGCCAGAGCTAGTAGCATTATATATATATATATATATATATTATATATATATATATATATATATATATCTCAATCTGGAGAAGTTACGCTAATGTTACACATCGAATTCAGTGTTACAAAAACGTTTCGTTCAAATGCCTAACTGATATACAACTTGTATGTAAAATTTTAGCAGTGATAAGATTTCACACAAGAATTGAATACTATAAAAGTGGAAATTGTAAGAGAAGACCAACTCTCTCTTTCACCAGCTCAATACTCCTCTAAAGAAACTTAACTCCTTTCATTTGAGAATAATGTTATCACAGTAAGAATTCATTTCTACGTCCTGTGCTTTAAAAGACAACATTAATAAATAGGACTGAAAACCTTAAGGACCACAGAGTGAAGAGCTTTCAGATAACAGAGCTCGAAAGAGGAAGAACTATCAAACCTCAAATAAGTAATTGGTTTTAATACATAACAAAAAGCAAGTTTAAAGTTAACTAAACATTGTTAGCTTAAGTTTTAAACTGACTTACTATCAGTTTTGAAGAAAACTTAAGCCTATGTTTAACTATGAACAGAGAAGTGCGTAAAACCTTGAAATCGTAGTATCAAAATTATTATGTTTTTGTAAGAGTACTCGTACCTTACGACTAAGAATGTAAATCTTGTCATAATGGAGAATCTGAAGTATTTTTACCACTACATTAATATATATAATGACGAGGTTTGTAATGAGCTGTGGCAAAAGTATTGCGCGAGTTTTAAATAGAATTTAGAGACGAATATCGTTTGCTAGGCAAAAAGGAAAAATATGGTAATATGTTTCTCTCAAATAGAGTGCCGGAGTGTGAATAAATTGTATTTAGTTCGTGAAAATGCACGAAAATGTCTGGTTGGTTGGTAGATAAATGGGTATCCTATTGTTTTCGCTGGAAACTCGGAGGCTGCGCGGTCAACTCATCGAGGTTTTCAAGTTCTTACACGGGTTCAACGATGTCGATTTTAGAAGCATGTTTAGTTTAAATGATAACTCCTAACAATGGTATAATTTGTACAAAGCGTACAATCACTGTTAATATAATTTATTTGACAAACTCATTTATATATAATAACAGAAAATAGTTTAGAAGGGTCACAAAATATCGTAGTAATCAAAGTAACCATTCGGTTTGGTTGTCATATAATTCATATTTGGTTGTTGTAACCGGATGTATACGACGTTGCATCGTCAGTGCATTCTGTCGAATGATTGATGTGGGCTGTTTAACTCCCTTCGCAATATCTAAGGTCATTTGACGAAGGGTACCTACAGTTTTAGGTGGCACCCGAACCACGGGTCAGTACATCATCTGGGTGCAGAGAACGGCCTCCCATCACGAGATAGTCCAAGAAGAGATGAAAGAATACGTTGTAGGAAAAAATTGTACGAAATTGAGGGATGATATATGCTTGCTTTAGGTTATTTTGAACGAGTCTCGAGTTTCATTGGTGCGCTTTATTTTCCACTAACTGTGTACAGGAGATAAGTGTACGCATGGTGTGAATGAACTCTGAAGCTGTTCTTTTTTCATTACACTTTTGCATAAAGCTTCTTTCACAACAATTTTAGAAAGAGTTTCTGTATTAGTTACAGAACACAATGTGGAAAGTGTACATGAGAGAGAGGGAATTACAAGGACAAGGAGTATCAATAAGTAATGCATCTCATACCGAGGATGTATCAGTGGTTACGGTTCCATGGAAAAATATTCCTACACCTCAAATAGTGTGCAAGGTTCGGCTTATCCATTTTCTTGAACTGAACCGCAGAGGAACTGTTTTCTTCTTAAGGTAGCCTGTTGCACGCGCCACAGAACTTATAGGTAAAGTAAATACCACAGAGAAAGAGCGGGTTATATCAGGAGGCGATTTCGGAAACAAGGAGATTGTGCTCTTTGTACAATTCCCTGGTTCGGCTGCACCTGGAGTATGCTGTGCAGTTCTGGCTATTCGTAACACCGATATAACGGGCCCACGCTTTGGACATCTGATTGGTCGACCAATGGTGTGTGTATCTTCTCTCCGTAGATTTAATGCTCACATCTCAAGGTGTATTGCCACTTGCAATCTCTACCACGACAATATTTACAATAATATTTGCGCCCATACTATTCTCGGTTTTTCCATTTTAGAACCCACCCCTCATGCAATATCCCTCACCCCTTTGCAACATTGATCAACATTTGCCACTTGCAATCTCTATCACGACAATATTTTGCATTATTATTATTTGCGGTCATCCTATTCGATCCTCAACTTTGGTTCATGTATTCGACTTGACTTTCTATTTGCCAATTCTGGCGTAAGAGTGTGATTAAATTGTTTGTGAAAATGAATGTCTGGTTGGGGTGGTAGATAAATGGGCGCCCTAGGTATCCCAGTGGTTAAGACGCTGGGGTGCTGATCGGATGTTGAGAGAGAGAGTCGGGATGGTGACATTGTAATTTCTTGGTACATAAATCTCCGATGAGCCGGGTGTACCTATGTGAGGTGGAAAGTAAAAGAAGCGAACTCACCACTTCATCAGATCAACTCGAGAGGAGGAGCGATAAGTTTAATCTTCGTGAAATCATCGCAATAAAAATTAAAATAGTAATAATAAACCGTTCCATTTTTTCATTTTCATTCATTCATTTCATTTTATTTAATAATAGAGATAATGTAAAGTTTTAACACGACTATGAAGAAAATACCACACAAATTACACGCAAAGAAAAATAGTTCGGATTCAACGTTAAACTGTAGGTCTAAGGCGGGTAACAAACTTGATCTTTGTCAAAATGAACAATTCGGGGAGAAGGAAAACCGATTTAGCTTATTATTACTACTGTAATTTGCACCACCCTATGTACAGTATATATATTGCATATGGAAATATGATAAGGAAATTTATTACTTAAAGGCTAATTTAGCCTATAAGTAATTTGGAAAACAAGCACGTGATGCTTATGAATATATTTGTTGTTTTCAACTTCAATAATAATGGTAATAATGAAAACAATAAATGGGATGGATTTAGGTCAAATGGACCTTTGCGATCTTCAAGTAGCCTCGGGCAAGTCAGATGTGAGTTTTTGTGTGTTGAATTTCTATCGTTATACATTTTTTTCTTGTTCCAGAGATGCTTTCAAAGAAAGAAAATGGCAAAAGTAAATGAACACTTAAAATTTTATTCAGGAGAATATATATATATATATATATTATATAGTGTCATTATATTTGAATGCTTTCTTCTTTTATTGTTAATTGAATATACTAGCGTGAAGGTACGAAATTAATTTCAATTGAAAATAAATGAATAAAGGCGCGGATTTTTGTTTATAAAAAAAATAGAAGATATATAGAAAGGATTGTCAAAAGTAAATAGACACAGTATACATTCTAAGGTGTTAGAATAAATGAAAGCGTTTCATGTCTCGAATTTTAGGTAAATTGAATATTATTATTAGAGAATATGTTATTGGAATAATGTACAATATAAAGAGTCCTGTATATTTCTTTTATTATTAATATTAAGATGAACGATTTCTTTTGCTAAGCCATGGATTAATTGTCTAGTGTATTTCTTTTATTGTTAATATTGGGAATCGTTTAAATAATTAGTTCTCTTGCTGATCAAATTAAGGAGAGTCATTCTTGCCTTTAATAAATAAATAAAATAAATAAGTGGAAACTCGTCTAAGTAAGTTCAAATAAATGGCACAACCTGGCAGCTCGCCCTAATAAGGTACACCTGAACATAATTAAATTAAAGAGAGAGTTGCCAAATTTATCTAAATAAAAATTAAAATAAATATATAGTGCTCTCTGGTAACCCCTCCATATATAAATAAGTGGTATCTGGCAACCTACGACCCTCTATATAACAGCTGCTTGGCCCCTGGACGCTCACAATGCGTCTGGCTGGAGTCAGGCGAACACCCCTATCCTTCCTTTGGTTAAGGCTTAGGTTAGGTTTCCCTTTGGGGGGTGAGGACATCCCACCTTCTCCCCCAAAGACCCTCCTCCTCATTTCTCCCCCTCTCTAGGTTAAGGTTCCCCCTTTGGGGGGAAGTCATCCTCCCTTCTCCCCTCCCTCCCCCTTTGCAACATTAATTTGTTGCATAGCCCTTTCCCCCCTCTGCAGCATCGATTTGTTGCATAACCCCTTGCAACATTGATTGCATTGCAACATTCGTGCATACTCCGATTTTGCGCCCATACTACTCAGGGGGGCTTGCACCGCCTGAGGAGCCGTGTTCCATGTTTTCATGTAGATCACCACGGCAAAAACCGAGAGATCACGCACTCCTCTCTCCTCCGATGGTGTCATCCGAACTGCTCCCGGAAGAGCCACATTTTGATCGCATATAGCACCTTCGCCATCCACCGAGCGCGTTGCATTGCTCCGGGAGCTGTGAACTTGATTCCATGCTTTGGTGTGTGTCCAAGGAAGATTGTACTGAGCTCAAGGAACTCCGGTAATCGTCGCGAACATGAACTGTTTTTCTTCTTGAGAAATCGAGCAGTTCGTCCCGCGAAGATGCCACTGAGCTCTCCACAGAGGGATCAGTTGAAGCCGGCTTGAACTTGTCTTGATCAGTGAACTGCCAGTGACCCATGAACTTTGTACAGGAGTCTCTCAGGTCCCGTCGACGATCTTCCGATGGTTGTCTCGAAAGCGGCTCCAATCACAAGTTTGTGCCAAGTTTCTCCTCCATGAGAGCACAGGCGCCAGATCGATGACCTGTGTTCGAAGTTGTGGTGTCGAAGCTTAACGCCTAAACCCCGTCGTCGATCTTCCAGTCTTCGAGACACTTGACGACGGCCGCTGCTTGCGCCTCTCCAGTTCCGGATGGAAGCGTTGGAACACCTAAGAGTTGCTCAACTCCGAGGACAGGCAAGCAATCAACATGTTCTCGGGATGTCAGATCTTCCATGAGCCTACCCCATCCCAATGAACGGTAAGGGGAACGTTGGTGGAGAACTACTACAAACCTTTCGACTGGGCCGAACGATAGCGAGCCCTTTCTCTGTGGACGGAGTTCCGAGTGATGTTCAAGTCAATGACATCATGGCACTTCACGATGATGATGATGCCAGCACCGCTCAGCTGGTTGACGCTTCCTGCTCCTCCTGTTCCCTCTTCCGTTGCCTGGCCTCCTGCTCTGAACTCTTCCGGGATTCCTCGTCCTTCCGGGCCTGTACCATATCCAATCCATAGAGCCGATGCAGCCTGGCCTCCCCTTCTATCGCTGGGCCAGAAGGAAAGCCCGGTCCTCAGGATTCTTCATCAGGACCAGTGCATCCGCATGAGCGATGTCAGATCTTCCAAGCGCTCTTGAAACTCCTGTTCCTTCTGCTTGTGGGATGCACTGGTCCTGGTCGGATGTTTTTTCAGAGCTTTCCACTCCTCGAAGACCGCCTCCAGCTTCTTGATGCAATGCTGGTCAGCTCGCGTTGAAATGCTGGCTTTATCCCATAACGCCTTGATGGCCTCTACTGTTTCGCGACTGGCGTCCCGTGTGGTCTTTTTCTTCTCCAAATGGAGGAACAGGAAATGCCCAAAAGCTTTCTCGATTCCATCCTGAGGAAAGAATAAAGGAGTGTTAGATACAACTTCCATGTATATGTACAACTTCCTGTATAATAGTAAAACTTCAACTCACGAGGGCGACCTCTAAATATTCTTGGATTTCAAAAATATTTAGCACGCATGGTTTTTCCTAGGAACTGCACAAATTGAGGGGTTAGAGAAACAAATTTCAAACTTTCATTTTTAAGGGTCACTCTAATACCTAAATTATATATATATATATATATATATATATATATATATATATATATATATATATATATATATACAGGGTGGGCCGTAAGTTTCCATACATAGGAAAAATTAAACGTTTGTTTTTATGTTTCAGATACCCTAAGAATATGCGTTTGACGTAAGATTTTGTTTACTGATGAAGCAAATTTTTACGTCAATGGAGAGGTTAATCGGCAAAACATACGTTATTGGAGTAATGCTAACCCTAACTGGCTGAGTCCGACGAAGATGCAAGGTGCCGGTAAAGTGATGGTGTGGGCCGGGATATGGGGTGACAGAATTATTGGACCAATTTTTGTCAGTGGAAATCTTAATGCCGAAAGGTATCTTTAACATGTTGCAAGAAGAGATTTTCCCATCCCTGCTAAACGAGGAAGGTAACTTCCCAGTTTACTTCCAGCAAGATGGAGCTCCACCTCATTATGGTCTTCACGTGCGTCGGTATTTGGATCAGCAGTTTCCGGATGCTTGGATTGGTCGGCGTGGTCCTGTGGAGTGGCCTCCCAGATCCCCAGATCTCACCCCCCTTGATTTCTATCTTTGGGGGCACTTGAAGGCCATGGTGTATCAGGAAAAGATACGAGACATAAATCATCTAAAGGAACGTATCACCAACGCCATTACAAGCATAACGTCAACTGTGCTAATGCGTGTTCATCAACAGTGGGGAACACGTATTGAAATGTGTTTTCAAAACAATGGCAACCATGTAGAGCATATTATATAAATAAAAATGGTTGTCCATAAAAAAGTTTATTTTTCCTATGTATGGAAACTTACGGCCCACCCTGTAATATATATATATATATATATATATATATATATATATATATATTTATATATATATATATATATATATATAATATAAGGGGTCCCGCGTCTTACGGTACCTAAGCGCCAAAATTAAAATTCGCCAGAAATCGCCTCCAAAGTTCAGCAATGTTGTCGCAATAGTATCTGTTATTAATTGAGCTAGAACGTTCATTTTTGGCTAAATTAGAGTTCTAAGTATGCTAATGAAGATGTTGAGTTTTTGGAATAGATTTTCATATTTTATATATATTTTTTTTAATTTTTTGATTTTCTTATGGCGAACTTTGGGTGAACTTTTGGCTGGCGATAGAGGTGAAAAAAGTAATTCGCTTCTTAAGATTTTCAACCATACTTCTATTGTCGATAGAGGAAGGGTGAAAATAGTGATATCCATCAAAAACACGTTTTCGCCTGTGGTGGCGCTTAGGTATCTTAAAACGCGCGACCCCTCATATATTTATGTGTGTGTGTGTGTGTGTGTGGCCCCCGATTTATGCGGTAGTTACGTTCCTGGAAATTGGCGCATAAATCGAAAGCGATAATCCCATAGAAACTCGTTATAAATTTTGTTAGGTTCCCAGACCAATCATCGAAGACATGTTACTCTTACTACAGAGCTAAAATACGTATATAAAATAGATGTTTATATATAATGCACGATTAAATAGCAAAGGGCGGATTAAATTAGGTAAATGGGTAAATGATGCAACCAGCAAAACCAATAATTGTACAAAAGCACTGTTTAGTCTTACCTTATACATATTCAGTCGATCATTACAGGGAGGGTTTGGATGAGTAAAGATGTCTTCTTAATTCCTAATTCCTTAACAGTATGTACGTAATGAAGTATTTACAAAGTCTATGTACAAAGGACACTGAATGGAGGATTTATTTGTCATCGGAAGGAACTTTTTGCGCGGATGACGAGGGAACATAGTGGCAGATGTTGATGGCTTGGGTTCTTCGGATTATGTTCCACAAGAAACTGGTCCAAGTTAAGCTGCTTCGCGTTTCGGGCTTTGTCGTCGAGTATGATTTGGTAGTAAGCTCCATCAGCTTTGACTGCTCGTCGGACCTTGCTGCTTCTCGCGAAATCGAAGTCCTCTTCGGATAGGATATCGAGAGCCGAGTTAAGCTTTTGAAAGAACTCGCGAAGTTTCTATACTGTGAACACTTTTGGAACAGTCATGCTGGCCTCTGGGTCGGAAACCTCCTCTTCACTTATTTCTCCATTTGTTCTAGATCCTCACTGGTCAGATCAGATTCATCGGCTTCAAGGAAATCATCATCTTCCATATCGTCGAAGCCGGCCCTCTTGACCAAATTAAGAATTTCCTCTCTCGCGGCAGAAATATTTTCATCCATTTTAAAGTCTTTGAATGACTCTACACACATTATTCAACTCAAGGATGCCAAAATAATGTAAAACTAGTGAAAATATAAACCAAGCTACAATCATTTATTTGATTAATGACAATGCTTTTAAACATTGTTGGCAACTTAACCGAAAAGTTGACTGAAAATGAATCGCATAACTGAAAGTAGGGTGTGCGTAAAAGTGAAAGTGGAAGTAATTCGTCAACCACATAACTGTGAAAGCGCATAAACCGGGGGGCCACCTATATATATATATATATATATATATATATATATATATATGTGTGTATATATATATATATACAGGGGCGTAGCCAGAATTTCTTTTCACGAGGGGCTTATATATACTGTATATAAGGTTGCGCAAAAGTCGCGCATCATAGGAATTTTCAGTGTTGATTATAATACATTTTTTTTTTTTTTTAGGTAGGGGATGACTACGAAATTAACAATAGACGAGAGGGTGAGCTTGGTTTTAATGCATGAAATACCAACTATACAAGTCGATGAATCGGTACAGAATTTAAATTCTGCACCGATTCATCGATTTGTAGTACCTGGTATGCCATGCATTTAAACCAAGCTAATCCTCTCGTCTATTGTTAATTTTGCAGCCATCCCCTCCCTAAAAGAAAAAATATATATTTTAGTCAACACTGAAAATTCCTATGATGCGCGACTTTTGCGCCACCCTGCATATTAAAAGTGTGTAAATTAATAAACATTCATAAATGTATTACAATAATTAAACATGTGCTGAAGGTACTTGGCATGGCGTACTTACTCATAGGTTTGATATTTCTATGCATTACTTATGATTTTATTTCGGGGGTGGCTGAGGCCCCCCTAGCCCTCCCCTGTCAACGTCCCTGTGTATATATATATATAGGTTGTAGGGGATGATGACGTCAGTCTGTTCGTTCATACGTGCCTAAACGGCTAGGGAAATCCACCAAATTTAGTATACACATTAAAGGAGAACCAGGGAAGGTTTTAGTAACAAACCCGCTCCTCCCAGTTCCCATCTAGGTTGTGTTTCGGGGTGTTTTGCTGCACAAAGCGCAGCGGGCATTATTATTATTATTATTATTTTTTTATTATTATGAGGGGTCGCGCGTCTTAAGGTACCTAAGCGCCACCACAGGCGAAAACGTGTTTTTGATGGATGTCACTATTTTCACCCTTCCTCTATCGCGTGGTTTGGGTTATAATGACCTTACGACACTAGAAGTATGGTTGAAAACCTTATGAAGCGAACTACTTTTTTCACCTCTATCGCTAGCTGGGCTCTGGGCCCCAATATCCCGTTCATCTGGTGGGAGGTGATGGCGGAGAGATAGGGATAGGGAGAGAGACAAATAATAAGAGAAGGTATGGAATGACAGAGTAGTGAGTAGTGCTATTTCTTCTTTTTTTTATTCATTTCTTTCATTTTTGTACTAATAATAGGCAATAAGGCATTGACTCTTTACTCAATAATGTTTATTTACCTGCCATACATGTGATTTACATTAATATGGAATCATTCTGTGCCAGAAATCGCACCCAAAGTTCGGCATAATAAGAAAATTAAAAAAATTAAAAAATATATATATAAAATATGAAAATCTATTCCAAAAACTCAACATCTTCATTAGCATACTTAGAACTCTAATTTAGCCAAAAATGAACGTTCTAGCTCAATTAATAAGAGAGATACTAGTGCGAGAATAGTGCTGAACTTTGGAGGCGATTTCTGGCGAATTTTAATTTTGGCGCTTAGGTACCTTAAGACGCGGGACCCCTCATATATCTTGCAACCGTGCATATGTTCCTTGCGAAGGTCGGGCTGGTGGCCTCACCTCTAAACTTGACTTTATGGAGGATAGAGTTGCTGTCCTGAGCTCTCCACCTCGTATACTGGGGTTATCCGGGACCGTCCTGAGCCAGGCGTATAGTTTTCTTCTGAAGACATCAACTTTCACATAGGTGGTGTTTCTGATGTCTTTGGGTAGCCGGTTAAATAGTCTTGGCCCCCTGACAACAAGGCTAATTATTTTCAGAGTTGAGGATATCCCTTGTCTGGCTTTCAGTTTGGGAGCACAACACATTCTACTTTTCCTATTTCCCAGTGTCGTTTGGTTGGTTATGACTTATGAGGTTCAGTTTGAGGTTAGGTACTAGCAGTGTTGGGCACTAAAGCGTTAATCCGATAACAGTTAATTAACGAAGTTAACTTTTTTTAACGGACTATTAACGGAAGTTAATTTCCATTTATCGTTATCGGACCAGTTAACTTCCGATAACTCTTTAAATATTTAGTCTGTTAAAGTCCGTTAACACGTTAACTGCGAGATAAAATAATTACATAGAGAAAAATTACTTCTATTGAAAATTCACAGGAAAAGGTTAAGTAAAATAAAATATTTTATATAACGTAATATTATATATTATATTATTATTTTGAATTAATTTTGCTATTTTGTTTGAATTAATATTTTATTAGTTTAGTTACATATTTTATACGATGATATTTTACTTTTTTTAGGTTCTTCTGTAAATTAAAATTTAGTTAATGGTTAGTGGTTACAAGGGTTTCAAAACATGTAATCAGTACATTTTTTATTAAAAATAAAAAAAAGTTATTAAGCAAAAAAGTTGCAAAACTTGATAAAAATAGTTAAATACCTATTTATTGTTGGATTTTGCATAAATAAACATTTTCTATGGGTTTTAAAGCTTTTTTCCTTGATTTTTTTTAAATGTTAGTAAAGAAATAGTTATCGTTAACGGATTATCGTTAACTTCCGTTAACTTTGTAGTAAAATTATCGGATTATCGTTATCGGAGTTAAAAATTGGGGTTAACGGATTATCGTTATCGAAGTTAACTTTACTGGTTAACGGTGCCCACCACTGGGTACTAGTTTCTATATTATTTTCCATACGTACCTTATGGTGTACCTCTCTCCTTTCCAGCAAATATAAATTTAATGTACGTAGTCTTTCCTAATAATTGAGCTCTTTGCAGTCATTGATCTTGGCTCTGAAATTTTTGATTTCTTCTAGTTTATTGATTTTTTTTTACGAGGCCATCAAGACTGAGCAGTAGGGCGGCTCGTTTTTACACTTTTTTCGATATTTGATTGGGGGTAGTGCGGAAAAGTTGCGATTTGGAGAGAAAATAAAGTGTGTAAAATTTTTTTGATCTACGTCAATACCTTCCGGTGGCGGCGAGTCCTTAAAAATCGAAAAATAGGCCTAAAAACACACAAAAATTTTATATAATTTTTATATAATGTTCATTGTTCAATGACTGCTATTAATTTATTCAAGCCTATAATAGTGTTCTCAGGGTTGTTTGCACAGAAATATACCGGAATTAACATTTGTATAACATCTTGTTAAAACTTGCTTTAAATCAATATTTTGGATATTTTAACGGCTAAGACGCCACCGGAAGTTATTAACAGATTGTGCTGAAATTTTTATTGTTTATTTTGTGAGTCTTTAAAACCATTTTTCAATCTACCCCGTTAGGCCTATTTTTCGATTTTTAAGGACTCGCCGCCACCGGAAGGTATTGACGTAGATCAAAAAAATTTTACACACTTTATTTTCTCTCCAAATCGCAACTTTTCCGCACTACCCCCAATCAAATATCGAAAAAAGTGTAAAAACGAGCCGCCCTACTGAGCAGTATTTCACTTTTGGTATGATCAGTGTTTCTAGCAAGTGACTCATTACATGTCCCTTCTTTTAAATGTTCTCAGTGTTTGTCCCTTAATTCTTTTTTGCTTTGTTTATCGCTGTCTTATTTTGTGTCTAAAATTTCGCATTGTCCATCATTATGGACACGAACTTAGTTGTAGCTTGTTGAGTAAATTAACCCACTTTTTGTTATTCTTTATAGTTATTTTTCTTCTCTCTTTATTGCATGTTTGCATGGTATGATAGTGTTTGAGTTAAGAATGTGTTGTAATGCGTTCTCATTTTACTACTTTTCATCTTTCACACCTTTCCAGCCTAGTGGGCTGCATCCTCCACCTCCCTATGGAGTGGAGGATCGGTCTGCAACAGTTGGAAGAATGTGTTGCTTTGAGTTAAGAATGTGTTGTTCTTGAGTTAAGAATGTATTGCATGGTTTGTAAGCGTTCTTATTTTACTTCTTTTCATCTTTTTCCGGCAGAGTGGGCTCTACCTCCCTATGGAGTAGAGGACCGTTCTGCAATCTTTCCTATTCTCTCCGACTATTTTTCTGACTTGTCGGCAGTGGCCGGCGGATGATGATGATGGTGAGTCTTTTTTCTCTTTTTCTGAATGAATGTTAACCCACGAGTGATAGGTATTGCTACTTACTTAACCCCTTATTCTCTTCTCTTAACCCCCTACTCTTTCCTTTCTCTCGGGCTAACCTTAGAGTGGATCTTAGGGTCTTTGTTAGCCTTAGCTTCTGTAAATCTGTAGATTATAACTCATAAATCTTTTGGTTTTCTGCCTATTTGAGGCAAAGTATTTTGTTTTAGCTCCTCATTTTTTCCATATCTCAAGAACTGAAAGTTTTCAATGTTAAATTTCATGTTTTCTTCTAACCATTTGTATATTTTGTTTGTATTCGTTTCGAAGGATTTCACAACATCTGCATTTTTCAATTTCTTTGTATCGTCAGCAAAGGATGTTACTTCGTTGTGTGTATATATATTATATATATTATATATATATATATATTATATATATATACACAGGGTGTCCCATAAGTCCGGCATCATAGGATAAATTCATATTTTTCTATTTCTACAGGCCATAATGTCTGTGAGCAAGGAAGAACGAATCCAGATAATTCTACTCATAGGAAATCGGAGTCAAAGAGAGGCCGCTGCTGAATTTAACAGACTGCTTCCAGACCGCGAGTCAGTAATACAGAGTTGTGTTAGCAGACTTGTTGCAAAGTTTAAGGAAACAGGATCCATAGAAGATAAACCACGCAGTGGACCTTCAAGGAGGTCCACTGACGATGATACAGCGACTGCAGAGCTGGGCAGTATTTAAATACATTTGTATTTAAATACGTATTTAAATACATTTGTGTATTTAGAACTGTATTTATAAATACATTGTTTTTCATGTATTTAAATATAGTATTTAAATACTTTAATGAGTATTTAAATACAATGTATTTAAATACTCAAAATATAAAAATGTAAATACTTTTACTGGTTTAATACACGTTATGTACTAGCACAGTCAGCATGGTTCATGTTTCAACGTGTCAGTTCAATCAGTTGTGTGCCACTCTTAGTCGAAAGCGGTTGATTTCTTTATCGTGTGCGTGTCATGGCTTCAACAAGCAAATCCGGTGAATCAAACAGTGATATATCTGCAGATAACAATTTAGTGCACCCTCTGTTTGATGGAAAATACTTTAAAATTAAATCTAAAGACGGTAATAAGGTAAAGTGCACCTGCTTGCTGTGTAAACTCCCAAAAGAAAAACACTTTCGGACAAAACTTTTGAAAGATTGGTTTTGATCCGCAGCAACCGTGAAATAAAAGAGAATTCGTAAGGTGCCTTATGTTTATGTTTACGTCTTATGTTTACGTTTCTCTCTCATCTACTCATTAATTGTTACTCATTTTGCAATGATATAATGAGTATAATATGTCACTGGTTGAACATCGTAAGTTCTAAGTTCTTTTGTTTTTGTTTTGTTCTAAAAAGGGAAATATATAATCGGAAATTAGATTGTACTATTTCTTTATCCTTTATCAAGCATTTTATATTGTTGTTACTCATGAATTAGTGAATGCATATGTTAAAATTTGTATGTATTTAAAATGTATTTACAAATGTATTTAAATACAATTGATGTATTTTGTATTTAGTATCTAAATACATTCGTAAAATGTATTTAGTATTTAGTATTTAAATACATTTCTCCCATGTATTTAGTATTTAAATACATTCAATGTATTTATTGCCCAGCTCTGAGCGACTGCTATCCTGGCTCATTTTAGCAGAAGTCCCAATAAGTCTCTTCGGCGATTGTCCGCCGAGACAGGAGTGTCGAAAAGTAGCAGCCATCGCATTCTTAAGGCTCACAAATGGCATTCATATAAACTTCAAATCCTACAGAAATTAAGCGAAGATGATCCCGACCGGCGGATGGAATTTTGTGAATGGGCTACGGAACAATATGCTCGGGATGCCAATTTCCCGTCCACCATTCTGTTCAGTGACGAGGCTGTTTTTTATGGAAATGGTGAGGTAAATCGACAGAACACCCGCTACTGGTCTCAAAACAACCCTCACTGGTATACGTCTTCAAAGGAACAAAGTGCATCTCGGGTGATGGTATGGTGTGGCATTTGGTAGGATCGCATCATAGGCCCCCTCTTTTTCGATGAACATGTCACTGGGGCACCTACCGACGTATGCTCAAGGAAGAAGCATTTCCCAGTGTCTTGAACGAAGAAGGAAATTTCCCAAGATGGTTCGAGCAAGATGGCGCTCCTGCACATTACAGCACCCAAGTAAGGGAATACCTGTACCAACAATTCCCTGGTTATTGGATAGGACGTAGAGGGCCTGTGGAATGGCCAGCTAGAAGCCCGGATCTCACGCCACTAGATTTTTATCTCTGGGGCCACTTGAAAGCGCTGGTATACGCAGAGAAAATTAGGAGTGTTGAACATTTGCGGCAGCGCATTATTGGGGCATGTAACACCATTACTCCTGACATCATTCGCCGGATGCTTGCTGACTGGGTATCACGTCTGAATTTGTGTATTGAAAACAATGGTGGACATATTGAGCATGTTCTTTAAATAAAAGCTTTTGTTTTGCCTTTTTTTATTATTTTTCCCATGATGCCGGACTTATGGGACACCCTGTATAGTGTATATATATATACACACTACGTTCCAAATTATTAAGCAGATTACTTTTTCTCCAATGTTTTCAAAAGTTTTTCACTGATTTCAATGAAATTTATAGCAAGTAATTACTATATATAGAAGCACAGATGGTATTCATTTCGATAAAATATTTTGATAATTAAAATAATTCTCTCTTTATTGAAAAATATGAAAATATGATGGTCCGAATTATTAAGCAAGTATTCTATTTACAGATCTAAATGGTGAAAATGGGTAAGAAGAAGGATTTAACACCAACTGAGAAAAGAAAAATAGTCAAGTTACTCGCTGAAAATATAAAATCTATTGAAATTGCGAAGCAGCTTGGCAGGGTTTATCGAACTATAAACAAGTTTGTAGCGGAGGGTACCAAACTGAGGCAGCGAAGTGATAAAGGAGCTATAAGAAAAGCAGCAGCAGATATCTGCAATCAAGCGCAAAGTTGCAAAGCATCCATTGTCCTCAAGTAAAGAGGTTTTTGAGCAGGCTGGCATACATAATTTACCAAGAACATCTCGATGTGAAATCCTCCAAACAATTGGAAAGACGTGTAAACCTACGATTCAGTCACCATTAACACCCAAGTACAAGGAGCAGCGTGTTGAATGGGCGCGCAGTACGTGAGAATAGATTTTTATACTGAATTGTTAACCGATGAACGAAGAGCAACCCTTCAGGGAGCTGATGGTTGGTCAAGAAGATGGATTGCTGAGAACCAATTTCTACCATCGAGATTAAGGCGCCAACAAGGTGGAGGTGGTGTCATGTTTTGGGCAGGATTGATAGGCAATGAAGTAGCTGTCCCATACAGAGTGCCTGATGGTGTAAAAATGATTGCCCAGTCTTACACAAACTTTCTAAAAGAAAACCTCATTCCATGGTAGAGATTGACCCTTAGCAATCCATCTTCTTGACCAACCATCAGATCCCTGAAGGGTTGCTCTTCATTCATCAGTTAACAATACAGTTTAAAAATCTGTTCTCACGTACTGACGCGCCCATTCAACACGCTGCTTCTTGTACCTGGGTGTTAATGGTGACTGAATCGTAGGTTTACACGTCTTGCCAATTGTTCGGAGGATTCCACATCGAGATGTTCTTGGTACATTATGTATGCCAGCCTGCCCAAAAACCTCTTTACTTGAGGACAATGTATGCTTTGCAACTTTGCGCTTGATTACAGATATCCGCCGCCTTGTCACTTTTCTTATAGCTCCTTTATCACTTCGCTGCCTCAGTTTGGTCCCCTCCGCTACAAACTTGTTTATAGTTCGATAAGCCCTGCCAAGCTGCTTCGCAATTTCAATAGATTTTATATTTTCAACGAGTAACTTGACTATTTTTCTTTTCTCAGTTGATGTTAAATCCTTCTTCTTACCCATTTTCACCATTTAGATCTGTAAATAGAATACTTGCTTAATAATTCGGAACATCATATTTTACATATTTTTCAATAGAGAGAGAATTATTTTAATTATCAAAATATTTTATCGAAATGAATACCATAAGTGCTTCTATATATAGTAATTATTTGCTATAAATTTCATTGAAATCGGTGAAAAACTTTTGAAAACATTGGAGAAAATGAAATCTGCTTAATAATTTGCAACGTAATATATGCTACTCAAAAGAATTTAAGGGTCAAAGGAAATTTTTTGATCATTTTTGTAAGTGTCTTTTTAAGCCAGATAGGGTTAGAATATCCCCCTTTGGGTTGTCATTTGGACTATAGACATCACGTTATTATGGGACATGCAATCATTGCACTTATCTTTAGAAACTTTTTAAGTTAACCCAGATTTCCTTTTCATAGATTTGAAGCACGAACTTAGTCAGACTAAACTGACAAACTGCCTCGAAACACCCATTGTGACACCTCATGCACCATTTGCACGTGTTTTGCATGAGTGTCATTCCATGCATGCCAATTTTAGCAATAAAAGAGCTGAGCATTTTCCATTCATCATCACTTGAAATTTGAAGATGGTTCGACGACAACTCAGCATCCAAGACAGGGGAAGGGCCATTGGCTGGCTACAAGATGGACAAACTCAGAGAACTGTGGCTCAGCGTCTAAATGTAAGCCAAAGCGTTATCGGCAGACTCTGGCAGAGGTTCAGGACAACTAATGCTGTTCAGAATCGCCCCCGTTCTGGAAGACCCCGATCAACAACAGCACGAGAAGACCGCTTCCTGATGATAACGGCGTTGCGACAGCGCTTTGTGACCGCACGGCATCTTCGGGATCAACTCAGAGCTGCCAGAGGCACCAACGTGTCCGACCAGACCATTAGGAATCGTCTGCGAGACCGAGGTTTGCGATGCCGGCGTCCTGCATTCTGACCACCGCTACTTGACCGTCACAGAAGGGCTCGCCGAGATTGGTGCAGACGTCATATCCGGTGGAACCGTGGTCAGTGGGCAGAGACAATGTTCACAGATGAGTCACGCTTCTCGCTCCAGTTCAATGATGGCCGGGCTCGTGTTTATCGTCGTCAAGGAGAGAGATCTGCTGATGTCAACGTTACTCAACGTCTACCATTTGGAGGAGGAAGTGTGATGGTGTGGGCGGGGATATCCATGAACCACAGAACCCCTCTGTACGTCGTCAACGGAAATTTGACTGGTCAGCGTTATCTCAACGAGATTGTTCAACCTCTGGTAATTCCACTTCTGCAGCGGATTGGACCAGGAGCTTGGTTCCAGGACGACAACGCAAGACCTCATCGTGCCAGGGTGGTGACCGACTTCCTGCAGGAGCAGAACGTTCAGCACATGGATTGGCCTGCATATTCACCCGACTTGTCACCCATTGAGCATGCGTGGGATGAACTAGGGCGGCGAATTCGATCACATCACGTCCCTGCCGTCAACCTCCGGCAACTGGCTCAGCGATTAGTCGCAGAATGGCAAGCGATCCCTCAACGTTATTTCCAACGCCTGATGAACAGCATCCGCCAACGTTGTCAAGAATGTGTGAATGCTAACGGTGGCTACACCAGTTACTGAAGCTTCTGCGACTTGTGTGAACATCATTTTGGGGGGGTGCATGACTTTTTTTCATCAGGGTAATAAACTAGTCTTATCAAAAGTTTTTGTTTTGTGTTTTCTGTTCTTGAGCCATCAATGAATTATTTTGTCATTAGTCGTCACCATTTTAGCTCGTTAGCTTATATTTATATGCACAAATATTTTTGACCCTTAACTTCTTTTGAGTAGTGGTGGCCCCAAAAAAACTTCTTGAGATTTGAACATCAATAACTTCAAAAATATGCAGTTCACACTTCCAAAATTTACATTACTTTTACCTCAGTCTATTGATAAGCCATCATAAAAATTTCAGACTTCTAAATAAAATACGTTTTCCACAGCTGAGGGAACAATGAGGTATGGTGAAAAAAATGAATATCATAAACTGAGAAAATGTTATTATTCACATCTTATCAAGAAATATGATCAATATGTCCGCCGTCCTGCTTACAAATTAATCTTAACCTTTTCTTCCACGACATGATACATTTTCTGATTTCTGCTAATGTTATTTTGTCCCAACATTCGAGTATTTTTTCTTTAATTTCATTTCTGTAAACTTTTCTGCTTGGCCTTCATAAATCTTCTCTGCTAGAGTGTTCCATATGCAATTATCCATGGGATTGCAATCAGGTGATTGCGGGGGCCAGTCATTTTTTCCAGCGAAGTTGACTACATTCTGTTGTAGATAATCCTGTGTAAACTTGCTAGTATGAGCTGTAGCACCATCTTCTTGGAGTATGAAATCGTTTCCATAATACAGACGCCGACACTCTGGCAAAAGATTCTCCTCTTAAGAGATTTACATAGGTTTCTGAATTAATTTTTTTATTTTCTGAAATTAAATTAATTTTCGTCTTTCCATTCCACGATACACCTGCTAATATCATGATTTTTTTTGGAAAACCGACTTGTCTGGTGGTAAAGTCTCGATGGAGGAATGTCTTTCATACGCCGACCATAAACATCATCGTTCCGGGAGTTTCGAGCAATCTCGATGGTGAAATCGTTTTCATCTGTAAAAACTTTTTTTTTAACATCATTGGACGAAAATCTATCAAGCAATTTTCTACAACGAATTTTTCTTTTTAGCTCTTACATCGCTGTCTCGTCTTGAAACATGAATCCTTTTAAATGCTTGAAGTCCTACCGTTCTCTGCATTCTTTGTATGGAACTTCGACTGATACCTAAATTTCTTGCAATTTTCCTCTGAGAGCAGTGTGACCCAGGTCGATCCTCTTGATATAGGCTTATCATTTCGATCATTGCTATATTGTCTTGAGTGTAAAGTGTTTTAGGTCGACCACTTCCACGCTTCCGTGCCGTCGAACCGGTTGCTTTAAGTTTTTTAATCATTCTATTCACAGACGTAACAAAAGTTATTCCTGGAAATTCCCTCAAAATTCTTGCCTCAGTCCATCTTTTTTTCTAGAAACACTTTTTAATCACCTCTTTTTCACCGTTAATTAGAACCATAATTTGAAGGGTAAGTTTAAAAAACGGTATTTAAGATGGGTGTAGCCTATATCATCTGACGTTTTTCAGAGACTAACAGATTATCCATAGGCTAAGGAAACTACTACAAGTCTTAGAATAGTTGCCAGGTACTGGTACAACTATACATATTTAGGATTTAGGATATTCGTTTTCTTCACCATACCTCATTATTCCCTCAGCTGTGGAAAAAGTATATATATAATATTATTTGTCGTGTGCAGGCTCGTCTTGTGTCTGTGCAAGAACGAAACGTTTGCTCATACTCGGTCGGCCCATCTTGCTTTATTGTTCCTTGGATTTGTTTTTAATTTAAAAATTCAGTTTGAAATTATTAATTGCGCAAAAAAAAAGTCGACGTCGAATTATCTCATTGGAAAGAACTCCTTTACTTTCGGGTATTAAAGAAGTCAATTATTCTTCGAAGTTAATCGTTTTCAATGCAAAAATGTGTGTAGACTACAGAGGGTGCAACTCCTCAAAATTATCTTAAAGGTTAGAGGAGTTAGTTCAATGTTTGAAAATACATAGGAAGAACAAAGTACGTAAAATAACCTATGTACACTGTAAAGAGGAAGGTTCGCAGAGCCTTCAATTCGAAATATCAGGTCATCCCATAAGTAATGTCGTTTTTTAGATCGGAATTTGAAGGACAAAAAAAAAACTCAACTGAAACTTTTTAATCTAGTATATATTTTCCATCGGAATCAATGACACTCTGCCAACGTCCTGCAAGCTTTTCAATGCCATGTTTATAAAATTCAGGCGGTTTTGAGGCAAAAAACGTACAAAGACTGGTGTGCAGGTCATCTCGTCAAGATAGTTTTGCAGACTCCTGAAGAGATGATAATCTAAAGGCGCAAGGTCTGGAGGATGTGGAAGTTTTTCCCACCCAAGCTCCTCAATTTTTGGAGAAGTGATCCGATTGGTATGAGGACGTGCGTCGTCGTGGTGGAACACGATTCCTTTCCGATTAACCAAAGAAGGTCTCTCTTCTTTTAGTGCAGTGTTCAATCGATCCAGTTGTTGACAGTAGACTTGAGCGGTGATTGTTTGGTTGTGTGGTAAGGTTTCAAAGTGTATTACACCACCTTTATCCCACCAAACACTAAGCAACACCTTCCGGGGGTGAAGATTTGGTTTTGGCTGTGGTGTCGCTGGTTCTCCGGCACAAACCCACTGTCGACGGCGCTTAACATTCTGGTACAGTATCCACTTTTCATCACCAGTCACTAAACGGTGCAAAAACGGATCTTGGAGTTCATGGGAATGAAGAGCTGTGCTAATGTTTACCCGCACCCTCAGATTGTCGACCGACAATTCATGTGGCACCCATTTTTCTAACTTGGCACTTTCCCGAGTTGTTGCAAATGTCGATGGATGGTGGACGGGGATGAATTGAGTTTCTGGGCCAATTCTTTGACAGTTGTTGAATAGTCTTCTTCAAGTGCGGCTAACAGCTGGTCATCATCAAACTTAGTAGGGCGTCCAGAGCGTGCTGCATCTGTCAAACAGCAGTCACCATTCCTAAACTTTTGAAACCATCTTTGACATTTCCTCACATGCAGAATATCGTTGCCATAAACGTCCTGAATGTTTCGCGTTGCTTCAGTAGCACTATTCCCTTTTTTGAACTCGTAAAGCATGATATGCCTGATATGCTCTTCTGATACCGCCATGTTTATGAGGGGTTCACATAAAGCAAAACACACGTCTTCACTGGTCAAGGTCTGTAAAGTATGTAGCGAAACATGATATGCTTAAACCGAGTAGGACTAGTTTAAACTTAATCTATCGTAAAAAACGACATTACTTATGGGATGACCTGATACCTAAATCGACTTTTGTAATAAACGTTACAAGAAATAAAGGGTTCCCAACACTGCCCGCACCAGTTCCTTTTATAGGTTCCCTTTTTGGTATATAGGGTCAAAAAGAAAGCTAGTAAGTTCCTCGTTAGTGTGTCTGCGGTGGCCAATTTGTAACTTAGTTCCGAGAGAAATTTTTTCTTAACCTATTTTGAAGCACAAAAGGAACCCAGTCACTTCAAAATGTTCGTATCTTACGGAACTTTCTCGTAACAATGAATGTTATGATACCAAAATAACATTGAATTACCGCACCGCACACTTTGTAACACAGATTGTAAAGATTTACAATTTTAATAACGTAAGTAATTTCCTTTCATGCGTTTTATTTAATTTTACATTATTTTTCTGTAGTTCAGAAGTGTGGAACTGTTCTCGAATGCGCAGATTTTCAATTAGCGAGCAATTAGCCTCATTTTGCGGCCTACAGATTTTTTCGAAGGATTGAACCCCAAGAATTTAATCAAGTTAGAAAGAGAGGACGGAGGATGTTAATTTAATTAACAAATACGTTGGTAAAGTTACTTGGGATCAAGTAAAGATAAGCACCCCAACCTTTTTTAGTTAGCTTTATAAGGCTAACTAACGAAAATATCACGACTTAACCTAACCAATCGTTAGGTCAACTGTACGCCCTTGACGATTGGTTAGGTTAGGTCGTGATATTTCGTTAGTTAGCCTTATAAAGCTAACTAAAAAAGGTTGGGGGTGCTTATCTTTACTTGATCCGTTACTTGTGTACATTTTTGGAAGGCTTGAAAGCTCGCATGTACGTGCGTTTCCTTCGTATGTATTTATATGTGTATATTATATTAAAATAAAATAAACAAACCTACATAATGGATTAGTAAGGGAAGAAAGGGTAAATTAATATAATGTAGGTTTACACACACATTTATATATATATATAACTTTTATTGCACGCCAGATGTCCATTTCATTATTTTATATATATATATTTAGTTCAATTTCTGCTGCAAACCCAACTTTTATATATATAACACGTTCATTGCGGATTATATGAATATATATTTTTTAAGAATTACTTTATATATTCAGCTTCTTATTGTAAATATTTTGCTTTTAGATTAGGAAAAATAAGTGTGAATTCGTTCGAATGATCATACAGTTAAGTCACACTTAAAATTTAAAATATAGCTGTCGATCCTTTATGGCGACGTCTCACTGGTACACAGTTTGCCATTATCAAGTTATTTGCGAAGTACTTTTGTACATTGCTTCGCTTCCTTTTGCTTAATTTAAGTTTATATATATATATATATATTATAAGGAAAATACTACATGAAAAGTTCAACGTCTCGCTTTTTTTAAGAACAATGTACCGTTGTCAAGAGTCCAAGACAGACTGCTTTTGACTTTTGAGATGAGCAGTATGGTATTTCTTCCAAAAGTTCGAGACATTTTACAATTAATAGGATTTTCGTATAGGTCTGACTTATATACAGTTTCAGCAAGAGAATGTTAACCTATTTATCATAATTTTATACGTAATACATTAGTATTTCCTCAGCGTATAATAATAATATGAAATAAGAATATGAATACTGAAAAAATTATTGGGAAAAAAGTGGTTTTTGAAATAAAAGGTTCTCTTTCAGCCAAAATCATTTGTTGGGGACTGTTTTTGAGTGAAGTCGAAAATGATGCTGTTGTTTCCTGTAGATTTTCTCTTCGCTTCTCTGGGGATAGATATTGGAAATATTAGTTCAGCTATATATATATATATATATATATATGAAAATTTAATAAAAATCAAATTAAAAATAAGACAACATTTGAAACTCATTTTTCCATCTTGTGGGGTGAGTGTACCCCTCAGGGTCGTCTGAGCCTGAGCATTGACAGGGTAAGGGACCGGCTCAACCTAACCAAAATCTGTGCCAACAGCTGGGAGTGAACTCAGAGTTTCATTTCCAGAGTCCAACACCGTAACCACTGAGCCACTGGGAGCTCTTGATAAAAAATCAAACAACATAATCTCTGGTGACAGTAAGGAAGGTTCGTTTACTGTGTGTGTGTGTGTGTGTGTGTGTGTGTGTGTGTGTGTGTGTGTGAGTTATCGACTGTTCTTTGTAATTTTAGCCACCTTTTACACAAATATAAGGAATCTCTATGGCGAAATGGCTTTATGCGAACTGTGGTACTATCGCTATTTTGGAGTTCACCGCTACTATCGAAGGAGTTTGTACTTTTCTTGGGCATCACTCCGACTACTCTTGGAGAATCAATTCTGGAAAGGTCAAGAGAAAATAGGTTTAACTGATTGTATGTTGCAGCTTACTGTGTATTTCTCACGGAATGTCTATTGTACTACTAAACAAAAATGTATGTTTAGTAAGGGACACACACACACACACACACACACACACACACACACACACACACACACACACACACACACCTTTTGGCGAAAGCCACTTCGGTCTGCGTGAAGTTACTGACGCTAACTGGGGTGGTTTGCTGGGTGTCGGTTCCCCCTCGTCGTTTCTCTTGTTTGTTCTCGTCGTCCCTTTCGATTATCTGCATCAGGGTCTTCGTCGTCCTCGTAGTTGTCGTCCTCTCTCGAACGTTTTCCTTCAGTACTGGTCTCAAATTCCTTGAGAGTTGCGACGCCCCTTGTGGACGATGACGGGGACCAAAGTAGATGACTGTGGTTCCCATGGAGCGGATTTTGGATAACACAGCTGGGTCGATCCACTGCTCGGAAAATGGTGTATGGATTTAGGGGTTTATTTATCTATTAAGTAAATGGGTCTTTTATCCTCGTTTGTAAAGATTACTGTCCCTATTTCCGCCTCTATCTCCAAGCATTTCCTTCCTTATCTTTAGAAATCGTTATACGCAAAAATTGAACTAGATTTTAATGCTTAAATTTTATATAATGTCGTAAATTATTTTCCGTTTGACTTAAAGAAAATTACGTTCTCCTCCAACAAACATTTACTCAAACGACCCGTTTGATTTATTTTTGTGCTCTTTGTGGGATATAATGTTAAAATATTTTTCATTATATCAAAGTGATTTTATTTTGAAATGGAAATAAACAGAAATCGTAATTGCATTCGCTTCGAATCTTTTACATATTTGTCTGCAATCATTTCATTTTGAAGCTAGTTTAGTTCTATTTTCGAAGACTTTGATGAGAGAATGATAGTAAATTTGTAGATTTTTTTTTTTTTTTTTTTTAGCTGTCCAGTAAGTAGGTCGGAACGAAACATTTGTCAGGTTTACACGGTCGTTCTCGCCAATTTTCCTGGAAATATTTACTAAGGAAAATGTATGAATTTTTTTTCGGAGATTTTGTAACGTATTGGTACGGTTCCGGAAAAAAGTTCACTTGGAAACTCGAAAATTTCTAAAAGATATAAAAAAAAATTACTTGGTAAGTAATTAGTTTTTTAAATTTTATTACTGTCGCCAAAAAGAACAAATTGTCCAAACAAAAACATAACATTACTAATTAGTAATTTTTTTATGCTTTTTAGATTTTGTTTCTTGGCAAACTTTTTCCCAAAGTTATTTTCAAAATAAAACATGACGTACGTCTTGGATTTTTTTTTTCTTAATGCATTGTAATGTTAAAGAGTAAAGACTTTCTTTTTGTTAACATGCCATTCAAATGTTTACAGTTGATGAAACCGGTTTTAACAACTAATATTTATTTTTTTTGAAAATCGAATGTGACTTGTTACTTCATTTGAGGCCGTTTTGATCTCCTATTCGTGAACAAGTTTTTAAAGTTTAGATTCTAACTTAGATTTTTTAATTGTTTTGACTTTTGGAATGAATGCCGTTCTAATAAAGGATTTTTTCTTTCTAATTTCTACATTCGATGAAGTGATGCAGAAACTGTTTTCAAAGCTAGTCGGTTCTCCGTCTTGACAGCTTTCTAGTTTAAACTGCCATTTTGGTTATGGTTTGGTTTAATAAAATATTTTAAGACGGCCATTATTTATTACGAAGTCATTTCACGTGGACTGAGAAAATAATATATGCTAAGTATGTAAAAAAAATAAGTCATGGTCTTCAAAGATTACCTCCGACTTCACGACATTCTATTGGTATCCGCAGTCCGACAGTTAAAAACGAAAAACCCGCAAATTTAAGTTGACCTAACTTGAAATAATGCAGAATTCAAGTGAGACAACCTAAGAGGAGAATTGAAATAGCATAAAGATCCTCTTCAAAAAGTGAAGAGGTTTCCTTCTTAAACGGGAGTATTTGAACAGCTTTCGCCCTACGTTTCGCACGCAAATTGGCGTTCCCATCGAGTTTGACTTCTACAGCCTCATCGAGAATAAGGTCTAAAAGGATTTGGAATGGGTGTTTGTTAAACATTCGTTTGAAGTGAAATGAAAGGAAGGAAGAGGATTCTGGTTTTAAATTTATGGCACACACGTACACGACGCAGTAAAATAACCGCTAAAAATATCTGATCAGTATAAAATTAGTAAAAACCACCGTGAAAACGTATGACATATTTCATCTGCCGTCTTAAATACTTCCTAAAGAGAGAGAGAGAGAAAAAAAAGCCAACGTGCCCCGCCCCCATTGAAAGAAACGAGCGAGTGATACACTACGAAGCACTTCGAGAACTCGGGAACTAAGGCGTCAAATTGGTTTTCCCCATCCATTTATAATACATAACCTTCCACCGTCGTTCAATGCTGAGAAAGTAAAGGGAATGTTTCATCGTACTTGGTTACATTAAAGTACCAGGCACTCTACTGCTTTTAAGGAACCCACGTTCGCCCAGTTTATGGGGGTCCTAATTTCAGGTATTCCCCCTCAGTTTTGTATATGCATTTTAACGAGTTTTACCTTCGATATTCATCTCGTTTGGTCATATATACGGAGGGTTGACAAAAGTAAATAGAATACACACTACGACGATGGTTGTCCTTGTGAACAAATGGCAAAGCTCATCAATGGAATGCCAAAACGTGTCACCTTTACATAATGCGAAGGGGAAAGCGACACTGCTCTCAATATACTGACTCAATAAATCTCTTATTTACTGACTTTTATCATTAAATCAAAAACTATGGAGAAACCGCTGAATGTGTGTATTTACTTTTGTGTATATATATATATATATATATATATATATATATATATATATATATATATATATATACTGCTTGAAGTTTATTAAAATAACTTTTGTAAGAATGAACGACTAAATTTAATCCATTTGACCTGCAGGGATTATCAGTTAACACGTATTTGCATTTTCTCGACGTATCTAATTTTTCCCTTTTTAATGAAAGTTTCTTATTGCATGTTGGAAATTCCTTCATAACTAAATGCAGAAGTAATTTTAAAGTTATTCTGTTACCATTAAATTTTCATAAAATCTAATTAGCGGAAATTACTGTAAACTTTTCAAAAGATAAGAATATTTCTTTTGGGGACTATTTTGAATATAGACCACGCTGGCATGTTCATTAGTTGAATGGGTGACCGATCTCTGCGTTGTAGCGACCCTTATAAGATAGTTCGAATCCCACGTAAAGCTGTAGGTCCTCTCGATCACATGACCTTTGTTACGAAGCAGGTTAAATAAACCCTAACATTATTATCATTATTATTATTATTATTATTAATAATAAAATTATTTGGAAGTATGTCTGAACTTTTTTTTCTCCATCAACCACTGGGACAAGCCCAGGTAACTTAATTGAATAACTAAAAACTGATTGAGTCAAAGATTAGAGACTCTGTCAAGGGAAATCAAACTCAATAAAATAAACTCAGCCGAACTCGTCAAACGGAATAATCAAATAACTTGCCTTAAAGCTCGGGTCCGAGGCGTATTCTTCTCTCACGAGATGAGGACAATTCCATTTCGACTTTTTCTTCTTTGAGGACGATGAAAAAGAAGTCAGAATCGAAGAGGAAAAGTCTCTGCTTACTCCGCTGTCTTCACTCGATTCTGAGGACATGGATTCCGCATCGGAAGGGTCGATCGTCTCTCTGGAAAAAACACTAATATACAGGGTGTCCATAATGTCTTGTCACCCCAGTAAAATACTAACTGATTTTCGTTTTTCTTTCAGACCCATTTGAAATGTGTGTGAGCAGTAACTATACGACTGAACAACGCGTATTGGCTAGTACCTGGGTCCATGAGCAACGCTCAGGGACCCAAGTACTAGCCAATATGCATTGTTCAATCGTATAGTTGCTGCTATCACACATTTCAAATGGGTCTGAAAGAAAAACGAAAATCAGTTAGTATTTTACTGGGGTGACAAGACATTGTGGACACCCTGTAGATTAAATCAGAAATTTGGGGGGGGGGGGTTTCTACGTGATTTTTAAGATTAATTATTAACTAATTTTCTCAATTTTTACTCGTACTTCGTTTAAACAACTTCCATAAAGTTTTAAAAAATTTTACTCAACTATATGTCGTACTGCGTTATCTTAACTGTCACGAAGGAGATACTTAACATTGTGACAGAAATTAATTGTAGGATAATTATTTGATAAGTTGGCGTAAAATCGTTCGTGTTTTATAATCATAAAGGAGTTGGGGTTTCGAGTTCATGATTAAATGTCAGATAAGACTAATGACATAATGATGATTTTGGCTTACGACTTTTGTATATATTTTCTTCGGAATTACAATTTCGCGTACACTAAGGAAAGATTTTTGATACGTTATGAAGTACGAAGAAATTATTTACGTTCAGTAAAAACTTCAGTTAATAGAAACTGGAACATGAATGCGACGTTGATCTTACTTGGTCCACCTGAGGGTAGTTGTAGAGCCTCTTTGATTTTGGTGTTTGGCTTCAATGTAGGAGTAGGTAATGGTGTTTCTCCTTCCAGAAGGGGTCTTCGCCCCCGTTAGATTGCTGCTCCTCCCTCTTTTCGCCTCCCCTTCTTTGGCTTTCTCCCCAAATTTGATATGAAAGTACCTTGGATTCTCCCTCAGAGCTTTTCTCACGTCGAAACCACTAGCCACTCGAGGCTTCCGCAAATGAACGCCCGTCGAGGAATAATCTTCAGCGGGTCGTAGGGGTAATGTGGACCCCCTTTTGAGGGGTCTACGACTCTCTTCGTGCGCGCCTTTGGTAGGGCTCATGCGCGTTGGTAAGGATGAAGTTAATGAACACGCGTCGGTTAATGAAGAACACGCGTCGGTTAATGAAGAACACGCGTCGAAGGAGGAACTTTGTTCGTGTCGGTCTCTGTCGAAGCGCAGAATTTTGCTGGAAGGGTTCGATCGAACGTGATCGAAACGTGCTGCGTTGAAGAAAAAGGGTGAAAGTTTAATACATTTACAATAATTAACACCCGATTAATTAACAGGGCTACGTACGTGACGACCACGTCGCTGCACCGTTTCCCGTTAGATCAGCGAGATTAAACGACGTTGGGTCCGTTCAGTAGTTGGATGGGTGACCCTCTTCCGCGTTCAGATGATGTAGTGACCCGTTGATGGTTCGAATTCCGAGTAAAACTGGGATCTTTAATGTTGCGAAGGATGTTAAACGAGGATTAACACGTTAATGTACTTAATGGTATTGACAGTATTAAAAAAAAGATCCTTCTAAAAATGACGACAAAAATAGGTTAAATATAAACCTATGCTGTTGTACGTAACCTATGCTGTTGTACGTAACCTATGCTGTTGTACGTAACCCGTAAAATATTTATCGTCTACTAAATATTTTAAGTTTCCAAATAAAAAAAAAAGAAGTCTAATAAATTGCCTTCTATTTTTGAAAACATGTTATTTAGTACCTATATTCTAGTACTAGTTTGCCATACGAGTAAGTAATCCATCACCACCAAACTTTATAGTTTCCCGTAAGTATAATCAAAGTAAAGTATAATGGCATGAATAATTTCCATACCTTTTCATTTCGCTACTTACAATGACAGACGTACTTTGCATAACCCTTAATCTCGCTTTTACGTCATATATTGTTAACGTTTGAATACGTTTACGTCAAATTATTATTCATTTTCAACGTTCAGAAGCGATTTAAGTTTTCTTAAAGGGGAGTTTATACTTTTTTCATCATACGTTTCAAGAAGGAATGCTCATTTTGTAGTGTGTGTGTGTGTGTGTGTGTGTGTGTGTGTGTGTGTGTGTGTGTGTATTTGGTAAATCTCTAGGAGCGCTCCATTTTTCAATATTAAACATACTCATAAAACATATACCATTTGAAAGCTCACATTTTTCTGAGTCTAAAAATGTAGTAATCCAACAGTATCAATAGCAAATAAAAAGTAACTAGGTTTAAATATAAAACCCTATACCGATCAATTTGTGATGGGTGATCTTTACGGGGGCTCCGCCCCCGTACCCCGAGACCTAAATTATACAAATGATAATGTAATAACATATTCATGTTAGATTAAGTTAGCGTAACAATTACCAAAAAATACCATCTTACAACACAGACTGAAGATTTATAACTTAGCCAACCTTTATAATGTAGTTAATGACGTCACGCGTCAAACAAATAATTAAACCTAGTTACTTTTTATTTGCTATTGATACTTTTGGATTACTACATTTTTAGACTCAGAAAAATGTGAGCTTTCAAATGGTATATGTTTTATGAGTGTGTTTAATATTGAAAAATGGAGCGCTCCTAGAGATTATCCATATATTCGATTGTAATTTTAAAGTATGTATAAATGCAATTGATAAAAAGTAATTGTACAAAATACCCTCTAAAAACATTAATTAAAATGGGCATTTGGGTATGAATGGACCTTACCTTAAGATGAGTTCGTCGTGTTTCAGATATTTATAAGCTACTATCTTTTGTTAAGAGCATGTCATTATACCCAAATAAAGAAGCCAGTTTGATTTGAGGGGTATCCCCGCACACTTTTTACCCAATACCCCCTTTTTCCCCTTAATAAAAAAAACAAAACTAAAATTTATAATTATTAAAAAATATCCTTCGCAAAGAGCGGGAAGCACGCGCACACACACACACACACACACACACACACACACACACACACACACACACCGGAATTACTTCCGGAATGGATATCAGTTGGTCGTAATATTCCGCAAAATTCACATTTTAATGAGAGTAGGTTTAAGATTAGAGTATGCTTTTTTATTCTCTCTACTTTAATCGTTATAACTTTATACAGGGTGGGCCGTAAGTTTCCATACATAGGAAAAATTAAACGTTTGTTTTTATGTTTCAGATACCCTAAGAATATGCGTTTGACGAAAGAGCAACGAATTGAATTGGTCCTGTGGAGTGGCCTCCCAGATCCTCAGATCTCACCCCCCTTGATTTCTATCTTTGGGGGCACTTGAAGGCCATGGTGTATCAGGAAAAGATACGAGACATAAATCATCTAAAGGAACGTATCACCAACGCCATTACAAGCATAACGTCAACTGTGCTAATGCGTGTTCATCAACAGTGGGGAACACGTATTGAAATGTGTTTTCAAAACAATGGCAACCATGTAGAGCATATTATATAAATAAAAATGGTTGTCCATAAAAAAATGTTTATTTTTCCTATGTATGGAAACTTACGGCCCACCCTGTATAATGCTTTATTATTTTTCCATCTATTTATTTTTTTTATTTTTAGTTTTCAGCGGATGCCAAAATTTTTAAAATTATCTTAAAATTATGCGCTCAGAGCTCAGCATTATTTTTATTACCTCGCTTTTTTACGATCGTTTAAGCAGCACTTCTTTTTACTTTAATGCATTTATTTACCGCTTAAATTTTACTGAATTCCAATTTATACAAACAACCACGGCTATAAAAATGTATCAGTTATATACAGGGTGTCCCGTAAGTCTGATCTCTTAGGAAATTTATTTTAAATTTACAAAAGTAATACTCGTACATTAGAACTAAAACGAATGTTCAAATTGACGTCTTGTTTTGGAACTTTTTTTTTGTTGCAGGTAGAAAACACGCAATAGCTAATATGAAAGTGAGTTACACTCGTGAGGAAAAGGCGGAGGCATTTTCATCACTAATGTAACTCTCTCCCATATTAGCCATTGCGTGTTATTCTACCTGCAACAAAAAAAAAGACATTAATTTGAACATTTGTTTTAGTTCTAATGTATTATTTTTGTAAATTTAATTTAAAATAAATTTCCTATGAGACCCGGACTTATGGGGCACCCTGTATATATATATAAAATTTGTGTGTATAGATAAATAGATAGATAAAATATACATACACTGAAAATTAAACGTTGCAGCGTTGTGAATGGTAACTGGTGGGATTGTCTCGAAGAGCTGCCTGACGGAGGCTACTGTGTGTGGGGGAGGCAATTCCTCCGGACGAAGTTCCACGTTGTGTACGTTGTACAACTTTGAAGTCTTTGGTTCCGCCATCTCCTGCACTACCTGTAAAAGGGGGAATGAGGACGTGAGCGGTACAGTCACCCAACGTCACAACTGTATTTTGGTTGTTGAGGAAATTTTAATTGTTGAAAATTGGAAAAAGAAATATGCTAATTAACGCGATTGATGATGGCTTTTGTTTATGCGAAACTTTTTTGGAATTGAAATCGGTGTAAAAGTAGTAGTTTTGACGTTGATTCAAGTTCCAAATTAAGATTTTTCCTTTGAACAATCTCATTAATCTTGCTTTTTTCCACGTCCTTCACAAAAATTACCATTTTATACATATACACAGGGTGTTTCAGGAGGAAAGGTCAATACTTCGGGAGGTGGCAGTATCAGTCATTGAGAAAAAAAAAGTTCATATGAACATGTGTCTAATTCTGAATGGTTACGGAGATAGAGCTGTTTGAATCTGATGCGCGCGCAGCTCTTCCTCCCCCTTCCCTCCCCTATAACCTTGAACCATGTAAGCTGTAATGTAAGCATGTAACATAAGCCAATCGACAGCTGACTGTTGTGAGTGACATTGTTTGGTGTTTGAAGCAGTGTTAAGAATGCCACACACCTTCACACATGCCGAATATGCAGATATGGTGTATGTCTACGGTTTTTGCGATGGAAGTGCAACAGCTGCTGTTGCAGAATACCGTCGACGGTTTCCGAACCGCAGAATTCCGGATCGAAGAGTGTTTACCAGGGTTTTCAACACATTGCCAGAGATTGGCACACTTCCCAGCGCTCATGTTTCATCTGAACGTGAAGGTCAAGATGTGGATGAAGTGAAAAACATTCTTGAGTTGGTAGAGCGTAGTCCTACTACTAGCTCACGAAGAATTTCTACACGTCTCGGTGTACCACACACACAAGAGTATGGCGAACATTACGTGAGGAAGGCTTGCATCCATATCATGTACAGCGTGTACAACACCTTCAACCAGGAGACGCTGCCATGCGACTGGAATTTTGTCATTGGGTAAATGCTAATCGCCGATTGCTTCGATTAATACTGTTCACCGATGAAGCTACTTTCACCCGTGACGATATCAACAACACTCGTAACTCTCATCGGTGGTCAGACGAAAATCCAAATGCCACTGTGAAAACAAATTTTCAACATCGCTTCTCTGCCAATGTGTGGTGCGGATTATCGATGATCAGCTGATTGGCACTGTTACTTTAGAGAATCGTCTTACAGGAGAAAGTTACCTAAAATTTCTGCAAAATGAATTGCCAGGACTATTGGAGGATGTTCATTTGGCTACATGCGCTGGGATGTACTTTCAGCATGACGGAGCTCCTCCTCCACATTCTACCCGTCTGGTGATGCAATACCTAAATCAAACTTTCCCTGGTCGATGGATCGGCCGCGGTGGTCTCATTCAATGGCCAAGGTCGCCAGACCTCTCTCCGTTAGATTGTTTGTGGGGGTGGATGAAAAGTCAAGTTTACAAAAGAAAGGTGGATACACGAGACGAATTGCTCGCGCGCATTTTGGATGCTGCTGCCCGCATAAAGGATCGTCAAGACCAACTCAGACGAACAACACGCGATCTTCGCACACGAGTTGCAAAGTGCATTGAGGTTAACGGTGGGATTTTCGAGAAAGTATTGTAAACTGTAACAAATTTGTCATTTCTGTATCTGAGACCATTCAAAATGCCAATGTTTAAACATTAAATGTTAGAAACAGTAATTGGTTTCTCTTACTTGATTACCATTAACAATGCTTTTGTATTTGTAGCTTCAAACAGCTCTATCTCTGTAACCATTCAGAATTAGACACATGTTCATATGAACTTTTTTTCTCACAATGACCGATACTATCACCTCCCGAAGTATTGACCTTTCCTCCTGAAACACCCTGTGTGTGTGTGTGTGTGTGTGTGTATATATATATATATATGTGTGTGTGTGTGTGTGTGTGTGTGTGTGTGTGTGTGTGTATACAGTGCCGTAACAAGGGCGAGGCGAGTGAAGCACTTGCCTCGGGTGCGCAAAGCTGAGGGGCGCAGAAAAACTACATAAAATATGTATCTACTATCCGAAGCACGCCATGCCATTAGGGAAAGGGCGCATTTCTATAAATTTTCAGTACTTTTCAGCACTTGATTTTCTGTTTTCCTTGCATGTTATTCGATCAGCGCTTTTCCAAACCGAATATTGCAAATCAGAAAACAGGATTTAATGAGTGGAAAAATTTAAACCGTATTCTTGAACATGAAAATTCAACTAATCATCGTGAAAATTTCTGTAAATGGAAATCCCTACAAAAAAGACTATTGTGCGGACAATGTATCGATGATGCACTACAGAAATTTACCACTTAGAGGATCGTGTAGTATATATATATATATATATATATATATATATATATATATATATATATATATATATATATATATATATATATATATATATATATATATATATATATATATATACAGGGTGTCTCATAAGTCCGGCATCATAAGAGAAATTCATATTTTTCTATTTCTAAAACCATAATTCATATTTTTCTCTTTCTACAGGCCATAATGTCTGTGAGCAAGGAAGAACGAATCCAGATAATTCTACTCATAGGAAATCGGAGTCAGAGAGAAGCCGCTGCTGAATTTAACAGACTGCATCCAGACCGCGAGCCAATAACACAGAGTTGTGTTAGCAGACTTGTTGCAAAGTTTAAGGAAACAGGATCCATAGAAGATAAACCACGCAGTGGACCTTCATGGAGGTCCACTGACGATGATACAGCGACTGCTATCCTGGCTCATTTTAACAGAAATCCCAATAAGTCTCTTCGGCGATTGTCCGCCGAGACAGGAGTGTCGAAAAGTAGCATCCATCGCATTCTTCAGGCTCACAAATGGCATTCATAAAAACTTCAGATCCTGCAGAAATTAAGCGAAGATGATCCCGACCGGCGGATGGAATTTTGTGAATGGGCTACGGAACAATACATATTGAGCACGTTCTGTAAATAAAAGCTTTTGTTTTGCTTTTTTAATTATTTTCCTATGATGCCGGACTTATGGGACACCCTGTGTATATATATATATATATATATATATATATATATATATATATATATATATATATATAGTGGCGGCCATAAGTCACGCATCACCTCATCAATTTAAAAAAAAATTGTTTTAGCGTAAAAGTAAAATACTAAAATTACTGTAAATGGTAGAAAAGATGTATTTAGAAACTACTCAAGCATACAAAACATACTAATGAAATGCGCTCAGTATTTCGTACAATCCCCCCCTCCTTTTTTTTTTTTTTTTTTTTTTTGCAGCAGCAGCAGCACTTCCGCGATACATCGTGGCATGGAATTACCAATATTTCGCAATAACCCGGCGTAATTTCCTGCGCCCACTCCTTTATGGCTTCAAGCAAATCATTAAATGATGTAGGATTGTGACGGGTAACTTTTTCTTTGACGGTTCGCCAGTGGTTCTCTATCGGGTTTAAATCGGGCGAGTTTGCCGGCCAAGGTCCGATCAGCTGAAAACCCGAATTTCGGAGCCAATCAGACACGGTTTTGGTGCGGTGACTTGGCGCTCCGTCTTGTTGGAAAAACCTCCTGCAGGAGAAGCTGCCGCTGTTTATGGAGATGCGCCACACAACGTTTTTCCAAGAAGACAGTGTGTCATGTTACCGCACCAAAGCCGTATCTGATTGGCTCCGAAATTTGGGTTTTCAGCTGATCGGGCCTTGGCCAGGAAATTCGCCCGATTTAAACCCGATAAAGAATTGCTGGCGAACCGTCAAAGAAAAAGTTACCCGTCACAATCCTACATCATTGAATGATTTGCTCGAAGACATAAAGAAGGTGTGGGCGCAGGAAATTACGCCGGGGTATTGCGAAATAGTGGTAATTCCATGCCACGACGTTTCGCGGAAGTGCTGAAAAAAAAAAAAGTGGGGGTGGGTGGGGAATTGTATGAAATACTGACCGCATTTCATTAGTATATCTTGTATGCTTGAGTAGTTTCTAAATACATCTTTTCTACCATTTACAGTAGTTTTAGTATTTTACTTTTACGTTAAAACAATTTTGTTTTAAATTGATGGGGTGATACGTGACTTATGGCCACCACTAATACACACACACACACACCACACACACACACACACGGGATGAGTTTCACACTTAAACACGTGAAATGAATGAATGAATGATGTCAACCCACAAGGAAAAATAAAAAAAGTATTCCAAGGCTTTTCGTGTATTCAGCAATACACCGCGTCATTCCCTGACGACCTGACGAGGTGTATTGCTGAATACACAATAGGCCTTAGAATATTTTGTTTTCCTTAAGGGTTTGCATCATATATATATATATATATATATATATATATATATATATATATGAAAATTATTTCACGAAAGTAACAAGTAAATAATATTTATGATAAAAATAACCACGAAGGGAAAATGAAACAAAGAATGGTGCTCAAGCGCTTTCATCTAATTTGTTATTTATTTCAGTGTTCCTTAGGATGTCATTAGACGAAAGCGCTTGACCACCATTCTGTGTTTCCTTTTTCCTTCGTGGTTATTCTCATATATATATATATATATACACACACACACACAGGGGTTAGACAAAATATGAACACCCGCCGATTTCACCGGTTATCTTTACGGACTGCTCAGAGACAAAGTAAACGGTCAAATGACTGGCAAACCTATTTAAATGCGTAACAGAGAGTGTATACGTCATGTTATAACCCTCACGTTGTTTTTACAGATCTGAGTGAATTATGAATTAGCAGTTATGAAAGACCTGTCAGACTTCCAAAGAGGGCAAATTGTCGGAGCGCGGATGGCTGGTGCATCGGTGACGAAAACCGCTCAGATGTTCAATGTATCCAGAAGAACTGTCTCTTTGGTCATGTCTGCATACCAAAACCATGGAAAGACAAGCACCGACAAATGCAATAGTGGACGCAAGAAGAAGCTGTGTGATCGAGACCGCCGGGTGCTAAAGCGCATTGTGACAAAGAACCATAAGACCACAGCTCCAAAAGTGACTGCAGAACTTAACCAGCATCTTGCAAGCCCAGTATCGACCAGAACTGTACGTCGCGAGCTCCATGGAGCTGGATACCATGGGAGGGCTGCAATTGCCAAACCCTTCCTTTCGCACATCAACATTGAGCGGCGCAGAAAATGGTGTAATGACCATAAGAATTGGTCAATGGACCGGTGGAAGAATGTAGTCTACTCCGACGAATCCTCCTTTACGCTATTTCCATGTTCCGGTCGAGTTTACGTCTGGAGACAGCCTAAAGATGCTTATGACCCCGACTGCCTGACCCCAACCGTTAAGCATGGAGGCGGATCTGTGATGGTTTGGGCAGCAATATCGTGGAATACTCTTGGCCCAGCTGTAGTACTGCATGGTAGGGTTAACGCCCAGGTCTATCTGTCAATATTGGCTGATCAGGTCCATCCCATGGTCCAAACGCTGTTTCCCAATGGCGGCGCCGTCTTCCAGGATGATAATGCACGAATCCACACCGCTGGGGTCGTTAAAAACTGGTTTGAAGAGCATGTTAGTGAAGTAGAACGCTTGGATTGGCCTCCACAATCCCCGGATCTTAACATTATCGAGCATCTGTGGTGTCAGTTGGAGCAGCAGGTCAGAAGCCGATTCCCACCGCCGGCGTCTTTGGAGGAACTGGAGCAGGGTTGCTCGAAGAATGGCTCAGGATTCCTCTAGCCACTGTCCAAAAGCTGTATGAATCAATTCCCCGACGCATTGCAGCTGTTATTGCCGCTAAAGGAGGACCAACTCCATAATAAGAATAAAAACCGCCATTTATCAAGGTGTTCATATTATTTTGTCTAACCCCTGTGTATATATATATATATATATATATATATATTTTTTTTTTTTTAAGTTCGGGAAGAACCGATTCGCCTCTATTTAAAAGGGCATATCTCGGCGGAAAAACAAAGAAAAAGTGAGAGGAAAGACAGAGGAAAAAGAAAGGGTGGAGGGGACAGTCGAAGTGGAAAAAGACCAAGGACTGCAGGGTCGAGCCCCATCATCCTTGGGTGCTAGGGCCGGGAGGGCGCACGTGAAACCTCCAGGAACAAGCACATACAAACGAGCACAAAGAGCACTCAAGAGCACGAGCTTAGAACCCCCTTGCGGGGGGATATATATATATATATATATATATATATAATATATATATATATATAATATATTGGAATTCTGCAGGGAAAGGAAAAAATATCTCCAATTTCTAATAACATTTTTGGAGCGAAATTGAAAGAGTTGAATAAAAATGAATTGGAAGTTGATTAGAAAAGCTTCTGTTGCATTTTCATTTGTTAGAAGGTATCGGTATCAGAAAATGCTTTTATTCAATTGAATGTATCGGGCCAGAATCAATTGCCGAGGTCAGCTTTGATTTTGTCAAATAAATTTGCATGTGAAGTTTTGTATACATTTTAGAGATAATATCGTAATTTTGTTTTTATATTGGTCATTTCGTTAAATTATTTGTATTTATTCTTTTATTTGTTTTTGTATAGTTTTGTTTTATTCATGAGTGATGGTCGTAGATTTTTTGTACTTACCAAAGGAGGAGCAGGTGGAGGGTCAGTAGGCCTCAAGACGGGTAACTTCTCAACAATCATTACTCGAGGGGTTTCCAAAGTCGTGATCAGTCTGTCAGAAGGAGGGGAATTCGTTCTTTCAATTGACTTCGACTCGAAGAGGTCTTTTCCGGTTTTGACGCTCAGAAGATGGTCTTGAAGAACTTCCGAACTTTGTTTAGTCTCTATAACGTTGATTGATTCTGTAATGGCGTCGTTATTCGAGTCACGAGCTACTTCCGCTTCTTCGTGTACAAACTCTAGTTCTTCGGAAAATCTCACTTCCTTAACTTTGTGTTTTGGAGGTTCCGTCTCTTCAGTCGTTTCAGAAACGTTGTTGCCCTCATCGGGTTCAAGAACTCCGCTTTCCAATTCACCGACTGTAATCCAAGAGTCTTCGTCATTCGTGAGAGAATCCGGATAGAAAAGGTCTAGAGGGCGGGTTTTCGACGTTAATGATCCGTTATCAGAGTCCGGTTCTGTTTGCTGGAGTTCATCTTTTATTTCGTTGACGGAGGCGTCATCGTAGTTATGATTTGACTCGTCACTATCATTACCACGGTCTGTCTTCTCTCCGTCCGCCTCGACGGGTGACGTATTACCTCGATTTTGGTCATGAACGGGTGACATATTCTCCCGATTTGGAGTGTCTTCCTCCTCTTCTTGAAAAGTAGCCAGATTTTCTCTATTTTCATAGTCGCCTTCCAAATCCCTTTGAATCCCCTCGGCTTTATCCGGAATCCAACACCTGCCGTCTTCTATTCCGACTTCTGCATTCCTCTCGGATCTTCCTCGGAATTGATCCGTCTCGAAGTCGTCTTGGTCGTGAAGCGTTTCCTGATTCTCGTGTTCGAAATCATTATGATCTTCAGTCCTTGACGCGAGGATCTTCCTCCTACTTATGCAGTGCTGTATTTGGTAGCAGCCGCTGGTATCTTCCGATGCCCAATCTCGGGCTTCTTCTTCCCACTGTTCCCGCGAGAACTCGTCCTCACTGAACAAAACCATATAAAATTACTATTTATATATATATATATATATATATATATATATATATATATATATATATATATATATGATGCAAATCTACAGGGAAAAAGAAAATTCATCCCATATATATATAACTTTGGTTAGCTTCCGCCCGAATTGTTCATTCTGACGAAGGTCAAGCTTTTCACTCCACCTTAGACCTACAGTTTAGCGTGGAATCCAAACCACGCCCCATCAGCAGCCAGCGTCTTAACCACTAGGCCACCTAGGGTACCCATTTATCTACCAACCACTTTCTTTTGTGCGGAAGGATGAACAGCTGGGTTTTGCTGCGCGCCTGCTGCCGTCGGGTCTCGAACCCGGGCCGATGGATTCGTAGTCAGCGACGCTAACCACTACACCACCGAGGCGCTATATATATATATATATATATATATAATATATATATATATATATATATAGTGCCTAAATCCCCAAGTAGTGCCAATAGTAACCCACCTTTTTTACCAGTTAGGTAGACCTTCATAATTAAGTTTAATTTTTTGTACGACCTACTTTTTTGGTATTAGGTTAGGTTTTACCTAAGGTAAAACAAATCAGGGTGTGTCAAGTCTTACCTAGTGGGTAAAAAATGGTCACGGACGAAAATTTACACAAATGTTAGACCAACTTGATCATTTATGACTAGTATATACTGTATACATATATACTGTATATAGTTTCTTAGAAATCTCCTCGCAAGATAATGTTTCATACGAGGTGCAGTGAAGAGAAATAAATGTAATAATTTCTTACCCGACATCGAGAATTGTAAGTGTCTCGCACGAGAGAGATCGTTGCCTCTCCAGACATCTCCATCTCTCCGCTTCTTCCTCCTCCTTCTGTCTCTTTCGCTTCTCCTTCTCTTCTCGAAGTCTTTCGAAATTGTTTTGGGGCACACCCGCGTCTCTCTTATCTCTCTCTCCATTCTGGATCTGGCCTTCCGCATCCCGTCCTGTTGACGATGTCGGCGAAGAAGGGCTGGAATCTTGACACGTTGCGTAAATCATTTTCTTTATACAGTATTATTATTTATTTATTTATTTATTTTTTATTTATTTATTTATTTATTTATTTATTTATAGTGTTTCAGTATTATATGCACAGTATATATACTCTGTGTGTGTGTGTATATAATCGTGTAGTGTATTATCATCACATGCAATAAATTTTTAATTTCAAACATTATATTTAATTTATAACAGTTTTATGCGGTGACCATGTCGGGTGATCATATACTCCCCATTATCTTCAATCTTTACCTGTCCTGTCCTTGACCTAATATGGTGTGCTTAATAATAAGGGTGTTCCACCCATTCGACCTATCCCGGAACACGCTCTGCTTTTGTAAATTTTTAAATATAAATTTTGAATTGGCGGTTTTATATCTCGTTAAACGAGATAAGATTGTTTAAAAGTGTATTTTTCCATATAAAATTTCTTTTTTACCTTTTTTTTATATTTTTGAGAAACTGGGATGATGATAATACCATAGCAAAGTCCCCCCCCTTCTCCCGCAATATGTCGAAACAGTCGTATGGAGACCAAAATGAAATTGTGGTGCCCACTGTCGCGGTTTCGTGAGTTAGTTACACACACACACACATTAAATAAATAGATAAGACAAGACAAATGTGAATGCCTGTGAAAGAGTACTTGTAATTCCATGCACGCCCTTCCGCGTGACCCAGTTACGCAGATAAGAGACTGAATTAATGTGAAGTCCTCAACAACTGCGAGCACTTCTTCCCCTTTCTATTATCGGTTCCCCTTGTATACCCTCACGTGAATCCTTTACAACAAACACGCAACTCCTTACATTCGATTAAGCTGTAGGCATCGGTGTGCGTGGTCTTAATTGGCCCGTTCATATAACGGCACTCTGATTGCCTCCAAGTCCCCTTGCAATCCATTCCGATCTCGCTTTACGAGAATTTTTCACTCGCTCGCTTTCTCGACACGACGATAATGGTAAATAGAAAGGTAAGTTGCCGTTAAAGGACACGGACTCACTCGCGTTCGGTCGGTTTGACGCAGAGTTTTGAAGTTCGCGGAAGAGGATGTTCGTGGTTGACAATTAGAAAGGTTAGATTGGGGGAGGTTTATACTAGCTTTTTAGTAGGTTTTGTCGGGGTTGGTTTATTATTGTTATTACCTGTTTCGTCCTCAAAGAGAATGGGGTCGAGGCTGACCTCCGCGTTATCGTCCTCCTCCACTATCACTTCGAGGCTCACCCCTCGCCGCAGGTAGTTCCGGTGCAACATTTCTTCCTGGAAGAGAAACGCTTCTATAAATATGTACCCACTACTTGATACCCATAAACAGTTAACAACAACGCCTGCTCCAAAATTAGATGGTAGGATGACTTCATGCCCAAGGGACATGCCTCTAAAATTTTCCATAACAGTTTTCCTATGTTTCCATTCACTTACCCTATTTTATCTTACCTTATACTGTTCTACCCTACCCAGACGACCTAAGTCATTTTACACCTGTATGGGGAGACGTCTTTCTGATGAGCCTTGTCCCAAGAGAGATTAGAAAGACGAATTATTTACGACCTTCATCCTGACGAAATGTTCATCTTGAAACCGCCCCGTGGGAAAGAGTGTTCCCAAAAAAGTTGTTCCACACAAATTTTATGACCCGGCAAAAACCCATTACGAAAAAACTTTAAAAATATTTTCAATGCTTTTAATCGACTTTATTTCGCTTTTAACTATATATATATATATATATATATATATATATATATATATATATAATATAATATAATATAATATAAAATCTTGAAGCAATTAGAAAATGGATTCCTTCTGTATACATGCTCTATTATTGTGCCCAAGTTTCTATTCGACTTCAGGCCTCTTTTATCAGTTTTGCTGTAATAGATGAAATGAGTTTGAGTCTAACTGAAAAGGATGTTTGTGAAATACTAACAACAATATAGTTCAAGTGCAGTGTGTGTGTATGTGTGTTTATATATATATATATATATATATATATATATATATATAATATATATATATATATATATATATAACACTATTCATAATCATGCTAACTGACATAGATGAGGACGTTACCAGAGACAGCACAGTAACATCATTTGCGGATGACACAAAGATCAGTAGAAAAATAAGAAACCCAGAAGACATAGGATTTCTACAAACCGACATAAACAGAATCTACAAGTGGACGGAAGACAACAATATGAAGTTTAACACCGAGAAATTTCAGCTATTACGGTACGGAAAAAGAGACCTAAAATCGATGGAATATTATACTCCAAATGGGCAGGAAATTCAGAGAAGTTCCAGAGCAAAAGATTTAGGGGTTGTAATGACAGATGATGCGAAATTTGAAACATAAAATAAGCTAGCAGTAAACAGAGCAAGAATATAACGGGTCAGATATTGAGAACCTTTAAACGAAGGGATAGGAATGTAATGATTCCTCTACTGAAAACCCTGATAATACCCAAATTGGAATACTGCTCGGTCCTAACATGCCCATATAAAAAAGAAGACATTAGATAGCTGGAAGGGATCCAGAGAAGCTTCACAGCCAAGATCAATGGGTGCAAAGAACTAAATTACTGGGAAAGGTTACGCGAACTAGACCTATATTCACTGGAAAGGAAAAGAGAGAGATACACCATTATTTACACTTGGAAAATAATGGAGAAACTAGTCCCTACTCTTACTCTGAACCCTATAACTCCCCAAACAACGGTGGAAAGTAGAAACGGTAGACTGTGTCGTATTCCCAAATTGAAGGCGAGACAGGGAACATCCTTAACCCTGAAAGAAAATAGTTTTGGTAGTGAGAGGACCAAAACTGTTTAATCAGTTGCCCAAAGACCTAAGAAACACGAAGGGAGTTGCAGTGGAAATCTTCAAAAGAAGACTAGACGCCTGGCTCAGAACAATCCCCGATGAGCCGGGCGTACCTGGCTATGTGAGGTGGACAGCGCAAGAATCCAACTCACTACTTCACCAGGCCAACTCGAGAGGACGGGCGACAAGCTTGACCTTCGCGAAACCTTTGTAAGGTTGTAAGGTAAGGTGTGTGTATATATATATATTATATATATATATATATTATATATATATACAGGGTGTCCCATAAGTCCAGCAGCATAGGAAAAATAATAATAAAGGCAAAACAAAAGCTTTCATTTACAGAACGTGCGCAATATGTCCACCATTGTTTTCAATACACAAATTCAGACGTGATACCCAGTCAGCAAGCATACGGTGAATGATGTCAGGAGTAATGGTGTTACATGCCCCAATAATGCGCTGCCGCAAATGTTCAACACACCTAATTTTCTCTGCGTATACCAGCGCTTTCAAGTAGCCCCCGAGATAAAAAATCTAGTAGTGGCGTGAGATCCGGGCTTTGGTGCTGTAATGTGCAGGAGCGCCGTCTTGCTGGAACCATGTTGGGAAATTTCCTTCTTCGTTCAAGACACTGGGAATGCTTCTTCCTTGAGCATACGTGGGTAGGTGCCTCCACTGACATGTTCATCGAAAAAGAGGGGGCCTATGATGCGATCCTTCCAAATGCCACACCATACCATCACCCGAGATGCACCTTGTTCCTTTGAAGAGGTATACCAGTGAGGGTTGTTTTGAGACCAGTAGCGGGTGTTCTGTCGATTTACCTCACCATTTCCATAAAAAACAGCCTCGTCACTGAACAGAATGGTGGACGGGAAATTGGCATCCCGAGCATATTGTTCCGTAGCCCATTCACAAAATTCCATCTGCCGGTCGGGATCATCATCGCTTAATTTCTGTAGGATCTGAAATTTATATGGATGCCATTTGTGAGCTTGAAGAATGCGATGGATGCTACTTTTCGACATTCCTGTCTCGACGGACAATCGCAGAAGAGACTTATTGGGACTTCTGTTAAAATGAGCCACGATAGCAGTCGCTGTATCATCATCAGTGGACCTCCTTGAAGGTCCACTGCGTGGTTTATCTTCTATGGATCCTGTTTCCTTAAACTTTGCAACAAGTCTGCTAACACAACTCTGTGTTATTGGCTCGCGGTCTGGATGCAGTCTGTTAAATTCAGCAGCGGCCTCTCTTTGACTCCGATTTCCTATGAGTAGAATTATCTGGATTCGTTCTTCCTTGCTCACATACATTATGGCCTGTAGAAATAGAAAAATATGAATTTCTCCTATGATGCCGGACTTATGGGACACCCTGTATATATAATATATATAATTTTTTTTTTCTTAGAGAGAGAGAGGGGTTTGCTTCCTCTCGAATTGCTGTTGCCACAACTTAGACCTACAGTTTAATGTGGAATTCAAACCACGACCCACCACGGGTGGTCAGAGATTACAAAGTTCTCCCCCGAACTCTATCTCACGACCTCCCGATCAACAACTCAGCGTCTAAACCACTAGGCTACCAACCACTTATTTTTTGTATAGAAAGATGAACAGCTGGGTGAGCTGAGCGCCACCTGCCATCACCGGGAATCGAACCCGGGGCCAGTGGATTCGTAGCCAGCGATGATAATCGCTATACAACTGAGGTACACGCTTACTGTATATATAGTATATACTGTATATGGGATGAATTTCACACTTTAACACGTGAAATGAATGAATGATGCGCGCGCACACACACACACACACACACACCCACACTGCGCCCTCGATATATGCGAGGGATAGTTTCTGCTAAAACCTCGCATAATGCAAATTCGCATATATCGAACTAATAGTTAAGTGAAAAAAATAGGGATGCGTTCCACAACCAGTTTTTTTTTTTTACCCTCCCGGCACCCCTAACAATGAATATGCCACTTTTTTATACCAAAAACATTAAACACGATAACATTAATGCTATATTATATCAATACTGTACAGTATAAATATTAAAGGACATAGTAAGCCTAATAAGACGTACGATACCAACGAAAAAGCACTCAAACATAGTGAAAAACACAACACAGTCTAGAGCACAACGCGCGCACACTAACACGCTGTAACGGTTTATGCAAGACTGTTGTTGTTTGGCGGGAACACGTCGATGCGCTCAGCGGCTCAGCAATATTTCACACTAGGTGGCGCATAAATGTGAATTTTTCCGCCAACCCCCAGGATTCTCTTTCACTTTCAGTAGCATTGGGGGTTGGCATACCATGGTTGCGGTACGTCGACGATATTTTGTGTATCTGGCCCATGAAGCGTGACCTGGATGACTTCCTCCCTCAGTTAAATAATCAAGTCCCCTCCATTAAGTTTACTTTAGAAGTGGAACAAAACAACTCAATTCCGTTTTTGGACGTGCGTGTACATAGGGAAAGCCCAGGTTTTAAGTTTAGTATTTATCGAAAAAAAAAAACAATTTGTCCTACGTACACTTTTACTTCGGATATGACACCCCATCAAGAAAGCCATATTTTCTTCAATGTTTCTCCGCGCTCTTTCGATCGCCAGTCCGGAATACATGGATGCCGAATTAGAAAAAATCAACAGTATTGGAAGTGATTTGTGTTAGCCACCTCCTTTTTTGGAATCTTGTCTTAACAAGGCAAAACGAACTTTCTATCGTGTGAATAATAATCCTCGACCTTTGTCGAAGAATATTTTGGTACTTCCATTTTTCCCAGGCTTTTTAGGCATTGGTGACGGTACTTAAACTTTTGAATATTAATGTAGTATTTTCATATGACAATATTGTGAAAAATATCATAGTAAAAAATAGCCTACCAATAATTTAGGCATTATCTATAAAATTGGTTGTAAACCATGTGATTCCTTTTACATTGGACAGACGGGAAAGGATTTGCACACGCTTTTAAAACAGCATCGATATTCCGTTAGAACGGGACAGTCGTCCAGTACCCTTTTCGTCCATTTGTCAGAGTTATCCCACTATATTGATTGGAATAATGCTTCAGTTTTGTTTCACTCAAGCAACATTGTTAATGGAAATATTCTTGAGTCTGCCATTATTCAACTTGCAAATAATTTCAATATTAGCCAGGGCCTTTTTTCGCTTGATCCTATTCAAACGGATTTAGACAAGAGGGGCAAACTCTGGTAGTTTTTCCTTATAAATTTGTATGCGCCTCCTACAATTTTTATTTTTCTATTTTATTTTTTGTGACATTATTTATTTCAGTGTTCCTGAGGATGTCATTAGACGAAAGCGCTTGAGCAACATTCTGTGTTTCCTTTTTCCTTCGTGGTTATTTTAATCATATTTTCATTATATATATATAATCACGCATGCACACGTGTACATGTCATTAGTCTTACTTTGTCCTTATTTCCTCTTGCCTGGTTCTCCCTTTCTATCTTGGAGTAACTTCCTTCCGCACGAGGAAAGATCCTCTCCTCCCTCGTGCAGTAAAATGATGAACGCCAATCCTTTCCTTCGAAGAAATTGTGTATCCAACCCGAAGCATCATTCCCATCATTCCATCAAGTAAACGTGAAATATACGTGAAGTAAACGAGACATTTCTATTGTAATTATAAATTCAACAGTAAAGATTCTATTCTCCTCGTTGCTAGTTAAGCGTCTATAAGTTTTTGTTTAATATATATATATATATATATATATATATATATATATATATATATATATATATAGGTTGTTACGACGAAATGTGTCAACTTTGGGAGCTTATACCTGAGGTCATTCCCAGTCAAAAACTTCGTGTGAACATAGGTCCGATTCTTAACAGTTATGGAACTATGGATTTTTTAATTTCAAGCATGCACATGCGTGAACTTGAACTGAATTGACAGTTACTTACCGAACTAACTACGTAGTAGAGTGTTGTGTTTCACAGCGTGCAGTTGATGTTTTGTGCGTTCAGTATACCTTTTACGTTTTCGAATGCTGAATATGCCGATATGATGTATGTTTACGATTTTGCGATAGAAATATTACTGTTGCTGTCGCTGAATATCAGCGACGTTTTCCAAATTGAAGAATTCCGGATCGACGAGTGTTTAGCAACGTTTTCTAGAGATTGCAAGATTTTCTGGAGATTGCGAGAGAGCGGTTCATTTCCTAGCGTTACTGTTTTATCTGACCGCCCTGTACAACAAGATGTGGCTGAAAAAGAAAACATTATTCAGATGGTACAGCGGAGTCTTCATGTTAGTACGCGAAGTATTTCCACACGTCTTAAGAGTTCCACAAACGAGAATATGTAGAACGTTACACGAAGAAGGCATGTATCCATACCACGTACAGCGCGTTCAACACCTCCAAACTGGGGATCATGCCCAACAGCTGGAATTTTGTAATTGGCTCGATACCGATCGACAATTGCATCGATACGTCTTGTTCTGTGATGAGGCTCAATTTACCCGCGACGGTGTCAACAACACTCGCAATTCACATATGTGGTCAGAAATGAATCCTTATGCCATTGTGGAAAGTAATTTTCAACATCGGTTCAGTGTCAATGTGTGGTGTGGTATTCTCTACGGTCAGCTGATCGGTCCGTTTATCTTCGAAGGTGGTCTTACAGGTGACACTTAATTACGATTTCTGCAAGACGAACTACCGGCACTGTTAGATGATGTACTTTTGGCAATACGATTGCGTATGTACTTCCAACAAGACGGAGCTCCTTCCTATTTTAGCCGTGCAGTGAGAACGCATCTCGATGATCGCTTGCATGGTCGATGGATCGGTTGTGGTGGTGTACAAAATTGGCCACCCAGGTCTCCGGACCTAACCCCTCTAGATTTTTATCTGTCGGGGCGCATGAAATAGCTGGTGTACCAGAGAAAAGTGGAAACACGAGATGCATTGCTCCGTCGCATTTTTTATGCTGCAGCCCTCATAAAGGACAATCGTAATGAACTAATGCGAGCTACACGCGCGATTCACAGACGAGCCGCGATGTGTATTGAGGCCAAGGGTAGTCATTTTGAACAGTTATTGTAAATTCATGAATAAAAACTTAGCAGCTATTTGTTCGCTTATTCTTATTTTAAACATTCAAACATCCATAGCTCTATAACCGTTAAGAATCGGACCTATGTTCATATGTAGTTTTTGACTGGGAATGACCTCGGCTATAAGCTCCTAAAGTTATGACATTTCGTCGTGACTCACCCTGTATATGTACAGTACCGTGCAAAAGTCAGAGACCACTGTCGATCTGATAACTATTAGATAATCTGTTGTATGAAAATTGGTTTTCATATTAAAATACATATTAACTAAAACCTCTGGTTGATAGTAACGTATAACTAAGTTATTACTTAAGTGTATAAAGTTGTATAAGCTGGATGACCCTCTAGTCTGCATAAATTGGACTTGAGGGTTGATTCATTATATTACTTATAACTAGGGACTTCAAAAAGGTTCATAAAAAATGCCTTGAAAGTTCAAAAAAGTTCATTAAATTTGCCAAAAAGTTCAAAAAAGTTCATAATAAATTCATTACATATCAATTAGATCTATCAATTATAGGTATCAAGAATTACACATCAAAAAGCATACTTCTTCATTGCATTTGCTAAAAGACAAAATTAGATTTTAAAAAATACAAAATTATAAAAACTATGAAACTCGAAAGAAAAACTTTTACTTTATTCGTTAAACAAACACAGAAGTTATTGAAGATGTTAAGCAATATCTTTATTCCATTGAAGAATCATATTCTTTTCTATATGCTCGAAAGTTAAGTTCAGTCTCTTAAAAGTCAAAAATCTTAATAAATTATTAATATTTTGGACTTTTAAAGTAATTTTATGCACTTTTTGTAATATTATTAATAATAATATTACAAAAAGTGCATAAAACTACTTAAAGTTCATAACATTATTAAAAGTTCAAAAAGTTCGTAAAAGTTCATAAAACGTTTTACGAACTTTTTTGAAGTCTCTACTTCTAACGCATGTGTTTAAAGATCGAGCGAACTATTAATGATGGATCTGCAGTAAGTGTTCCGAAGCTATTGTTATATCAATATTTACAATTAAAAGTACTGACATATTCGCTTAAATTCTGAAAAACAAATTTATCCAAAACGTTTCTCATTATAATCCTAATTCATATTGTTTTTTTCCTTCACAGGTTTAACTAATGGCGAAACGTACAATTTCTGATGAGATTAAACATAAAATAATATATTTGCATGGTGAGGGACTGAGTGAAAGAAAAATAAGTGAATCTACAAGTGTTTCCAAAACTGGTATAAAAAAAAAAATCTTGCCTCGTCACAGATCAAATGGGACCCAACTGATCGTCCTAGATCAGGGAGGCCCTCTAAACTTTCTCCATCTGATCTACAATTATCTAAAGATTACTTCCCTTCGAGACAGACACAAATCCAGCACTTCACTTGCAGTAATCTCGAAAAAACAACAGGTGTCTCAGTTGATCCCTCTACTGTACGAAGGAAACTTAACTCGGTAGGTCTTAAGGGACGTGTTGCAGCAAAAAAAAAACCACTTTTAAGGAATGGAAATAAAGAGAAGAAAATATGCTTTGGAACACAAGTATTGGACATCTAAGACCTACTGAGTTAAGCTTCCTTCGTACAGTAGAGGGATCAACTGAGACACCTGTTATTTTTTCGAGATCTGCTGCAATTGAAGTGCTGGATTTGTGTGTCTCGAAGGGAAGTAATCTTTAGATATTGTAGATCAGATGGAGAAAGTTTAGAGGGCCTCCCTGATCTAGGACGATCAGCTGGGGTCCCATTTGATCCGTGACGAGCCAGCCAAGATTTTTTTTACACCAGTTTTGGAAACACGTAGATTCACTTATTTTTCTTTCACTCAGTCCTTCACCATGCAAATGTATTATTTTGTATCTAATCTCATCAGAAATTGTACTTTTCGCCATTAGTTAAATCTGTGAAGGAAAAAAAATATGAATTAGGATTATGAGAAACGATTTGGATAAATTTGTTTTTGTTTTACAGATTTTAAGTGAATAATGTCAATACTTTTAATTGTAAATATTGATATAACAATAACTTAGAAGCATTTACTACAGATCCATCATTAGTAGTTCGCTAGATCTTTAAACACATGCGTTATAAGTAATATAATGAATCAACCCTCAAGTCCAATTTATGCAGACTAGAGGGTCATCCAGCTTATACAACTTTATACACTTAAGTAATAACTTAGTTATACGTTAATATCAACCAAAGGTTCTAGTTAATGTGTGTTTTAGTATCAAAACCAATTTTCATACAAATTATCTAATAGTTATCAGATCGACAGTGGTCTCTGACTTTTCCACGGTAGTGTGTGTGTGTGTGTGTGTGTGTGTGTACTGCTCAGCTTTACATATTTGGTCTAAATATTTTAATTTACATTCAGGCCGGAACTAATTATTTCATAATACAGATTTGATGGAAATTACATTGCAGATAAGGCTAGGTGTGACGTGTATGTGCGTATGTATATATATGTATCCATGTATACGTAACATTTATAATTTATAACAATTTGAAAACAAATGAAGAATTTGACGATAATTCGGTTTTAATGTATTTCGGATTGATACGTAAATTACAGTATATTTCGAGATTAAACTCGTTCAGTATTGTCTTCATAAGCAGTTGCGCACGCGCGCCGCACACTGGTACACATACAGTGTATCGTCGGAAGTGTCAAATTCTTTAGTATCTAATCTCATTTACTCGTTAAAATCTTTTGAAATGAACTATCACATTTGCCACATACACAGAGAAGACGAGTGTTTCTCTTGTCTACAGTATCTTTTTATATAAACATGGTTCTTATTTTCTGTTCATTAAAATAGTGTTCAGAATTATATTTATTTATATATATATATATATATATATATATATAGTAACCTTCTGCATATTTAAATTCATTCTAATTTAATCTTTATTTGCAAATTTAATAACAAGCCAAGCACAGAATTTTGTTTAAACTATTTCGTGATTAGAATTTTCTTTATTATTATTCCTATTTCGTGGATTTTCTTTATATCTAACCCACAATTGTTCTTTATATATAATATATATATATATATATATATATATATATATATATATATATATATTAATATATATATATATAAAAAGTAAATAGATATTGTACGTAATAAAATTGTGCTTGGATTTCGTTCTACAATAAACAGAGATCAGTTTTTGGTGAAGCAAAATGCATTCATTTACCAGTCTCACGGCGCCTCTTGATTCAATTAAAATTGCACCGTTCCAGTATTCGAACCCGGTACATGTAATTGGAAGAAGAGCGACTGCAATGGAAAGAGCCTCTTCCTCTCGTATAGCTTCTCTCTGTTAGGGAACGCTTCGCATATTAAGCGCGGAAACAGGCTTTTGTTTCCCGATCTCATTGCAGCATCATTCCCAGCCTTTGTCTCGCTCCCAACCTTCACTATCACACAATTACTCATTTATATATATATATAATATATATATATATATATATAGGCGCTATTTAATGAGAGATGGCAAGAAAAACAACTTGCGTATATTCAAAGTCAAAATAAGATCCAGCGGAAGAAAAACGTTTTTCTATCTTTTTTGTTTAAAAAGAAAACTAATTTGGTTTTTATTTGCCTTTTAGGTTTCTTTTATGTTCTTTTTTTTTTTTTTTTTTTTTTCTGAGGAAGGACCACGAATTTGAAATACTTTGATCTGACTTTAATAAAAGTAGTATATTGTATTGGATTTTTCCTTTATTTGTTTCGATTGTATATTTTTATTTGTGTGTGTGTGTGTGTGTGTGTGTGTGTGTGTGTGTGCGTGCGCGCGCGTGCGTATGCGTGTGCGTGCGTGCGCGTCTAGTATTGAGAATAATTATGGCATAAAATTGTTAATGCCACAGTGCCAAATGTATGGAAACGTTTGTTTTCAACCTAATTTTTATTCCCTTCAGGGAAATAATTCGTGTTTTTAACGTAACATTAACGTGTCTGCTATTTGTGTGAGGATTATAAAGGGAAAACACGTCGTCCAAACTGCACTTGTGCGGAGGTCTTTGTTGTCGTGTGTGTGTGTGTATATATATATAATTTTTATTTATTTATTTTTTTTTTCGTGAAGGATGGTAGAGAGTACATAATTTTAACTGCAATCCACCCCCGGCACCCCACAATATTACCGAAACCCTGCAAACAAAAGTCATTTGGGAGGCAATAAAGCCCACTAACCTTTCCTCCCTGCCCAGAATATGAACAAAGACATGAGAATTATCTGTATTGAATCTTATTTAGTGGAAAATGTCTGTTTAACATCATTTCTAACGGAGATGAGGTTCTCCGAGCAAAATGGAAAAAAAATTTGTGGTTTTATGTATGAAGTATCAAACAGTGTGCAGTACTTCACGGGATGTACTTACGCATCATTACACACACAGGTGGCACGGAAATGACAGATATATATATATATATATATATATATATATATATATATATATATATATATAATGCAAACCCAAAAGGAAAAAGAAAAATGATTCCGAGGGATATTGGTACTAAATTATGTTGCCTATTCCATTTCTAGATAATTGTCTTAGAAAAGGTATTATAACAGTGTAAACTGTAAATGAATTTGATCACAAAAAAATCCTTAGTCTACCTTACTATGTAAATTTTAAATATCTTCCGACCTAAAGATATAATTGAAAGGAATATTCTAGAATATTTCATTAACAGTTAAGGAACGTATAAAATTGACACTATCTTGTTAAAATACCTTTTGCCCTTTATCAGTACTTGTTAACCTTCTGCTAATTTCGTCTTACTATTTTTTGATGGACAAAAGCATATATTTTTGTAATCTTGCCTTTTCCCTTCATTCCCTGACGAGGTGTACTGTTGAATACACGAAAGGCCTTGGTGTTATTTTTCCTCTTCCGTGTGGGGTTGCATCATTCATTTATTTTACGTGTGTAATTGTTTAATTGTGAAATTATATATATATACATATATATATATATATATATATATTTATATATTTATATATATAACCTTGGTTTTGTTTCCGCCCGAATTGCTCATTCTGACGAAGGTCAAGCTTGTCAATCTACCTTAGACTTGCAGCTTAACGTGGAATCCGACCCACTACCCACTACGGGTGGTAGCCAGAAATTACAAAGTCCTCGTTCGGACTCGATCTCATGATCAGAAGCCCAGCGTCTTAATCACTAGGCTACCCAGGGTACCCATTTATCTACCAACCAACTTTTTTTTTATTGTGTGGAAAGATAAACAGCTGGGTTTTGCTGCGCGCTGCCTGCCGTTACCGGGTCTCAATCCCGGGGCTGATGGATTCGTAGTTAGCGACGCTAACCACTACACCACCGAGGTGGTTTGATGTTATATCTCGAAATAGTTATTTAAAGTTAAAAAATGTTCCTTCTAATTAAGAAAGTGTTCGAAAAAAATCGTACGACAAAGTTTGGGATACGTTTATGGACACCACGTTTTTAATCGAGTTTAGCATTTTTTTATATATTTATTCCTGTTTCATAATAAACATTTTTACGTGTATTTTAAACAGCTCATATATATATATATATAATATAATATATATATATATATATATATATGTATGTGTGTGTGTGTGTGTGTGTGTGTGTGTGTGTGTGTGTATGTAACTACACTCATAATTCCGAGTATTGGAGTATAAAGGCAGTGAATGAAAGTAAAAAGATACATTTTTCGAAGATTAACTGTGATTCTGATCGAAGCTACAAACAGAGAAAAGAAACGGTCTTTTGCAAAATTACACTCGTAAATTCTTTCAAAAGATTCGCCATTTTCTCTTATAACTCTCATGAGGACCATGGTTAATCTTCGAAAAATAGAGCTCTTTAGTTTCATTCAATGGAATTAAATGTGCGATCGCGCGCGTGTATGTTTTTAGAAGTTTTTGGAGTGAATGCTTTTGCAGGTTGATCTTATAGCGGTCAACTTTTTTTTCTAATTATATATATAATATATATATATATATATATCAACGTAAAGAACGACGCTTTGTATAGGAGAATTATCCGCGCAAGATGAGAGCGAAAGAACGAAACAAATGAAAAAATGAGGTACCCACCCGGGAATCGAACCCGGGATCTTCCGATTGCCGGTCGTTCTTTACGTTAATTATACTGCGTGTTTGCAGTTATAATGTATTTAATGTTACGGCATGCGGGAGGTGCCCCTTTGGGGCATTGGTTTCTGCGCGTATGTAGAGGAATTACGACATTTGTTTGGGTGAGGCCTGTGGTGTAGTGGTTATCATATCTGACCGGCAATCGGAAGATCCCGGGTTCGATTCCCGAGTGGGTACCTCATTTTTTCATTTGTTTCGTTCTTTCGCTCTCATCTTGCGCGGATAATTCTCCTATACAAAGCGTCGTTCTTTACGTTAATTATACTGCGTGTTTGCAGTTATAATGTGTGTATATATATATAATATATATATATATATATATATATATATAATTTCATTTTTGTTACAAGCAAAAGTTTCAGAAATACTTCCGTTGTCAGTCGGTGCTAATAGAGCTAAAGTTCGAAATATAATAAATTAAACATGAATATTTATAAATGAACAAACCTGATAAGATGAGAAAGTTAAATTATTATAAAGGTTAAAAATGTACACATTAAAAAAGTTATATCGACCTTAAGTATACAACGTTCCATCACGATAAATAATGATATCTCAAACCGAGAAAAGTCGTAAAAGATTCTCATTATCCAGCAATGGTGAGATCAAAAGCGGAAACTAAATCGTTTAATGTAGGCTTAACTTCGCGCATATAAGGGGATTTTAAAATATGATGAGTGGTTTGTTGGTTGTTGTTAATGGTATTTATGATTTGAAAGGTGGAAGGGTCAATGGGATGGTCGTTGGAGAAGCCGCGTTCCGTTGTAGAAGATTTGAGTGGTTTATTTAATGGACGTGTAATGCGCGACTAGAGATCCTTCGATGCTCACCTACTTTTAGTTTATATTGGCGGTAAGTGCTGGCAGTGTAGCTCGCCTGACTCGAAAGAATAACTCACAGACGAGATAAGATCGTTGGGTAGCTTCTCTTACCTTTAGAATAACCTTTATTAATAATAATAATAATAATAAATACATTTCTTCAATTTACAATGACATGAATAATTTTGAAGCTCGACTATTTATTTAATTTAATTTCGCCCTTAAACTTCAGGCTTTACTGGGCTCTTATTAAAAATAAGTAGCTATTGTTATTAATTAATAATAATAAATAAGTAAATAAGTATTATTAATAGTTAAAACATGTATTACAATATTAAACAATATTAATGGACATTAATCCTAGATTTTTGTTAGTATGCCATTATTAATCGAGATTTCAACTTGGTTTTAAATAAATTTACATTCACAATATTTTTTATATCGGCATGCGAGTCATTCCATAGTTTCAATCCAATGAAAATGGGTAGTTTTTGAGATGAAGACAATCTAAATTGAGGTATAACAAGCTTTGATCTCTTTCTGGTCTGATACGAATGGATTTCTTGATGAGTTACAAAATATCTATTTACCATCCTCAAGCTGAGACTTCATAAAAACAAACATCTGCGCGAGTATATATATATTATATATATATATATATTATATATATATTATATATAATATATATATATATATATATATATATATATATATACACATTCAACTGCAAAGAACACGCAGTATAAATAACGTAAAGAACGACGCTTGTATATATATATATATATATATATATATATATATATATATACACACAGAATGGTCCCCTGAGAAACTTATATGTTAAACACAGACCGTGCATGGTCTGTGTTTATATATATTATATATATATATATATATATATATATATATATATATGAAAAGAAGGATCAACACAACGGCAAACATTTTCATTTATTTGTACATCAGACGTTTCGACAAATCTTTTGTCATCATCAGTGAGTTAAGTCTTAAAACCTTAAAACAAAATTGAAAAGTGAAAGTTACATCAATACAATATTAAGACCATTAAAATTAAAACCTTAAAGCAAAATGAAAATTGCATCAATACAAAATTAAAAACATTTAAATTTCATCACTATAAAAACTAAAATTAAATTAAATTTCATCACTATAAAAACTAAAATTAAATTACCTCAATAGGTAAATACACAATGTTTACATCCACCTCCATACTTGGCAAAGTCTAAGTGAACACTAGGTTGTCAGAGGATTAGGAAGGGTATATCTGTGAAACACGGTTGGTTGTCAAAAGAGTCGTAATTTGTAGGATGAGCTATTATTATTAAGGGAGGGTTTGTTTCTATAGATGTACAAAGATTCTAAAATTCGGAGTTCTGTAAGGTTATTGGATCTAGTTAAAATTTCAAACTGAGTTTTGTGAAGGGGATGGTCGTTTTCATCACTGTGGTTTCTAATTGCGGATTGTGGAGGGCTACTGAGGGGACGGTTGGTACGGACTGACAAGCCCAAATGTTGAGAAAGGCGCACCTCCAGTTGGAGTTGAGTGCTGCCAATATACGCAGCCTTACAGCTGTCGCACGTGTATTTGTAAACAACATTGGGGCATACAGTTTTGGGGAATTCATCTTTGAACTTTAAAAAATTTGATAATTTAAGTGGGTTGACGAAGGCGAATCTAAAATTTATTTGGGGATAACTAGACTTGAGTAGTTTGGACAATTCACCTCGAATACGCAATGATAAATAACCATAAAAAGGTAATTTAATATATCTGGTTTCTTTTTGTACTGTAGTTACGGGAGTTTAGTATCAAAAGTGTTATTTAAAAATTTCTTTAATTGGTTATCGAATAGATGAGAAGGGTAGTAATTGTTAATAAAGTACTGTTTTAAAAATTTAAATTCTTCGTTTAACGAAAAGTAATCCGAACAAATACGGTAACTTCTTGTTAATAATGTTACTATAGCACTAATCTTATATTTATAAAACATACAACTTAAATAATTGGTTCCCAAGCCAGTAAAAGTTTGTTTCCGAAATAGTGAAGTATGGAACTTATTATGGGCCCGTTTAACTAAAACATCCAGGAAAGGTAAACTATTATTTGTTTCGTTTTCACACGTGTACTTAATATTACTATGTTGTTTATTAAGATAATCAAGAAAAAGTTTTACGTGTGAAGGATGGTTAAATATTAAGAAAGTATCATCCACGTATCTTCTGTAATATATGGGTTTAAAACTACTAGGACAATTTTTCAACCAAATTTCTTCGTAATGGCAAAGAAATGCATTTGCTAGTGTTGGGCTTAACGGGGAACCCATAGCTACCCCATCAATTTGGCTGTAAAGGTTGCTATTAAATAAGAAAAGATTATCAAAACACACTATTTCGAGAAGGTTTTTAAATTGAGTCTGAGTGAGGCCATTAATAAGAGTATTATCAGTAGTGAATAACTTATTTAGTATGATATTTAATGTTTCTTTTAACGGGACATTAGTAAACAATGATGAGACATCAAAACTGGCCATAGTAAGAGAATCGGCATGATTGATCTCTTTTATCTCTTTAGCAAAATCAAACGAGTTGTTAATAGAATAATCATTAAAGGTGAGTTTGAAAGCAAGGGAACGAAGAATTTGGCTAAGTTATAATTGAATGTACCACATGCCGAAAGAATAGGTCTTAGTGGGAAATTTGGCTTGTGGACTTTAGGTAAACCATATAGAATTCCTGGATTAGAACCGGAAGCAAATAAAAAATTGTATGTATTGTCAGCAATAATATTACTATTTTTTAATTTACGCAAACACCTATTAAGTTTATCTTCGAGTTTTAGTAATTTAGACAGAACATTCTCTTTTACCCTTTTAAATTTAGACGTATCCGACAAAATTGTCTCCATTCTATTATGTAAACTGTTGAATCAATCAGCACTACTCCTTTACCCTTATCCGGTTTTGTATGATGACAGAGTTATCCTTTTTCAAATTATTAAGAATTTTAAAATCTTGCTTATTAAAGAGGGGAGAAAACACCTTATGGGGTTTAAAATTGTAAAAATTCTTAAAAGAGATGCTCTCCACTTGTTTTACCAAGTTATGAAACGAGAAATTTGGTCGGATTCACAATTCTTAATATTCATGAGAAGATTTTCAAAGCCAGAGAAAAATTTATAAAATTTAGTTTATATGAGGTAGATCAAAATTTAAGCCTAACGACAATATTTCTTTCTCTCTAATACTTAAAACTTTATTAGAGAAATTACAATAAAATTATCTGGATTTTAAAAAACGACTGGTGGATTCCCAATTTTTTCCAATTTGGCAGCATGTATCCTTTTATTCTGTTGACAGTTTTATCACAGCAAGTTTTGAAATTTAGTAACTAAACAATGATAATCAATATAAACACCCTAGATTTTTAGACCAACAGAGAATTTTTATATTTCAGCTTGAGAAAACTCACTGTTTTAGTTTTCGATTGAAGCTCCAAATTTAATAATTTATGTAGTTGTATGTTTTATAATATAAGAGTAGTGCTATAGTAACCTTATTAACAAGAAGTTACCGTATTTGTTCGGATTACTTTTCGTTAACGAAGAATTTCAAATTTTTAAAACAGTACTTTATTAACAATTACTACCCTTCTCATCTATTCGATAACCAATTAAAGAATTTTTTTAAATAACACTTTTGATACTAACAACTCCCGTAACTACGTACAAAAGAAACCAGATATATTAAATTACCTTTTTATGGTTATTTATCATTGCGTATTCGGTGAATTGTCCAACTCTCAAGTCTAGTTATCCCCCAAATAAATTTTTAGATTCGCCTTCGTCAACCCACTTAAAATTATCACATTTTTTTAAAGTTCAAAGATGAATTCCCCAAAACTGTATGCCCCAATGTTGTTTACAAATACACGTGCGACAGCTGTAAGGCTGCGTATATTGGCAGCACTCAACTCCAACTGGAGGTGCGCCTTTCTCAACATTTGGGCTTGTCAGTCCGTACCAACCGTCCCCTCAGTAGCCCTCCACAATCCGCAATTAGAAACCACAGTGATGAAAACGACCATCCCCTTCACAAAACTCAGTTTGAAATTTTAACTAGATCCAATAACCTTACAGAACTCCGAATTTTAGAATCTTTGTACATCTATAGAAACAAACCCTCCCTTAATAATAATAGCTCATCCTACAAATTACGACTCTTTTGACAACCAACCGTGTTTCACAGATATACCCTTCCTAATCCTCTGACAACCTAGTGTTCACTTAGACTTTGCCAAGTATGGAGGTGGATGTAAACATTGTGTATTTACCTATTGAGGTAATTTAATTTTAGTTTTTATAGTGATGAAATTTAATTTAATTTTAGTTTTTATAGTGATGAAATTTAAATGTTTTTAATTTTGTATTGATGCAATTTTCATTTTGCTTTAAGGTTTTAATTTTAATGGTCTTAATATTGTATTGATGTAACTTTCACTTTTCAATTTTGTTTTAAGGTTTTAAGACTTAACTCACTGATGATGACAAAAGATTTGTCGAAACGTCTGATGTACAAATAAATGAAAATGTTTGCCGTTGTGTTGATCCTTCTTTTCATCTGTAAGCTCCGGTTCCCTAAGGAGAAGTCAATAGCTTTGATATATATATATATATATATATATATATATATAGATATATATATATATAATATATATATATATATATATTATATATATATATAGATATATATATAATATGAAACATTATTTCTAGAAACACATTTTTTAATCACCCTGTGTATATGTATCGTGTTAGTATTGAACTAAATGCGAAATCAGGTATCAAATTCATACTAAGTGCTCCCACCCCACAAACTTGATAGTTTAAAATTAAAAATTAAAAAAAAATTCTCGTTATTACTATGGTAGACAACACGTTTTCAATGAAGAGGATAACATTGATCTTATATTTGTTTTGAGGTTAGTGAAGCGTAGAAGAGATATACGTTAGTCACCTTTAAGATTGGAAGTTTCTTAATTAATTAAGAATGATTTTTGTTTGTTGTGTAGCTAGTGTTTAAGATCTTTTCAGATAAATCTTTTATGACGTTCAAATCGTACTTTCAAACCATAAATATTTATTAGTTTTAGTTACCACTACTTACTTCATTCAGTTAATTTGATAAAAGCGATCGTCGATCTTGTCAATTTTGTACAGGGTGTCCACAATATCTTGTCACCCCAGTAAAATACTAAGTGATTTTCGTTTTTCTTTCAAACCCATTTGAAATGTGTGATAGCAGCAACTATACGATTGAACAACGCGTATTGCAGTCCATTTTTTAAGGAATTTTTACTGCTGGGAGCAAAAGTCAAAAGGGCACTTGATAAATGCAAAAGGGCACAACAGAAGAAAAATTTAGATAATTTCATTCGTCCCTTATAAGCTTATATGACAGTAAAGGGGGAGAGAGAGAGAGAGAGAGAGAGAGAGAGAGAGAGAGAGAGGAGAGAGAGAGAGAGAGAGAGAGAGAGAGAGAGAGAGAGAGAGAAGAGAGAGAGAGAGAGAGAGAGAGACTTCATAATATTAGCAAGATATATTTCCATGAAAATCAAGACAAAAGCAAAAAATAGTAAAACCAAAATAGCTCAAGATAATTATAAAATAAAATTATATTTGCTCATCTCCTGTTCGGAAAAACGTTTGTATAAATAAAAGGGCATACCATAGTGTTTCTCCTTGCTAAGAATTTTTCACATTTGATTACTTAAATTTAATAATAACATATATATAATAATCGTACTTTTGGAAAAGAGTGGCAAGGGGCACATCACTTCTGGGACAAATGAGGCTGACTGCTGAGGCAATATGAAGGACCACTAGGACAAAATCCCAGTAGTTTCTATGTAAAAAAAATGTCTTGGCATATTGGCTAGTACCTGGGTCCATGAGCGACCACGTAATGGCAAAACCATTGAAAATATTTGCGCAGACTTCCGGGACCGATTGAGTCGTGCAGCTCCTCCAAAAAGGAGTTAACGCGATTCAATCGGTCCTGGAAGTTTGCGCGAATATTTTCAATGGTTTTGCCATTACGTGGTCGCTCATGGACCCAGGTTACTAGCCAATATGCGTTGTTCAGTCGTATAGTTGCTGCCATCACGCATTTCAAATGGGTTTGAAAGAAAAACGAAAATCGGTTAGTATTTTACTGGGGTAACAATATTGTGGACACCCTGTAGAAGAGTGTTAAGGAGTGGCAGTTATTGCAAAAGTTAAGGTAAGGTTAAACCTTCATGAGACTATACTGAAAAGTCGGTAATAGTTGGGAGATAATCGGGTATCATAACGTGGGATGACTCTGAACAAGAGGGGGGGGGGGACTTTGGACAGTTTTAAAATTTGTGAAAAGGTTCATTCCACGGTGACGGTCACGAGATGAAAATCTTAAAGGAGGAAATTTTCAAAACTATCCATCTCCATTTTCACTGTGGGATTTCTACACTTTTAGTTAGATTTTTCTTACAAAATACTCCTCGGCGATAGTCACGCAAATTCGGAGGCCTATATATAAAAATTGAAACATTATGTTCTAGAATAAATGACGCCAAAATGTACCTGAGAGCATACTTTACAATGCCTCACACCATTTTTGTCCTACCTCTCGTACTTATACTTTTTTAGTTGAATGTTTACCAACCAACAAATTACTCCAAATGTTGCCATCTTCACCGCGAAATGACCCCAAAAACTATCACTTTATTACAGCTACTGGCTTAAAAATATTGTGTTCCCTTCCAAAAATGGCTTCTTTGCTTCTGCAGTTTCAATAGTTATTGAGTTGCTTTAAAAAAAAAAAATTTGAGATAGTGTCGGAAGTTATCTTCGCTGCACGGAGTCACCCCGTAATGCATGAGCATATTTTATCTTGGGCCACGTCGTTGCCACATTGCAACACCGCTTCCCGTTGAATCAGCGAGGTTAAGCGACGTTGCCTCTGTTCAGTAGTTGGATAGGTGATCATCCTCCGCTTTCACCAGATGATGTAGCGGTGGTACGAATATTACGTAGAGCTGTAGGTCCTCTCCGTCACACGATCTTTGCCATTACGAAGAAGGTTAAACAGCCTCGAGAATTATCATGCATAAGTGTTGAAGGACTAAAAAGGGTTTGGATAATATTTTGTAAGAAAATTATTGTAAGTAGCGTCTGTGCCACTAGGTAATGTTTTGATGTTTATAGAAAGAAATAACCAAGATGTTGGCAACAGGAGGCGAGATACGATGGAAGTATATAGCAGATTGGGGTGGTATTTGGAGAGGAGTTAGTTGTAGGTTATAGCAGTAGAGTGACTTAGATGAAAATGACGTAAATTCGGCAGCAAATACATTGATAGCCAACATCCGTTGCTCAGTAACATCGTTACTGCCGTGCAAAGGAAAAAACGGGTAAGTCACAATTTGGTCAAAATTGAATTAAGACCATGGTGCTATTGGTAAGCCATTTCTACATCTCTGTAAAGGAAGAAGCGCGCAAGTCCAGCTTGGTTAAATCAATGAAAAAATGTAAGTCCATTTCCATTAAATCACCTCTCTTCCAATGGTAAAAATGCGTAAGCGTCAAATTCTATATGCGTAATGATAAAATGAGTTGTGCTAAAACAATTGCCATGAAATGTGCAATTATTATGCATTGGTAAAATTAGTCCAAAAAAAAGTGAATTGCTAATGTTTTCAAAGCTAAACTTTGAAAGGTATTTTCTCAAAACTACATCCAGTAGACTTACGCGTTTCTTTTTTTTTTTACGGCAGTAGAAGCGAAATGAAGACACTGAGGTCGGGGGTTCGAATCCCTATTAGTATAATGCTGGTAATAGTTTCAGAAAAAAAGAACTAAAATAAGAAAGTATAACTTGTACTGTACTGGTCACGTACTAGTAGAGAAACTACGGACGATAATGTAAACCAATATACGGTAACACGGGATACAAATGGGTAAAATGGCTTTGCAGGTGAATAAGAAAGTAGAAAAGGGACAGTTATAAGTTGAACTTCTCGGGAAAGTTTCGAAGTAAGAAATTAAACAAATCGGAAAAGTTAAAATAAACTTGAAATTTATTACTCAGCTTTCTCTTTCCTTTCTTTAATGTTGTAGTGGAAGCCTAAAATTTCAAAAAGGGTTTCCGAAGTATTAAAAGCTCGAATGTTATTTGAATATAGCTGCGCTATTATATATATATATATATATATATATATATATATATATATATATATATTATATATATATATATAATTATTATATATATATATATATATATATATATATATATATATATATATATATATATACTGGGTGATCCAGATAAATGGGACCCATAAAAAAAAGCCAAATATTCTTAATATTTAATTCCTTTCATAAAAACTATATATCATTCGAAAGAGTAGAGTTACAAGTTTATTATGAAATATTTATTTTTTAAAAATGACTCCTTTCAAATGTGCTCCATTAGTTGCCAAGCATTCCAGTGTTCTCGCTTGTAAGTTCTGCATCACTTTTGCAAGAGTGTGCGGTAGTATGGCCTGTATCTCATTTGTGATGGCGGCCTTCAATTCTTGCAAGGTCGTTGGGTTATTTCTGTAGACCCTACTCTTTAAATACCCCCAGAGATGATAATCTAAGGGAGAAAAATCCGGACACCTTGCGGGCCATTCAACGTCTCCAAATCTTGAGATTAACTCGCCTGGAAACGTTTGACGCAAAACTGCCATGCAGTTCCTCGTGGTATGGCAGGTAGCTCCGTCTTGTTGGAACCAGTGTTTTTCTAGACAAAGATCTCTTAATTTAGGAATAAGGAAATCGGTCAACATTTTTTTGTAGCGATCACCATTTACAGTGACCGTGTTTCCGGTGGAATCCTCGAAAAAGTACGGCCCTATGATCTGAGATGCAGTAAGACCACACCAAACAGTTACACGCTGACTATGCAACGGGACTTCGGTAATATTCAATGGATTTTCTGTTGCCCAGAAACGACAATTTTGTTTGTTTACAGTTCCATTCAAGTGAAAATGGGCTTCGTCTGACATAATCAAAGTTGCTAGAAAATTGGTGGTGTCATTTACCTTCTGTTGGATCCATTGACAGAATTGTCGTCTTCGTGCGAAATCTCCATCGTTTAGTTGTTGCACTGTTTGAATTTTATATGGAAAGAGCATTAAATTTTGCTTGAATATACGGTGTGTTGTTCCATATCCAACTCCTAACAGCTGAGAAGCTCGTCTGGTGCTTATGTTAGGATTATTTTGTACAATTTCATGAGTTCTGTTAATGATCTCGTCTATCCTTGCTGTGCGCACTCTTCCAGTTGGTTTTCTTTTTCCAATGCTGCCAGTTAGGGAAAAATTTCTGACACACCGACGGATTACTTTCTTAGAAGGTGATTTTGACATCTGAAAATTTGTCTTGAAAGATCTTTGAGCTGAAACTACACTTCTTCCATGCTCATAATATTGCTCAGTTATGAAACGTAGCTGTTCCACAGTCCATGCAGTCATCTTGAAGGGTTAGTTTTAACTAACACTTTTATTTTGTTTTGTATCTTATCTTGTCTTGTATTGTCAAAACCTATACAATCCTGTACAAACTTGTAACTATCCTCTTTCGAATGATGCGTATGATTTTATAAAAGGACTTATACTTTAAGAGTTACAGGGGTTTCTTTTGGGTCCCATTTCTCTGGATCACCCTTTATATATATATATATATATGAATAAAACCACGAAGGAAAGGAAACACAAAATGGTGCTCAAGCTAACAATCCTATCCCCGTCGTCTATCAACATGATGGTGCTCCTTGTCACTCTGCCAAAATGGACGTTTTCCAAATCGCTGGATCGGACGCGGAAGCAACAGACCTTGGCCAGCGAGATCACCAGATTTAACCCCTTTAGATTTCTTTGCATGGAGCTTTATCAAATCGCGCGTCTATCAGACGAAGATTAAGAGTCTTGAAAACTTACGTACACGTATACGAACTGCTGCAGATAACATAACCCCGCAAATGCTCCAGAATGTGTTTAGAAATGCTGCGGAACGATTTGAGCTGTGCAGGGATACTGATGGGCGTCACGTCGAATCCTACTCTTAATTATTTAATAAATGTTACCACTTTATCATTTTATGATTGAATTCCATATAATTTCCAAGTGCTTCACAAAAATAGATCCTGACTTTATGTACACCCCGTACAGTATATATATATATATAATATATATACACGGTGTTTCATATGTTTGGAGACATTGAAAATATGTAGAAAGAGTAATACTGTACAACTTTGACTGTTTTCTTTTCAACATATATTAAAGGTGGTGGTCAAATTATTCATCTGAACTTCAAGAGCCTTCATTACTCGTAACTGGCAAACTCTCTCAACACTTCTGATTGTCTCAGCAGAAATTCGCTGCAATTCCAGTCTTAGCTTAGCTTTCAAATCATCAATTGTTCTTTGTTAACATAGACAAACTAAACGGGGGGGAGGGGAAAAAAAAAAAAATTAAAAAAAAAAAAAAAAAAAACGTAAAAGCTGTCTCCAGACATATGAAACACCCTGTATGTATGTGTATATATATAAATTTTTTTTCGTTTGAAAGGGCGTTGTGCTCGAAAAAAAAAGTTTATATAAAATGCCCCCCCCCCACTCAAATGTAAAATTCTGTTGTTGTTTTTCTCGCATCTCATTTTTTTTATTTAATTTTATTTTTTACCAAGTAAAATAGTGGAATATGAAAAGGCTACAAAAAATATTTGTTTTTCCCAAAAGTTTGACACTTTGCAAGAACGTGCGTATAATTAATTTTTAACGAAACATTTTTTTTAATTAAAGATTAATCAATTTTCACGTTAATTGGGAAAAAAGAAACTTCAAACTCGTCTTGTTATCAATTATTTTTTACTTTTTTTTAATTTTTAAAGGAAAAAAACCGAACATTTTTGTGATACGAATAAACAGTTAATTTAATTAATGTTTGTCGTTACCCGTCGGTCTTTATCAAGCTATGATACCTTTCGAGTCACACTACATTACCTTCATCTCAAAAGTCACCTATTTTCGTAGGTTTGAAATTACGGAATGCGTAAGTGCGTTTAAAAAAAGAGCTGAAATCAGTTTTAATAAAAGAAGAGTGAAATCGTATTAATGCATTTACGGATTCAATATTGTATTACTCATCTAATTAATTCTTAGTACCGTATTAATCATAACTATTATAATGACTAAGATTTAATATACATATATTGCTAACAAAATTCATTTATCACGTAAACTACGAGTTCGTTTGTGTCCTAAAAAATTATCATGTTCCAACTTTGCATTACCTTGTATATAATCATAATTAATCATATATATTTTATAATAATTATAACTACGAAGTTTGTTTATATTATTATTATAATAATAATATTTACTCTACCAAATCGTAACACTATACAGGGTGTCCCATAAGTCCGGCATCATAGGAGAAATTCATATTTTTCTATTTCTACAAACCATAATTCAGATTTTTCTCTTTTTACAGGCCATAATGTCTGTGAGCAAGGAAGAACGAATCCAGATAATTCTACTCATAGGAAATCGGAGTCAGAGACTTTACAACAAGTCTGCTAACACAACTCTGTGTTATTGGCTCGCGGTCTGGATGCAGTCTGTTAAATTCAGCAGCGGCCTTTCTTTGACTCCGATTTCCTATGAGTAGAATTATCTGGATTCGTTCTTCCTTGCTTACAGACATTATGGCCTGTAGAAAGAGAAAAATATGAATTATGGTTTGTAGAAATAGAAAAATATGAATTTCTCCTATGATGCTGGACTTATGGGACACCCTGTATATATATATACGGTGTGTATATATATATATATATATGAAAAGAAGAATCAACACAACGGCAAACATTTTCATTTATTTGTACATCAGACGTTTCGACAAATCTTTTGTCATCATCAGTGAGTTAAGTCTTAAAACCTTAAAACAAAATTGAAAAGTGAAAGTTACATCAATACAATATTAAAACCATTAAAATTAAAACCTTAAAGCAAAATGAAAATTGCATCAATACAAAATTAAAATCATTTAAATTTCATCACTATAAAAACTAAAATTAAATTAAATTTCATCACTATAAAAACTAAAATTAAATTACCTCAATAGGTAAATACACAATGTGGAGGTGGATGTAAACATTGTGTATTTACCTATTGAGGTAATTTAATTTTAGTGTTTATAGTGATGAAATTTAATTTAATTTTAGTTTTTATAGTGATGAAATTTAAATGATTTTAATTTTGTATTGATGCAATTTTCATTTTGCTTTAAGGTTTTAATTTTAATGGTTTTAATATTGTATTGATGTAACTTTCACTTTTCAATTTTGTTTTAAGGTTTTAAGACTTAACTCACTGATGATGACAAAAGATTTGTCGAAACGTCTGATGTACAAATAAATGAAAATGTTTGCCGTTGTGTTGATTCTTCTTTTCATCTGTAAGCTCCGTTTCCCTAAGGAGAAGTCAATAGTTTTAATATATATATATATATATATATATATATATATATATATATATATATATATATATATATATATATATATATATATATACACACAATATGGAATGCTTTTATCGTATAATTAATCTAAGAGACCTTGCAGTGAATTTAGCTTAAAGCTTAAAGGCCAAACTACGCAGAAAAAATAAATATGTTTTGTTAATAAACTTCTGTAATATTCAATTTACCAATAAAGACTATTATTATTATTGCATCTTGCCACTATATATTTTTGGTAAAATTTTCTATTCATTCGCATTTCAGTTTTTTAAGGTTAGAAATATTGAATTTCTATTAAAAAGTAAACATTTTAAACAGTTAGTTATTTATGGTACCTAATTATAGTACTGAGAATAATTTAATATGGTCTTTGTTGAGTATCCTGACTATCCTCTTGTTAAAACAAATCGTGAATAAAATCTCGCTCTCAGAGTTTGTTCAATCACAACGTAACGTACCTGTACCCTTTACCTTAATTAATTTGTTAAGCACAGATTAATTAGCCTCCTTGTGCTTATATATATATATATATATATATACACACCTTCGCATAAACGAGGTATCTATTTTTTAAATCCATATATCTATAAAACTAATTAACCTATAACGTAAGTTTTTTTAAATGTCCCGAGGTACCAAAGTGTTAATTCATAGATGTAGTTGGGTATTTTTGTGAGATTATATATCACACACACACACACTTTAATAATAGCTATAATTTTGTTTCTTGAATGCGAAAATTTTGTTAGAAATTCAAAATTAGATTAATGTTTTGGTTCAACATGTGTTGATCAGACTTTCCTCGTAGTTATTTTCCCGTGAAGTTTATAATTCTACTGTTATTAAGCAATTATAGGTAAACTTGCTTCGCAGTTACTACGAAAAAATGTAACTGCTGTTCTGTGCCGCTGAACGCTTTAATGCATGTAAGTGTATAAATAATTTTCAGGAAATCTTATTACTTAGGAAACATGCATTCACGCGTGTGTGTGTGTGTGTGTGTGTGTGTGTGTGTGTGTGTGTGTGAGGAAGGATGGTTTTTGAATTGCGTGAATGACGCGATGCAAATCGCTCGTTCGAAAGGCTTTTTTGACGCGCTCTCGATTCATGTTTAGCGGCGAAGCACGGCGGAGTGTTTAAATTGGATGTTTAGTCGCAACGGTACGCGGAGAAAGAGAGTCGGATAGATTGAGTGATACAGACAAAGGGCCGATGGATGTTTAGTTATCCGAACCAGGTGGCTTAACTAGCTTTGTTTTTTTTTCAGTTAACAGTAATTTGATTTCTTTGTATTTCTTTTCAAGTTCAGTTTTCAGACTTTTTTTTTTTTAATGTCAAATATTGCGCAAGAATTTTTTCTCACCGTACCACTTAACTGTATACTGTTTCTGTATGTCAGTTGGTATACGCACGCGAGCTGGGTTACATTTCATGAAGATAAATAGACTGTCTTCAACTTTTTTTTGAGAAGGCGAGGAACAGTGTAGTAGGGATTCCTTAATGCGGGATTGACTCGAACGAAGTAGTATTAGATTTATCTCGTATCCGCCAGTTCTTCGGTGTGATATCTGGCACGTTGCTTTCTTTCGTTTGGTTTGTCAGTACTTGCATATATATAATTGTAGAGACGGGGGTGTTCTTAGGGAACCGGCATTTGAGGATAAAAAGGACGATCAACGCCCACAACGAACTATTATGAAATTTATTATCAAACGTTTTGGAAGTCAAACTCCCATCATCAATGATATGTTTAATTTGTACGCAGAACTATAGTCATTCAACTTTGGCCGAAGTTGAATGACTATAGTTCTGCGTACAAATTAAACATACCACTGATGATGGGAGTTTGACTTCCGAAACGTTTGATAATAAATCTTCATAATGTTGACGTGAACGATGATCATCCTTTTTATTTATCCCACACACACACACACACACACACACGCATACAGCTTTCCTTCCTCGTTTGTGTGTGTGTTTGTTCAGTTCGGTTCGGTCCGTTGACGAAATGGTTCCCAAATATTTGTTCCTTGCGAAATCGGATAGATCTTTTGCGCCATTCACGCCACACTGACACCGTTTC